>VWZV01013989.1:42263-59338 GCA_013397155.1 Irena cyanogastra | reverse complement strand
GGAGCTGGGGCAGTGTTTGGGAACTGGGAGGTGTTGAACAACTGGGAACTGGGATCCCAGTTCCTGGGGGGAATCCAGTCAAACCAGTCCAGTTTCCAGGCTGGAAATGCTGCAGGAGGAGCTGGGATGTGCCAGGTTAACTCAGCTTTTTTACCCCACTTTGTGCAATGCTCCAGAGCCAGGCAGTGCTGCCCCAAGGATCCCAGTTCCTGGGGGTTTTCCAAGTTTCCAGGCTGGAAATGCTGCAGGAGGAGCTGGGCTGGGTTTGGGTAACTCAACTTTACCCCACTTTGTGCTGTGCTGCCTGTGCTGTGGGAGCTGGGACAGTGGGAGCTTGGAGGTGTTGAACAACTGGAAACTGGGATCCCAGTTCCTGGGGGTTTCCAGTGAATCTTTTCCAGTTTCCAGGCTGGAAATGCTGCAGGAGGAGCTGGGATGTGCCAGGTTAACTCAGCTTTTTTACCCCACTTTGTGCAATGCTCCAGAGCCAGGCAGTGCTGCCCCAAGGATCCCAGTTCCTGGGGGTTTTCCAAGTTTCCAGGCTGGAAATGCTGCAGGAGGAGCTGGGCTGGGTTTGGGTAACTCAACTTTACCCCACTTTGTGCTGTGCTGCCTGTGCTGTGGGAGCTGGGACAGTGGGAGCTTGGAGGTGTTGAACAACTGGAAACTGGGATCCCAGTTCCTGGGGGTTTCCAGTGAATCTTTTCCAGTTTCCAGGCTGGAAATGCTGCAGGAGGAGCTGGGATGTGCCAGGTTAACTCAGCTTTTTTACCCCACTTTGTGCAGTTCTCCAGATCTGGCAGTGCTGCCTGTGCTGTGGGAGCTGGGACAGTGCTGTCCCAAGGATCCCAGTTCCCAGGGGGTTTTCAGTGAAACTGTTTAATTTCCAGGCTGGAAATGCTGCAGGAGTAGCTGGGATGTGCCAGGTTAACTCAGCTTTACCCCACTTTGTGCAGTGCTCCAGAGATCCCAGTTCCTGGGGGTTTCCAGTGAAACCTCTCCAGTTTCCAGGCTGGAAATGCTGCAGGAGGAGCTGATGGAGTCTGGTTAACTCAGCCTCTGTTCTTCAGAGTTCCCTTTCTGAGCATTCCAAGGATGAGCTCCCTGAAGGAAGCCGAGATACCACGGATTCCTCGGCCAGGATTGACTTGTCCTGACAAAAAACCATTTCCCAGCCAGGCAGGGCTGCCTTTTACCCTGGAGCTCTGCCTGCAGAGCAGAGGCAGAATAATTTTTGCTCATTAAAACCGAGCATTTGATAGCAAAGCTGCCTCCTCCCCTCAGCTGGGCTGCCCAGCACAGACACAAAGCATTAACTGGAGGAAAACCCAACTGCACAGGAGTTTGTTCTCCCTGCCAGATCCACACAATTAAGGATGCTCCTATCTTGGCATCTGCACCATTATCTCCTCGTGTTTCTGTGTTGGGTGTTATCTACTCCTGTTCCTGGTGCTTGGAGCCTTATTTATGGATAAAATAATGCTGGTTTTATTGAATTTTGTTGCTGTTTTCTGGCCCTGACAGTGGGGTCTGTGAGAAGGAGAATCCTCTGAGGGGACAAAAAGGGTTTCATGAATATATAGGGAGGTGCAGAGTCCAGAATTGCCACCACATGAGTTGATTTACATTCTAGCACCCCCATTTTTCTCCCTGTGTCCTTCCTGGCTTTATCCAGGAGTATCAGTCTCCACAAGCTGTATTTTGGATAAAAGATCTCTTGCAATTGATATCTTTCCTCCCCCATTTTTACAAGATGTTTCTTTCTGGGTGAGTGGTTGGGCTTCATCTTACGAAATATGGAGGGGAAGATGCTAAAGTCAATAAACTCTTCATTTGCACACAATTTAATCCCCAGCTGATAAGTGGCATCTTCGGAGAGCAAGACAAGGAATGGCAGCAGCAGCAAGGAGTCATTTAAAAAAAAAAAAGCTCTCAGAAACGAGCTGCTATTTACAGGGCTCAGCGCAGTGGTTAATAGTCATTCATGAAATCACACAATAAAATCCAAGTGCACTGTCAGCTCTGTCACAGTGACATTGAGCTGCACAGGTAATGTACAGCAGCTTCATGTTACACCCCGTGACTTCATATTTTAGCTAAAATTAGCCTTTGTTTTCTGCTTTTCAACAGGAGATGAAATGCAGGCTGGAGCAGAGGAGACAGAGGAGCAGGATTTCTTGAGCTGGAGAAATGAAATTAAGACTCTCTAACTATTCTGTTGCTCCAGCAAAAGCTTCTAGCCCAGTTTAGTGGTGTTTTTTACTGGTCTAAGCCATGACTCTATCAGTTTTTTCACTAAACTCCACCAAAAATGCCTGTGACCTGGGGCTCAGATGTGTTCTCCCACTGCAGGAAAAGCTCAGGGGTTTGTAGCTCCTGTTTGCCCCCAGTTTTTGTGGGATTATTTAAGTGCCACCCACGAGCTGAAGGGATGAATCCATTGTCATCCCTTGGCCCCTGAAATGTTCATTTAATAAATGGGTGCTGGCACGGGCAGCTGGTGAAAGAGCTGAGTAAGGGCTGAGGAGAAAATGGCTCTGTCAGGCTTTGCTGGGCTCACTTGTCCCAGGTTTTGGGCAGACAGCACTGTCAGGACGTTGGAATCATGGAAAATCTTGGCTTGGAAGGGATCCACAGAGATCATCAAAGTCCAGCCCCACCCTTGAACCAAAAATGAACTGATGGTTGGAATAATAGAAAAAAATCTTGGCTTGGAAGGGATCCACACAGATCATCAAAGTCCAGCTCCACACTTGAACCAAAAATGAACTGATGGTTGGAATAATGGAAAAAAATCTTGGCTTGGAAGGGATCCACACTGATCATCAAAGTCCTGCTCCACACTTGAACCAAAACTGAACTGATGGTTGGAATCATGGAAGATGTTGGTTTGGAAGGGATCCACACTGATCATCAAAGTCCTGCTCCACACTTGAACCAAAACTGGGTTTCAGGGCAGGAATGTTGGTGCCAAACCCTCCTCACTTCATGGGTGGATGACTTCCACTTTGTGCTGTCCTGGAATTCTCAGTCCACTCTGATTTGTAAAGGGTATCACAGCTTGTTCTTGCCATAATGTGTTTATTTTCCCTTCCTTCCAGCAGATGTTAAGCAATTAGAGAACATGGCAGAGCAACATATTTATACAAATGAAAGGAAGTGAGGAATAAATGCTCAGAATATTGTGCTTCCTAATCAGATTAATTCAGGAGTGCACAAATGGGGAAGGAGAGCCCCAGCAGCACGTGGGCATTTGTCAGGGCATGATAACGTGCAGGAAAACTCATTAACAGGGGGGAATAATTACAGCCACGCCCCGTGGCTCTAATTTCGAGTCCAGTGGAGGAGGATGAGTTGTACAGAATGTTTAGGATCAGGTGGTAAAGAGGGCTGGATCTGGTTCCAGGCTCTTGCAGGGAATTCTTAGCAGGTGTGGATGCTGTGCTGAGCAGGATGGTGGGATGAGCCCTTCAGCCTCCTGCTCAGGGTGTGATAAGCTCTGCCAGGGAAAAAACTGGGAAAATGGCAGGAAATCTCCCTTTCTCTGAGCTGTGCCAGTGGCTGAAGATGTGCAGAGGGCAGGATTAAAAGTCCTCCTTCCCCTCTTTTCTGGAATCCCTGTCAGATCCTTCAGAACCACTGGCAGCCAGCTTGGAGCAGTTTCTCATGGGTGCAAGAAGCTGCTCTCAAAATCTCGTGTTGTGAGCCAGGAGGTTGGAATTGGAGCTGGGAGTGAGCTTTTAACTAATGTTCATCTGCTTTAGCCTGAACAAATGAACTGGAGAAAATCAGAATTTGCTCTGATAGCACCAAATTCTGCGTGAAAATGGGGTTTGAATTAGAGCTCCAGGAGCAGTGGTAAGTGGGCAAACCACTGAACTCTTAATCCCCAGCTGATTTGTCTGTAAGCAAATAGAATCTTGTTTAAATTTAAAAAAAAACCAACCAAACCAACAAACAAAACAACCACGACACCCAAACCAAGCATACCAAGGCAGTGCTGGCCAGTTAACTGGAATTTTTTAGTGAATGTTTTTGTGGGAGAGTGTCTGATTTAGGGACTGTTCCTTGAACAGGAGCTGTGGGGGAAATGCACAAATAAGGCAGGGGTTGGGTTTAAGTTGGGTTTAAGGATCCCTGTGCAGGGACAGGACGTGCTGGCAGTGAACATTTGGATGGGGATGCCTGGATCTCCTTTTTGCTCAGCAAGTCACTGAATGTGAATCACTAAAGCATCCAGGGAGACTTTGCCCAGGGCAGGCTCAGCTCCACCTCTGCCAGCTGTGTGCCAGCTGGCCAGATGTTCCTGGGGCTGTTCCTGGGTGACCTTTGGAGCTTCCTTCCCTCCCTGCCTGCACTCGGAGCGTCCCCGAGTGCTCCACACATCCTGCCAGGAGCACAGTGGGAAGGGCTGGGATGGATTTGGACGTTTCCTGCTCTTCATCCCTCAGCTGGATGCTTCCCTCACCCTGGGAGGTGCTGTGTTCAATAAAACATCTCTGGCTTGTGCAGCAGCATCTCTGAAAGATAAGCAGGGGCAAGTTTCAGAGGAGGAGATAAAATTCCCAAACCAGCCCAATAAAATTCCCAAACCTTGGATGTGTTCTGAGTGTGCTGCTCGTGTTCCTGGTCCTGTCAGCTGGATTTCCCTGTTCAGCAGCACTGACACCCCCCAGGCTCCATGGAATCTGCTCCCTGCATGAGATCCTGCTGGTACAAGGTTCTTACCCATGTCTGTCCCTGCACGCTGCTGTTGGGAGGGCAGAGTTTAAAGCACAGCTGGGAGGCTGCAGTGATGCCTCAGGTTTTACCTTTTGTATTTTTCAGTTCTGTTCTGCTTTAGTGTGTGGGGCTGGGTTTCATATCAGGGCATGGTGAGCTC
This sequence comes from Irena cyanogastra, assembly GCA_013397155.1. Lineage (NCBI taxonomy): Eukaryota > Metazoa > Chordata > Aves > Passeriformes > Irenidae > Irena > Irena cyanogastra. The sequence goes on along the minus strand of VWZV01013989.1, from coordinate 54,456 downwards.
TCTGCACAGAGCAGGGAGACAAAACAATTCCTGCTCCAGCTGGGGACCAAGGACAAATGATCCAAATCTCAGCCCAAGAGCACAAACAACGTGGGCTGAAGAGAGAAAAACAAGCAGGATGGGACTGCATAAGCTAAAGGTGGAATTGGACAATGAACTCCAATTGCAAATGGAGCAGAACTGATAACAGTGACAGACCCTGTGACTTTGTCCATTTTGTGCCCATTTTGGTTCATCTTAGGTGCAGCCCTGGCTGGGCTCTTGTGCTGCCCAAGGTAGATCCATTGAGGGAATCCTTTTAATAAATCCCTGCTTTATTCTTTAGCTCTGCCCAGTCTCTGTTCTAAGTCAGCCTGCACGAGGCATCAGCAGGAGTTTAAGATGCAGGAACTGGCTCCTGGCTCATCACCATCAATGAGCCATCTCCCACATGTGAGCCTGGCAGCTCGCAGCAGTTGGAAGTGTCAATCCTGAAGGCTCTGGGTTCACAATTTCATGTTTGCTTGCTGTGCCAGACACAGCACATCCTGAATCACAGCACATCGGCCCCTGGGAGCGTTCCTGGGAGTGTGTCTGGTTCCCAGAGGAAAAAAATCCAGTTCATCAGCACTGTTTGGGTGCTTTCTCTGAAAGCCTTCCATGCAGATGACGTGACTCAATTTGCAGGCAGCAGGAGCTGGGATGGGTGTGCTTCTGAATCACACGAAAGGCTTGGAGATAGAGAGTGTAGGGACAGTTTGGGGTGAGTGGGAGTGGGGCTGGCCCAGCCTCATCCCCAGTGGGCACAGCTGTGAGGAGCAGGTGAGGAGCAGTGAAAGAAACAAGACACAGAGCGCCCAGGGTGCTGAGCAGTCACCAGAGGGAACAGAGGGCACACAGGGCAGGATGTGAACATGAGGTTGTAAAAGGTTGGGCTGAGGGACAAGAAGTGCAGAACTTGCAGCTTTCTGAAATCCCCAGTGGGTTCAGCTGTGAGAAGCAGGTGAGGAGCAGTGAAAGAAATGAGCCATGGAGTGCCCAGGGTGCTGAGCAGTCACCAAAGGAACAGAGGGCACAGCGGGGCAAGGCATGAACATGAGGNCTTCTGAGGTGGAATGTTGTCACTCTACATGGGCAGATGTTTGAAGTCTTCTGAGGTGGAATGTTGTCACTCTACATGGACAGATGTTTGAAGCCTTCTGAGGTGGAATGTTGTCACTCTACATGGACAGATGTTTGAAGCCTTCTGAGGTGGAATGTTGTCACTCTACATGGACAAATGTTTGAAGCCTTCTGAGGTGGAATGTTGTCACTCTACATGGACAAATGTTTGAAGCCTTCTGAGGTGGAATGTTGTCACTCTACATGGGCAGATGTTTGAAGTCTTCTGAGGTGGAATGTTATCTCTCTGTATGGGCAGACCTTGCAGCCTTCTGCTGAGGTAAGGTGTTACTCTCTATGGGTTGGAGCTTTGTGAAATTGTATGAGGATACTCTGGGTGCTGGAGCACCAAGGGTTGGATTTTTACCCAGGAGAGGGGAGACTTTCCCCAAAACTCGAGAGTTTTGCAGATTTATTAGCAGGGCGGGGTGAGGGCAGTTTGAAAGAGCAAAAGTGATATTTAAAGGCAGAACTGGAGTTGATTCTGTAAAAAAAGATTGGCTGTGGCACTTGTTGCCATGGTTTAGTTGGGGTGGGTTGGACTCAGTGATCTCTCAGGTCTCTTCAGCCTGGAGAGTCTGTGATTCCTGTCCTGCTTGTGCTGCAGGCTGAGACCCAGAGCCAGTGGAAAAGCTGATTTTAACATTCACAGTTGCTTTGGCGTTGAGTTTTGGTTGGTTGGCTGCCTGAGAAGCATCTGCTGTGCAAAGTCTCACCTCCAGTCCTCACCAAGTGTGCAGGAAATCCCAGAAACTTCCCTGGCATACCCAAACCTAGTCCTGGTTTCCTTGTGTCCCATTCTTTCTCCTTGCACATATTGACCGTTGGCTCTGGAGTGCTCCAGAAAATAACCAGCTGTTCCTTAAGTGGATTTGGTCAATCCCTCAAGCTGACAGATGATTTTTATTATGTACTATTACTTAATGAACTCTTTTGTGGCAAACGTAATTCAATACAGATCCTGATTCCCAGTTTGTCATCAGTCCTTTTACAAAGGAAGAAAAATGGGAAAGGACTTGATGATTCCTTTATCTTGTTATGCTAATTGGGTTAGGAATATTGGAGGAAAACAGGCAGTGCATTGAACAGGAGGAAAGTCCAAGCTTCCACTCCACTTAAAGAAAATGGGAATTTACTGGGGCAGAACAGAGCTGGCTTGAGCCAAAGGCAATTCTGATCCAAGTTTTGGGTTGGAAAACCATAAGTAAATAATTATTTTGCTCTGTAAAATTAATTTTTAAAGGAACCCTGTAGCAGCCAATGGATGCTGCAAGAGAATCTTGGGGAAAATTCAGCAGTGAGTTAGGAAAGAAATCAGGATTGGCCCAGGGAGCTTCGTGTGACATCCAGTAGTGATGGAATGCACTGGAAGGGAGTTTGGGAATTGGTCAAGGTAGAGGAAAAGTTTTATGACTTTTGTGCCCTCCAGATCCTGGTTTGTGTCCCTGAGAATTTATTTTCCTGTGGCTTGTGCCCTTAAGCTGGATGGATGAAGCCTTTGAGTTCTGACTTCCCAGAATTCACCTTTTTATTTGTGAAATGGAGGTGATTTCTCTTTCCTGGCTCTTACAGAGGTTTGGGAGAAATGTGTTGGGAAAAGCTGGAACATGGATTTTCATGTGTGGGTAAAAAGCTTCTGAGAGCTGGAATACTCCTGTAGGTCCATGTGGGAGCACAGCCATGAGGTGAATAATGGGGGAAAAGGAAAAAAAATTGGTGAAAATCTTCATTGGGTGTCCTTAATCCCATGCTGGAAACAGGGCAGGGATTCTAGGAGGAGAATCCATGTAATCCTGCAAAACAAAGCAAGAATTCTGAGTGGAGAAACCATGTAACTCTGTGCTGGGAACGAGACAGGAATTGTGGGTGGAGAAACTGTGTAATCCTGCTGAAATAAGGCAGGAATTGTAGGTGGGGAATCCATGTAATCCTGCTGAAACAGGGCAGGAATTGTGGGTGGAGAATCTATGTAATCCTACTGAAACAGAGCAGGAATTCTGGGGAGAGAATTTGTGTAATCCTGCTGAAATAAGGCAGGAATTTTGGGGAGAGAACATGTGTAATCCTGCTGAAACAGGGCAGGAATTTTGGGGAGAGAACATGTGTAATCCTGCTGAAATAAGGAGGAATTTTGGGGAGAGAACATGTGTAATCCTGCTGAAATAAGGAGGAATTTTGGGGAGAGAACCTGTGTAATCCTGCTGAAATAAGGAGGAATTTTGGGGAGAGAACCTGTGTAATCGTGCTGAAATAAGGCAGGAATTCTGCATGGAGAAGCCAAATAATGCTGCTAAAATAAGGCAGGAATTGTGGTAATGAAATCCATCTAACCCTGCCTTGGTTTCCATTCCTTGTTGATGCTCCAGCCTCATTCCTGGGGGGAGCTTGGCTGATCTCAGCTCCCTGATTCCCAGCTGAACACACCCCAAGGATGGATCCAGCAGGTTGCTGATTTGTGGAAAAAAAATAAAAAACTCTGCAACTTGTAAAAGTTGTAAAGTTGATATGTATTTACAGTGCTGGATGCATGTGTGGGGTTTTTCTCCTTAAAAGTACACGTGCACTTTTTAGAATTTTAGAACTTTTAAAATCTTTCTGACTTGTATATATGTGTAGAGTTTTATAATAGCTTCAGGCATATTTATTTCACTGTTTTTGTATTGTAACTTGCAACTAATTCTTATCAGTTCTTGTACAGAGAGAACTCTTGGGTCATCTTGTCTTCTTCTAAGGGACTTTCTTTTTATTTGTGCTAGTTTGGAAGTTTGTATTCTTCTCCTTGGTTGAAGTAATTTTGCAAATATGGATTTTTGTGAGAACAGGTAGTCTTGAGTACAGCAGACTAAACAGAATATTTCATATGCAAGTGAGTTATAGACTAAACCTAACCCAGCACATTTTACTTAAATCCGAAATGGATTTTTACCCTGTTAAATTTCTACTCTGTCTCACTGCTTGTCCCTAAGAAATTGTGTTGATGAAATCCTGGAATGGTTTGGGTTGGGAAGGACCGTAAAGCCCATCCAGTGCCATGGGCAGGGACATCTTCCCCTGTCCCAAGTTGCTGCAAGCCCTGTCCAGCCTGGCCTGGGCCACTTCCAGGGGTGGGGTGTGACAGGTGAGCTCTTCATTGGTGTCCCCTCTCATTTTCCCACGTTTGGGGTGCACTGGGGCTCTGAGTTTGTTGTTCTGGTGGGAGTTTGGGAGCGATGGACGGGCTCTGGGATTTCTCCCAGCTGCCTTGGTGTCTGGCTGATGTCACCCCCTGTCCCCTTCCCCACAAGGCGCGGAGAGTGAGGAATGTTGTGCAAACACTGAAGGTTCCTAATTCCTTGTCTAATTTATCTGAGTTGAAATCCTGGCTCGTAGCTGCGCGTGGAGCAAAGAAAAGGGCCAGTGGGCACAATTTGCCAAGGCATGAATTCCTCCTTAGAAACTGTCCTGGAGCACCTCAGCCATCTGGGGAACCCAGGATAGCTGTGGATGCAGAGGGAGAGTGAGGAGTGAGGCAGTTCTAACGTGCAGGATGGCACCTGGAGCATCGCTGCAAGATTTGTTTACCGAGCCCACGAGAGCAAACAGACTCTGGATTTTGTACACCACGGCGTTGTTCTGTTTATAAATGGGATTAAAAGGGAAGGGAGAGCTGAGTTCTTCAAACACAGGAGGAGAGAACAAATCTGGCGTTGGTGTATGTTGTGGTGTTGGTTTGGTAATTTGAGATTTTTCATAATTTTGAGGTTTTTTAGTTAATGTATTAATTAATGTGGTGGGGTTGGTGTTGCTAGTGTATTTATTTTTTGTTGAGAGGTAAAGCAGGGTTAAAAATTTTAAAGGGTATGAAGATAATTTTATTAACAGTAAGTAAAAGGGAAAAAAGTAGTAAGAATTAAAATAATTTTTTAGATTTTTTAAATTTTTTTTTACTATTGATAATGTAAAGAACCAAATTTAAAATTTCAGTTAATTATATTAATATTAATTTTAACTGCAAGTTACAGTTTATTGTAATAGTATAATATATATTATTATAATAGTTTATTAGTAATTATTAATTATTGTCAGGGACTAAATCTAAAGCTCAGTGAATTGGGGTTGAGCGGGACCTTAAAGCTCATACTGTTCCTCCAGGGACAGCTCCCACTGTCCCAGGCTGCTCCAAGCCCTGTCCCACCAGGAGGATGCTCCAGCTTTTGATGGAATTATCACCCACAGTGAAGCCTGTGCCCTTAGGAAGAGCTTTGAGCTTTGCCTGAAGGGGTGAGGCACATTTGGTCCTGAAGGTTCTCCACCTTCTCTAGGACCTGAAACTACTTGCAAAACAGCCAGGCTTTTCCAGCTCTGCAGAGTTAATTCCCATTGTGAGCTTAACTGGTGCAGTGTCCTCTTAAGCCAAGCCTAACTGTGGATTTGGGCTGACTCAGTGGTGCTGGGTGAAACACATTCAGATCCTTGTAGAGTTAATCCCCATCTTGAGCTGTATGGGTGAAATATCCTCTTAAGCCGAGCCTAAATGTGAATTTGGGCTGACTCAGTGGTGCTGGGTGAAACATAGATCTTTGTAGAGTTAATTCCCATTGTGAGCTTGACTGGTGCAATGTCCTCTTAAGCCAAGCCTAACTGCGAATTTGGGAGTGGGCTGACTCAGTGGTGCTGGGTGAAACACTCAGATCTTTGTGGAGTTAATTCTCATTTTGAGCTGTACTGGTGAAATATCCTCTTAAGCCAAGCCTAACTGTGAATTTGGGCTGACTCAGTGGAGCTGGGTGAAACACTCAGCTCTCTGTCAGTGCCCTGAGTCACTGGTGCTGAGGCTGGGCGAGAGTTTGGTGCTGATTTGTTGTGACGGGGCTCCCAGAGGCTGTAAAATCTCATTTAATCAGTCTGGTACCTCTGACCCAGGCAAGTGGCTGAAACAGAGCAGCCCCAGCCTGGCTGGGAGGAAGCAAAGCTGCTCTGCAGGGCTTGCAGTCCAGCTCAGAGCCTTGAAATTCCCAAGTGAAACACCCGGGGGGATATAATCAAGCAGGATTCCACATCCAAGCTTTGTGGCTTGGTCTTTGCTGTTAAAACTCCGTTTTTAAACTTTGGATTAACAGGAGTTTAAGGGAATAAGGCAGGAGCAAGTCGTGCACCGCGCAGGCATTGAGTGTTTTGTGTTAATCTCCCTCTGAACACACAAATAAAGTCCCTATCTCTGAAATTTCACAGCCAAGTCTCTCTTCTATCAACCATCTTTATTGCACCAGCACTCAATTCTGAGCAGCTCGGGCATTTTTCATAAATAAAACATTTTTATTATTTGTCTCCATCTTCCCATACAAAAAAAAAAAAGAAGGAAAGAAAAAAGCCCCCTTCTTATTCTGTCATCCTTAAAAAATTTATTTCAGATGAATTGCCATCCAGCTGTTTCTCCCCTATAAATCATAGGGGATTATTTGAGATGGAAATGTTCACTTTGGGGAAAACATGAAGTCCTTAGAGGACTCCAGGACTTTGATAAATGGCAGCTTTTCCTCACAATACCAGGACAGGAACACTGAATTCCCTTAAAATTTTGCATGGCTCTCAGAATTGAACCCAGGAATTCAGTCAGGCTTCAGGGGGTTGCATCCAACTTCCAAATGACTTCTTTGTCTTCCTCATAATGGAGCTCCTAGGAGCCTTTATCCATTTCTGAGTGGGTTTTTTATATTTAATTTTCTGGGAAGGATGAGCTTTTCCTCTCTATCCCATAAACCACTTACCCATAACTTGTAGGACAACAATCCTCAATTTCTTTGGANTGGTGACTTTTTGACAATGAGGGCTTTTGGGTAATTGTTGGGCGTTTTCTTGTTTGTTTGGTTTTTTTTTTTTTTTGCAAATCAGAACCCAGCTCTCAGTATTGTGCCCCAAGTCTAAGTTGTTCCGCTCTCTCCTCACAAAGTTTGGGTCTGTTTTGTTCCCTGAAAGAGAGGAAAGTTTGAATAGTTGGGAAAACTGGGAGATGGAGGAAGGGAAGCTCAGCCTTGGCCACTGCTGTGAATAAATGTAATAGAAAATCTGAAATGCTTGAATTAATTTTTTTCTGCAGTGTTGCAGGAGCTCCTGTACAGCAGCACAAGGTTAAAGGTGTTAATAAACATGCAATTTCCTCATTAATCTCTGGCATATTTGCAGTTAGGAGGACATGCAAAGTTTATTTCAGCTCGGTTACTTTGCCAGGCTGCAGTTGTGCAGCACAGCCCCCAAAACTTGGGAATTTTAGCAGTGAAATCCCCTTGGAGAGCCATGGAGCTCTGACCTGGAATTTCCTGAGTTGGGAGACCAAATGAGATTGTAGGAATAGAAGCAAATGCTTTTCCCAAAGCTCAGAACTCTGAGATGAGGACACTGCAGAGGAGAATTGGTTGGTTGTGTCTTACACCTCCAGAGTGATGAATTCAGAATCCTGCACAGGAGGTCTGGATGTGCTCCAGAGGTTTTGTCCATCCTGAGATGCTTCAAGGAATGGTTTGGGGTGGGAGGGACCCTAAAGCTCATCCCATTCCAGCAGGGACAGCTCCCACTGTCCCAGGTGCTCCAAGCCCTGTCCAGCCTGGCCTTGGCCACTCCAGGGATCCAGGGAATTCCATTCCAGCCCCTCCCACCCTCACAGGGAGGAATTCTCCTCAATGTCCCACCCCAATCTCCTCTTTCCCAGTTTGAAGCCATTCCCTGTGTCCTGTCCCTCCATCCCTTGTAAATGGTCCCTCTCCATCACCCTTGCTGTCCCCCTCAGGTCCTGGAAGGCCACAGTTGGGTCCCCTCAGAGCTTCTCCTCTCCAGGCTGGACAATCCCAATTCTCCATGGCCAGGAGCTTCCTGTGAGTGCTCCACTGCAGCAGGAGGGAGATCCTGGTTTGAGTCTTAGAGAAAGGGGGATTTTCCAGCAGCCCCTGGCAGGGAACAGGACAATTCCTGAGAGGGAAAGGCCATTCCAGCACTTTCTGTGGACATCAGCACAGAGCAAATACTGCAGTGCTGCCCCTCCAAACCCCCCAGATTCTCCTGGGACTTGCAGAGGGATTGAACAGCTTTGTGTTCCTTTAATCCATGTGCCTGCACTGGTCACCTGCTCCAAATCCCAATTCTTGTGCTTCCTTCCTCCAAACACCCATTTAAATTCCAGTTTGCTCCTGCCACGTTCAATAATTTAATGTGTTATCAATTTACTCCTCATAGCTGGAGGGAATGACTGATGCTCTGTGCACACACTATGGGCACATCTATGGCTCATAAACAGCTAAAGTTAGGAAATTCTAAATTGTAAATGTATCTAATTATCTCTAATCATAGGCTCACTGTAATTAGTGGGATGCTGGGTCCCCTCTATTTTTAAAGAACAGAGATATTCTCTGTAATAAAAACCTCACCAGATTTGTGCCGTGGGTATGGAAATAGAACATTGTTAGGCTTTTTCTGAGTACAGAAACAACTTTCTGCCCCATTTTCTCAAAGGGATTCCTGTCTGGTGCTTTCACAGGCTGCAGCCTTCCCCTTCTGTTCCTCCGTGGCTTCATCTGGTAAATTCTCTATTTCCTCATCTGTGAAGTGATTTTTTTGGAGGATGAAATATCAGTTAACACTTCCACGTCCCAAGCAGGTTTGCAGGATGTTTTGTTGGGACTTTTAGAACTGGCCACGTGTTAATTCTTGTTGATTGTGAGCTGGATTTGTCAATTTTACTTTTTCTATTTTGGGAGCACCCAGTAAATATTATCCAATTAATGCCAAGAGCATCCTTCCCTCTCTCCCCATTATTTGTCCTGTGAAACATGATTTGGCATAAATTTTTCTGTGCTAAATTCAGCTTTTCTTTGTGAAGATCAGCTGTTTACAGTAGCTTCCCTATAACACTTTAATTTTCCATTTTGCTCCTTTGAATGCCGCTTTCGCTTCTTCCTGTAAATATTTTGATGTGTCTGTGGTTGTTTTCCTTTAAATGTTGTGGGGAAGCAAATGCAGCAGCTGCTTAGGGTGCTTCAGAATTTGAAGTAGTCAGGTTTCGTGGGACACACTTCTCCCAAAGAAAATTGGTTGTGGTGGAAAAAAAGCAGGAATTATTTGCTTTATTAGGAGGAGGATGGACCCCATGCCTCAGGTGTTGTTTCAACAGGTGACTCCTTGGGAAAGGTGTAGGAATGGTTTGGGTGGGAAAGGATCTTCAATCAGCTCATCTCAACCTTTCCCTATCCCAGGGACACTTTTCCCCTATCCCAGGGTGTTCCAAGCCCTGTCCAGCCTGGCTTTCGACACTTCCAGGGATCTGTGCCAGGGCCTGGCCACCCTCATGGGGAAAAACTCCTTCCCAAAATCCCACTAAACCCCTCTCTGGCAGTGGGATGCCATTCCCTGTGTCCTGGCACTCCAAGCCCTTGGGAATTGTCTCTCCTTGTTGGCTCCTTCAGGTCCTGGAGGTCACAATGAAGCCACCTGGGAGCCTTTTCTCCAGGAGCAATCCCAGCTGTGCCAGCTTTTCCTCATGGCAGAGCTGCTCCGTCCCTCTGGTCACCTTGGTGTCCCTCAAGCATCCTGGGCTGTGACCCTGTGCCACCTTTCCCTATCCCAGGTGGCTCCAAGCATTGTCCAGCCTGGTTTTGGACACTTCAGGGATGGGACAGCCACATCCTCCCTGACATCTCTCTCTATCCCAGGTGGCTCCAAGCCCTGTCCCACCTGGTTTTGGACACTTCCAAGGATAGGACAGCCACATCTTCCCATCCCTGGGCTGTGACCCTGTGCCACCTTTCCCTATCCCAGGTGGCTCCAAGCATTGTCCAGCATGGTTTTGGACACTTCAGGGATGGGACAGCCACATCTTCCCTGACACCTTTCCCTATCCCAGGTGGCTCCAAGCATTGTCCAGCCTGGTTTTGGACACTTCAGGGATGGGACAGCCACATCTTCCCCGTGCCAGGACCTCCTCACCCTCCCAGGGAAGGATTTCCTCCCAAACCCACCCTACAAAGCTGTGCAGCACCTGGGATTTGGGCACGCTGCGAGGAACCAGAGCGGAGTTTTGGCGAGGGGCGAGCGGGACATAAAAAATCGGGCTGAAAGCTGCAGGGGATGAATGTGTCATTGCAGGCGGGCTCGGCTGCGGGTGGCAGTGCGGAGCAGGATTTGTGTCCCGGTGGGCGCTCTGACGGCAGGCAGGAATTGTGTGTGTAGTGAGAGGTGATGTGGCAAGGTGAGAGCGAAGCGAGCGCTCGGGGTGACAGACGGGCTGGGTACCCGAGCATCGCTCCCTGGGGCTGAGATTGGGGACGGCAGGGATGGTTTGTGCCGTGCTCATGGCAATTGTCCGTTCCGTCAATAAACGCAGCATTTTTTCTTCATTATTCTGGAGACAGTTCAACCCTAAACCTCCGCGTTTGGTTTTTTTTTTTTTTTTTTTAATTTATTTTGCGATGCAAACCTACCCAGGAAGAACCCCTGGATCTGAAATAGCTGCGATCCGATTGCCCGGGAATAAAGTGGGATTGTGGCTCCTCAAAGCCTTTTTTTAATGCCTGTGCATCGTTCCTGGTGCCTGCAGGGCTCTTGGCTCAGCCCCTGCCCTGCAGCAGCCCCGTCACGGCTTGAGCCGACTGCGATGCTGGCCTGGGGGACATCGCTGGCTGGGGAGGGGACACCGGCCCGTGTCCCCTGTGCCCGGAGCTGTCCGTGGGGGAGCCGTGCCTGTGCACAATCGGGGCTGTTTGAATTGATGCTGCAGCTTAAACAGACATAAAGCAACTCTTTCATGTGCCAGCCCCGGCTCTTGGCAGCGGCTCCCGGTGTGGGCAGTGCGAGGATTGAAATGCAGAGGGGACGGAGGGAGAGGGAGAGAGAAGGAGGATTGATCCCAGCGTGGAGGGACAGATCTGCGAGCCCTCGATCTATAATTTGTTTTTTAGCTGTCAAATAAGCTCATTCAAGGCAACCGGAACACGGCCGAAGAAGGGGGTTTTGCAGCAAGAAACCGCAGCAAATGCAGAGCCGAGGGAGCAGGGGGATGGGTGGCCAGGGGAGCCCCCGAGGTGGCCCCGGCGAGGCCGGGGGGAGCGGCCCGGGCCCGCTTTGGGAACCGGCGACACCGGCCCGGCCTCGCATCGCGGGGAGAGCGGGGGAAATCGGGGTGGACCGGGGGAAAAGGGGATGACAGGGCTGGGGAGGGGATGCCGGGCTGGCAAACACCCCCTGTTCCACAGGGCTGGGGGAGAGCGGCAGCTCCGAGCCTGTCACGAACGTAAAGTCGGCGCTCGGCGAGGAAGGAGGAGGGGGAGGATGCTCGAGCGTTCCAGAGTGCCTTTTTCTTCGTTATTTATTTATTTCCTTAAGCTCTGGTGTCATGTTCGAGTTGTTTTCCTTGTCCCTGGATCTGAGCATCATTAGCAAGATAATGAAGTTCCCGAATGTGGCGTTAAGTGGCTGCGTTCCCATCCCTCCCTCCCTTTTCCCCATCTTGCCTGCAGCTCCAGGGACCGGCGTACCGGGAGATGTTAAAACAAAAACAAGGGGAGGTGCTGCTGGTGCTGGGGGAGAAACGGGGCTCTGCCAGCCCTGCCAAACCCCCCTGTTGGCTCGGGGGAGGGGGCACAGCCTTCCCCACCTCCAGGATGGCCCTGGACCAGTCCCACCAGTATCGGGGAGCCGTGCTGCGAGGACAGGCACAGCCGGGGAGAAGGGAGGGGAGGGGGGGTCTGTGGTGATCAGGGTTTGCAACAAAATTTGCCTCATCACAAGAATTGTGTCAATAGCATCAGGTTGTTTATGGGGGGAGGGATGGGTAACAGGGATGTGTGTGTGAGGGAGAGAAATGGGGGCTGGGGGGCTCGTTCCTTATCCAGAAACCTGGGGAGATTATCGAAAATAGCCACGCTGCTGGCGCCCAGTCTGTGGGGTTGGGTGCTGGTGGGGTTTGGGGTGGGTAACACAGCATCCCCCTCTCTACAACACCCCCCTGGCCCGGCTTCCAGAGAGGGAACCAAGCTCCGGGAACGATTAATCAAGTGGCTTAATAAAAAAAAAAAAAAAAAAGTAAAAA
>VWZV01013989.1:10106-42255 GCA_013397155.1 Irena cyanogastra | reverse complement strand
AAAAAAAAAAAAAAAAAGTATAAATCCCTGCGGGCTGCGTGGTGCTGGCGGTGGTGCTGCTGCCGAGGAGCTGGCTCTGAGACAGCCACCGGGAGGGACGCGCCAGCCCTCCCCTGCTCTCCTCTCCTCTCTTCTCCTCTCCTCGCCTTCCCTCTCCTCTCCCCGAGCTGCTGCCACACTTGGTTCATTCCAGCTGCAGAAGCTCAGAGCCTTCCATGCGGTGGGATTTTTTTCCCCCCCTCTCCTCCTGGGCTGAAAAAATTAAGGGGAAAAAAAAGAAATAAATAAAAATCGCAAGCCTGACCCGCTTCCCCCTCACCTCCCCCCTCCTCCTTCCTTTCTCCTCTCCATCCAGCCGAGCCGAGGACTATCCCAATCGCCGAGGGGAAGGAAAAAAAGGGGGAAAAAAACCCAAGAGCGGCAACCTGCGGACCCCCAGCACGCCCCATTGCTGCTGCCGCCCTTTGACATGCAACCTTCCTTGGGCTGGGACCGGCCGGGATGCAGCTGCAGCTTCGGGAGGCACTGGTGGAAATTGGGGCTCGTGGCTCTGGCGGCGGCCGAGGGGAGCGCCTGGAGCCGGGCGCTGCTGCTCTCGCTGGGGCTGCTGGCTGGATCGGCCATGGGTGAGTGCCGGGGGCAGCTTGGCACCCGCGGGGCTGCTCCGTGCCCGGCTCCCGGGGCGGCGGGAGCGGCGCTGCACCCCCGGGCGGGAAGGGGGGTGCGGGGCGGGTGGCACTGGGGTGGTGGCACTGGGCTGTGTGGCAATAGGCTGTGTGGTGCTAGGGTGATGGCACTGGGGTGGTGGCACTAGGCTGTGTGGCACTGGGGGTGGTGGCACTAGGGTGTTGGCACATACTGCCCTGGACTGTGTGGCACTGGGGTGCTGGCAACATGCTGTGTGGCACTGAGGTGATGGCACTGGGGTGATGGCACTAGGCTCTGTGGCACTGGGGTGCTGATACTAGACTGTGTGGCACTGGGGTGNTCCCGGGGCGGCGGGAGCGGCGCTGCACCCCCGGGCGGGAAGGGGGGTGCGGGGCGGGTGGCACTGGGGTGATGGCACTGGGCTGTGTGGCAATAGGCTGTGTGGTGCTAGGGTGATGGCACTGGGGTGGTGGCACTAGGCTGTGTGGCACTGGGGGTGGTGGCACTAGGGTGTTGGCACATACTGCCCTGGACTGTGTGGCACTGGGGTGCTGGCAACATGCTGTGTGGCACTGAGGTGATGGCACTGGGGTGATGGCACTAGGCTCTGTGGCACTGGGGTGCTGATACTAGACTGTGTGGCACTGGGGTGGTGGCACTAGGCTGTGTGGCACCAGGCTGATGGCACTGGGGTGTCGGCTCTCACTGCTCTGGTGTTTTGGGCACAGCACCGAGGGTGTCTGATTCAGACCTCCGGAGCTGCATCCTTCGGGAGCAGCAATTCTCTCAGCGCTGGCGTGTGACAGAGGGTGGCTCTCCATGAGCTCATTCCCCTTCTCCAGGCGCTGGGTCAGCCTCGGGCACAGGCTGGTGATGTGCAGGATGACTCTGAGAAACGCCAGCCTCGCGTTCCCCTCTGCCTTCTCCTGGCATCTTAATTCAGGATTTCACTAGCCTGCTGCTTGCCCACAGCTGATGAAACAGATTCCTGGATGCCTTGCATGAAGATGGAAGCACTTTCCTCCTTTTCCTCCTGCCTTCCCAGTTGAATATCTCTTATAGATGAGCTCGCTGGCCTCAGCATCCTGGTTTTTATGAAATATGCATGTTTGGGCTTGGAAGCAGAAGACAGCTTGAATTTGGGGGCAGCTTGCTTGTGTCTCCTGCCTCATTTCTGCAGCTGCCCTTGCAGCCAAAGCAGATCCGGGGAGTGAAGTTTATTTCTGGTGTAAACAGCAAATATTTAGGGTCTGTCCTTCTGTGTGTGTAGGAGGGGGAAGAGTGGGAGAGCCGAGTGCCTGCCAGGGGCTGCTCTCCACACTGTGCACTGCCCCGATTTCCAAGTTTCCAAGTCCCGTTGTCTTGTCTGCTGTATCCTAGGCTGGAGGAATGTGTGTTGGGTGTTGATGTGTATGAAAGCTCCTAGGGTTTGGGGATTTTTGTTTTTGTGGGTTTCTTTTTTTTTGAGGAAAAACTTTATCTGGAATGCAAGGCTGATTTTATTATGTAAGGCAGGTTTCCTTTCAGGGGCTGGGAGATGAGGATTAACTGCTGCTCCTGAGCACTCTTGCAGTGGAGCTGAGCACTTTTGCTGACTGGGAGGGTCTGGTAGGAAAGGCTGTAAACCCACCCAAACAACCTACAGGTCCCTAATAAAAGCTGAATGTTTCTTTTGGTGGCTGTTTTTCATTTTCCAGCATGAACATTCAGCCTGTGCACAGAGGAAAACCATTCCAGCAGCTTCTGCTGAGCTTTCCTCGTGCAAGCAGACTGATGGAGAGATACCGAAATCTCAGATTTACTCTGCCAGGGGCTTACAGCTTTTTCTCTTCTTCTGAGCTGTCTGTGGCTTATTCATACTGGATCTTCACTCTGTACCTCGCTGAGCATTTAATCCTTTCTTCTCAGGCCCCTGGTCCCTCCTGTCTGCGTTCTGAGCTCTGTGTTCTGGATCCTTCAGCCCGAGCTTGGTGCTCTGGGTTGTTTTGCTTTATGAGCAGAAGACCTGCGAAAGCTTTTTAGACCTCAGATGTTTTTTTTATCGGCATCAGAGCCAGCGGCATTGATCAATAAGTGCTCTCTTTAGATTCTGAAACCCCGGCAACGATGTTTTTGTGAGAGCAGGATGCCAAATTCAGCGGCAGTGCCTGGTGCTGGGTGCGCAGGGAGGGGAGGGTGGAACCCCAGGAAATCGGTTCAGCCTGGGCTGAATCCTGAACCCAGAAGTTCCAGGAGCTCCAGGCTCTCCCGTTCCGGGGCTGTGCAGGGAGCAGTAGCCAGCAGTTCCCGTGGTGTGGCAGCAGAGCCGTGCGTGTGGAGCCACCAGCGAGGAGTTGGGCAGAAAAAGGGGAGAAAACTGCTCCCATCACATCAGCTGGGCTGTGCCTGCGGCCCAGAAATGCCCTTCTAAGAACCAGCACGGGGATTGGGGTGCCCGAGGTGCTGCCGTGTCCCAGGGCAGGATAACAGAGCTTCCCTTGGGGCAGGGATGGAGTGGGACCCGAGGCAAGGAGGTGCCCGGTGATGGGAACTTTGTCGTGGCTGTGGAAGTGTTTTGTGAGGTTCCCCTTTAGTTTGGAGGCTGCACTGGTGCTTTCACAGCGATGAGATGGGCTCAGGGCACTGGATTTGCCTTGGCTGCTGTTGGTGGTGAGCCCTGCCTGGCCTCTGGAGCGTGCTGATGCTGGAATTGTGTGCACTGACTGTCAGTGCTGCTCACCCCTTTCTGGTGCTTTCTGGGGAGTCAGCACTGCAAGGTGCATTAGGGGCATGTGCAGGCCCTGTGTGTGTGGATAAACACAGATAAAATACATTTTAATGGCCTGTTCTGAAAGGGTCTTGACACCATTATTTACACACTGTGCTTTATTAGTCAGCACCTTGCTGGTACTGGGTTCAGGGAGGATGCGCCAGCTCAGAACACCAGCCCATCCATTTTAAACCCCTGTAATTTTGTTTTTTCTCGATGGAAAATAGTTTTTGCCAGACTTCTCTTCTGAAGAGTGGACGAGCAGGAAGCTGCTTATGAATTTTGTTGATGAATTTGAGATGTGGGCAGGAACAGAGGGCAGAGGAGGTTTCCTTGCAGAGATCCCCACCTGCACTGATAATTCCACCACAAGGAGTTAAAGAACATTCCCAGTTGTCCTGTGTTCTTAATTAAGCATGGACCAGTGCTAGAAATTTGAGGAGAAGGTTCAGTAGGAGGTGCAGTCAGTAAATCTGGTGGGTTCTGGATCAAGCTTGAGTTACAGACTTGAGCTGGAGACTTGTTCTGTGCAGAGGCAGGCTGAGAACAGGCAGTGGGATGCAGGAAAAACAAAAGATTCCTGGTTTGAGCAGCACCAAATACAGCCTCATTTCAAATGTTGGCCCCTGTAGCTCCTAGTTTGGGTCCATCCCTGAGCCATCCTTGCCTGTGGAAGGTGATGTTGGTCCTGCTGTGGGTAAATGTAGGTTACAGAGCACCTGTGCATCCAGCTGAGGAGGTTTTGGGGAATTCTCCCCAAAAGTCCAGTAACTGGAATATAATCCCACTCCTTCTGCTGTTCACACAGAGGAAGTCTCATCTCCAGGCTGTTGGTGAGGAAGGAGGAGCTTGTGAGATTCCAGGAGTTGTGGAAGCTCAGAGGGGTCTCTGATGAGCCTGCCCAGCTCCCATTAATCAGCACCGAGGCCTAACGAGCTTTCCTGAGCCCAGAGCAAGCTCAGGGATGGGGCTGCACCCCCAAACTGTGCATTTATGCTGTAAATCATCCCTTTATTTCATTTCCTCTCTCCAATCCCCACTTGTGGGTTCCCAGTGAGGAAATCCCCATCCAGCACGTTTCCCCATGGAAGTGTGTGCCCAGAATGAGGGGGGAAGCAGAGCCCTTGCTGAGCTGTGGCCTGGACTCTGCTGCAAGCTCTGGTTGGGATGTTTGGCCTAAAATTCAGGGAATCACAGAACCATTCTGACTAGAAAAGACCTTTAAGGTCACAGAACCCATCACCAACCCAGCAGTGCCCATCTCACTTTTTGCCTTCCCCTCCCTTGTACCCATCCTGTCATTTGGGGCAGAGACTTCCCTGTGCTGGAAGTTGTTCCTTGCCTGTCATTCTGTTGTTTCTTTTTTTTTGCTGTGGCAGCTGAAGAACATCTCAGGCCCAGCTTTCCTCCCCAGCGAGCTGTGCCTGTCTCCAGGAGCCTCCCTGGGGGATGCTGGGTCCTGCTGAGCTGTGCCCATCCCTGGGAAATTCTGGGTCCTGCTGAGCTGTGCCCATCCCTGGGATGGATCCCTGGAAAATTCTGCATCTTGCTGAGCTGTGCCCATCCCTGGGATGCCTCCCTGGGAAATTCTGAATCCTACTGAGCTGTCTGTGCCCATCCCTGGGAAATGCTGGGTCCTGCTGAGCTGTGCCCATCCCTGGGAAATTCTGGGTCCTGCTGAGCTGTGCCCATCCCTGGGAAATTCTGGGTCCTGCTGAGCTGTGCCCATCCCTGGGACCCTGGGAAATTCTGGATCCTGCTGAGCTGTGCCCATCCCTGGGATTCTGGGAAATTCTGGATCCTGCTGAGCTGTGCCCATCCCTGGGATTCTGGGAAATTCTGGATCCTGCTGAGCTGTGCCCATCCCTGGGATGGATCCTGCTTAGCTATGCTCGTCCCTGGGAAATTTTGGATCCTGCCAAGCTGTGCCCATCCCTGGGATGGATCCTGCTGAGCTTTGCCCATCCCTGGGATCCTGGGAAATTCTGGATCCTGCCAAGCTGTGCCCATCCCTGGGATGGATCCTGCTGAGCTGTGCCCGTCCCTGGGAAATTTTGGATCCTGCCAAGCTGTGCCCATCCCTGGGATGGATCCTGCTGAGCTGTGCCCGTCCCTGGGAAATTCTGGATCCTGCCAAGCTGTGCCCATCCCTTGGGTGCCTCCCAGGGAGATGCTGGATCCAGCTGCTCCCAGCTGCAGGGAGCAGGGCTGGCTGTTTGCTCCCCTGCTGCCTCCTCCCCGTGGCAGGAGCTGCTGGCAGCCCCCAGGGTGGCTCTGGGCAGTGGGACCAGGTGTGCCAGGGATGGGTTTGTGTCCCAGGTGTGGCTGAGCTGTTGACCAGAGGATGTCAGAGCTGAGCTCCTTCCTGCTCTCTTCCACCAGCATTCCAGGGATTTCCAGAGCTGGAATTGCTGTGTGGTGCTCGCTGCCCTTCTCTGCTTTCCGAGAGCCCAGCTGGGTGGGAGATGCCAAATTTCACAGCTGTGCTTCTGTTCCTGCTGCTGCCCTCCCAACCCCTGCCAGAATCTGGCCTGGATCTTGACCAGAGGAAATTGTTATGATAATGTTGAGGGTTAGTTAGGGGCAAGGTCAGGCAGCCTTAACTGGTTTTGAGCCCACAGCATTGCAAGAAAAGTCTTTTAAACTCCATTTTTATCAGGAGTATCCTGAGACACAGGGCTGGAGTAATTTTTCACAGGCTTTAGTGAAATTATAACAAAGCTCTGTTTAGCTGAGTGGATTTTAAATAATACTTCTTTACTCTCCTCCATGTTTCTAGGCATTGGGAGGTTCAGAAACACCATGAATAGGCCTAAATTTAAATTAGGCTTTTTTTTTTTCCAACAGAAAATAGAGCAAATTCAAATGGAAGGGGAGAGATAAGACTTTAAGGGCTACAAAAAAAATAAAAAAGGGAAATGATTAAGTAGTAAAGATTCTGTACTGCTGGAATTGTTGAGTGCAGCATTGAGCTGTCTCTTTGACATCCACAGCAGAAATGTCAGAGGTGGTGGAATCCCATTGATTGGCTCTGGTATCCAGTGAGGAATGATGGGAAGGAAGGGAGTCAGGCTTTAAGGGGAATTTAAACCAGGTGAGGCTTTTTGCTCCACCTGGGAAGGAGTGGGAGCCATCCATCCTGCCTGGTAACTGAGGATTGCTGCTCCAGCTCAGTATTTTAATTTTCACTGCTCGTTGAAAGGTTTCCCTGAAGCCAGTTCAGGGAGAGCTCCAGTGTGTGCAGTTCATCCTTGTCCTGGAGATGCTGCAGGGCAGGGGGGCTCTGATCCCAGCCCAGCCTCTGAGAGCAGAGACAAATCCCCAACAAGTGACTCAGCCTGATCTCCAGAGGTTCCTCCCAGCCCACACCACTCCATGGAATAATTCTGACTTGCACGAGGTTGTTTGGGGAGTTTGAGGCAGCTCAGCCTCAACCACGACATCACTTTTCCTGGTTTATTCCTCATTTCTTCACCAAGAAACACGAGGCTGCTTGCTGCGAGGCGATTTCAGTGCGACTCCCAGGTTATTTCCTGCTCTGAGGAGAAGGCACTTGCATGGCTTTCAGTGGAATTGGGGCATGGAGATGAACCCAGTGCTGGTGGCAGCCACATTTCTGTGTTCACACAGCGTTTCTGGGCAGGTGAAATGCAGTGCAGGTGTGAAAAATGCTGTTCTCTGCTTGCAGTGAGCAGGATGCAGTGCAGGGACCTGCAAAGTCTCCGTGCTCTGCAGTGGCAGCCAGGGCTGCTGGTGGTTAATGTGCAGCTGGGACAATCCCACTAATTAAAGGAATCAAATTAACTCTGGTCCAGTGTCCTGGCTCTGTGGACACAGCCAGAATGGGAGCTTGGCTGAAATTATTTTACACCTCGCTGGCATGAAGGTGGAAGAGAGTTTTTTGGGTGGTTTTCTCTCTTTTTTTTTTGATGGGACTTCACAGTGGCTGTGTGGTGTTTATTCTTCCCAGATTCAGGTGCATTCCCTGCCTCAGCTTTTGGCAATAATTTCCTGTCCTGGCAGGCACAGGCACCCCCTGTAGGAATAAATTCCCTGCTTTGGGTGCACAGCTGGGTTTGATGGATGGAAAGAGAGCTGGGGGCTGTGGCAGAGTCCTGCTGGTGATTCCCAAGGAGGCAGAAAAATCGTGGAATAAGGAAATGAGATGCTGTGACTTCCACTGGAAGAGGATCTCGTAACTGTGTGTAGTGGTTTTGGTTTGTTACTTTGAGATTTTTATTAAAATTTACTCTAATATTGAGATTTTTTTAGTTAATGTACTAATAAATGTGGTGGGTTCGGTGTTGGTTAATTGCCAGTGCACTTACTTCTTGTTGTGAGGTAGGATTAGAAGAATGGTAAAGCAGGTTTAAAATTTTAAAAGGGTATAAAGAAAATTTTATTGATAGTAACTAAAAGAGGAAAAAAAGTAGAATTAAAATTAATTTTTAGATTACTTTTTTTCTTCTCACAACTTTTTTCTTGAACATTGATAATGTAAAGAATTAAATTTTTTAGTTAGTATATTATTTCTGACATAGTTTTTTATAGTTTATTTAGGGAGAGAAATCTCCTTTGTTAAGGTTATGGAGACTTTTCTACAAGAGGGAAAAAAATAATTTTTTTGTGGCTCTCTCATGCCTAGTAGCTGCCTGGGGGTAAATCTGTTATCGTGAAGTTTTTTTTTCATTTTCAACCTTGTCCCCATCCCAGAGCTGAGTGCCACATGCAGGGATGAGACCCCAGCCCCTCCCTGGGCAGTTCTGGTGCCTCCCAGCCCTTTCCATGCAGGAATTCCTCCTGGATGCACCTGGAGTGGCCCTTGTGTGGCACAGGGAGCATTCTAAACCATCCCAAGTGTTGTGTGTCATTCTGGAGTGCTGGAGCGCTGTGAAAGAGGTGAAATCCCAGCCCAGAGGGGTTTTCTTCCAGTGCTGCTGGAATTCTGTTTGTCAAGCAAGGAGAACACAGGAGAAATGCCCCCAGTGCCACCAGAGCCAGCCTGGATTGTGTGGGCACCGCCTGGGCAGGGCTGGAGCTGCAGCCAAAGAAATTTCTCAATCCTTGCTGGTGTTTCAGCTTTCCTGGGTTGTGGACCCCACAAATTGGTCAGAGACTGAGAAAACCAACTTTCTCAGATTCTGCTTGTGAGACTCTGAACTTCTAGTCTAAATATGATCACTTCTAGTCTAAACAACCTGCAGGTGCTGTTCTCTCCCTTTTTCTATCTCTTTGTGCTAAGATGTTAAGCTAACTAGCCAACCAGGCACAATGTATTGATTAGTTAACCAATCCAGTCCAGCTGGATCAGAGTAGAGTATAAAAGTAGAGAATTTTTGTAATAAAGTAGAATTTCTCCAAAACCAACTTTGGAATCAGCGCCTTTTGTTATTATAACAACGCTGGGTGTCCTCAGAAGGCAGCTCCTCCAGCAGGAAATCCACAGCATCCCCTTTCCTGCTGCTGAATATTTTCCCTTCCCTCCTCCTACAGAGGCATTTCCACTCGTGTCTCATTGCTGGGCAGAGCAGTGGGTGCCCCAGGAGGTGCTGGAGGCCAGGGAGGGAGGCAGGAACAGTGTGAAAAACGCCAATGNCAATACTACTTAAAACATTAATACAGCATAAATTCCAACATAACACATAGAGTATTCATTTTAATCTTTGTGAAAAGCCAATCATACAATAGGTATTTTTCACAAGCAGGAAGGCCTGGCCAAGGTCACCCAGCAGGAGCAGCCTGGATGTCACTCCTGCGTCATCCCCGCGCGGGAACGCGATGCTGCAGCTCCTGGGGTGGTTTTTGAGAAGCCTTGCTGCTGCAGATGAGGCTGGAGCTGTGTCTGTGCAAAGGCATTTCACAGTGGTTACACTGGAACAGAACAATTCCTGCATCCATTTATCAAAACGTCTGCGAGCCCCGTTTCCAGACGGGTAAAACAACAGTGAATCTCAAATAAAGGTGTCTCTGTCCAGAGCACTTTAACACAAAAGGAAGATTTGTTCTGTGACCTCTGGAATGGGAAGTCTGTTCTGTCCTGCTGAAATGGCTTTATTAGGGTTTCATCCACCTGCCTTGGTGCCACCTACCTTTGTTTCAGTGTAGGATTTTACCTCTGCTGTCCCTTCAGTGAGACCAAAGCACGGTCACAGCCTGATAATCCCAGCCCCAGCTGCATTAGAGGTGCAAGGAGGGCTGGAATAGCCAAGAAAGATGAGTTAATCACAGGCAGAGAATTAACCACAACTGGGGATTTGCTGCTTCAGTGCTCTGCTGCTATTTGCACACTCCCCTGGCTTGCAGGAGTTGTCAGAGCCCAGTTCCTGCTGCTTCCCCTGGCTGTGGGCACTGGGGAACCCACCAGGGTGTGAGCCTCGCTCACTCTGCACCCCTTCCCCGTCCTCAAACAGGGATAAATAGAATTTGCAAAATGATTTCCAGATTTATTCTGCAGAGAGAGATCTTGGGATGTTTGCGAGGAGCTTTCAGCAGGTACAAATTGCACGAGGTTGATTAACTGCTCAACTTCTCTGTGCTCTTGCTTCTCTCCCTTGATTGCGTGGAGTGAATTCAACCATTTCATGTACAATTTGGGATTAATTGTGAATGACATTTTGAGGTGAAAGTTGTCTGTCTGCTACTGAACTTTAAGTAGTGTTGTCAAAAAAAAAAAAATCAGGAATAAAACCAAACACAGTTTGTGTTGCAGGGAGGATTTCTGTAATTCATCCAGAACTGCCTTTAGAGTTTTTATACCTTTAGATCCATGTTTTATGCAAAGACTGCAGCTTTTAAAAGCAAAGTGTGCTCACTGGAGATGGGAAGGTGGGAGGTGTGCACTGAGAATTTGCCAGATGCATCAGGGAATTGG
Organism: Irena cyanogastra; assembly: GCA_013397155.1. Classification (NCBI taxonomy): domain Eukaryota; kingdom Metazoa; phylum Chordata; class Aves; order Passeriformes; family Irenidae; genus Irena; species Irena cyanogastra. The sequence goes on along the minus strand of VWZV01013989.1, from coordinate 31,987 downwards.
ATCCCGGGCTTTAGAAAAGCAGGATGCTGGCAGAGAGGATGGGCTGGACCTCCTGATTTTAACCTGCCACACACTCTGCCTTTGAAGCAGTTGCTTAAATTATGTGAGCTCCAGCTTCTTGTCTAGGGAGGGGGGAAAGCAGTGCTGTACTAATAGTATTATCTCATTAATTCTGAAGATGAATGCCTGCAGGATGGCAGAGATCAAATGGAGAACTTGTTTCCTTGTTACGGTTCCTGTTATTTATCAGCAGTTTATCAATATTTTGTTTGGTTAATTTAGTGAAAGCAGAGTTTGAAATAAGATTTTCTTTTTTTTTTTTTTTTTTGGTGGCATTTATGTCATTACTTTTGGAGTTGCATGGCCTGAGGTGGAGCTTATTCCCTGAAAAAACAGGAGGAGTGGGATTGTAGGAACAAGGAGTTTGCTGAGGAGCTTTGGGGTGGGGAGTGATGTGTTGGGATGTGTGTAGTGGCTCACAGGGGGTCACATCCTGTCCCCAATCCTTCCTCTTCCACGTGTTTAAACCCATGAATCCCAGCAGGATTCTCCCCTCCTCTCTCTGCTGTGAGTAAAGGAAGCTCTGCACCTTGCAAGGGCTGTGGGGAGCTGGTAAATCAGGGGTACAGAAAACGACAGCTCATTTCTCCTGTGACAAAGGCACTCTTCAGTGCTCCTTTCCCCTTTATCCACCAAATAATAACAGCCAGAAAAGCACATTTCCTCCTGGAGAGGGGAGGAAAACATCCCATCCTGCAGAGGATAATGGAGCTGGTGCTTTTCCAAAGGCGATGCCATTTTTAAAGATGCTCCTTGCATCCCACAGCATATTGTTTATATCCCTCTATTGTTGTTTTGTCTCCATTAGGGAAAGGTTAGGCAGGATCCTGGACACTGGGCAGCTGTCAGCAGCATTCCCGAGGGGCTCTCATTAAAGTCAAGCACCACTTGGGCTGTTAATATTAAGATAAGCTTCACCTGCTGGAATAATGAAGGGATTGAAGGATGGGGAGTTTGTCCCTCCTTGTGTGGGGACTTTTTTCCCAGTGATGCCTTAGGATTTGAGCTTTTCTATTTATTTCAGCTATTTGTAACCCTGCAGTTCTTTAGTGTAGAACCCCAAACTCCATACCCAGTGTGAGCTGCTGCTGTCCCATTTTGGGCAGACACAGCAATTCCTCTCCAGGCCTGGGAGTCAAGGACACCTCACTGCCTCAGGCCCTGAGAGATGTGAACAGAGTGAGTTTGGGGGAGCAAATTGGGGTCAATGACTTCATGACCTGAAGCTGTAATTGGAAGATGAACCCCCAACATGCAAATGGACCAAAATTATAAAAGTGTGAAAACCATAACCCATTTTGAGTGTAGCCCCTAAATGTCCCTGCAGGCCCTTCAATAAATAGAACTGCTTTTTATTCCCTTGACTTTGTCTGCCCTCTGGTTTTAGGTAGCCCCAAAAGGCATCACCAGTGTTGGGTTTGGCAGAAGCTCTGAAGGCAGCAGCCCTGCTCTGAGCAGAAGGACAATCTGCCCTCTGCAGGCTCTGGTGTCCTGTCCTGCAAATTCTGCAGCTCTTCAGAGAGTGTTGAACCAGCTGCATTGGAATTTCTCTACTTTGGTGGGGGCTTTAGTGAAAATCTGTTCTAAAAGCCCCATCAGAGCTCCTGTGCTGAGGGAACAAGGTGTGGAATTGTCACCTTGCTGTCAGTAGAGCCCAGAGATAAAGCCCAGGCTGGGTTTTGAGTGAAGTTCTTTGAATTTGATCACAAAGGGAGAAATCCTTTCCTGGGAGGGTGGGATGGAATTCCCAGAGCAGCTGGGGCTGCCCCTGGGTCCCTGGAAGTGTCCAAGGCCAGGCTGGACAGGGCTTGGGGCAGCCTGGGACAGTGGAAGAGGTGGGACTGGATGAGATTGAAGATCTCTTTTGGGTGGGACTGGATGAGATTAAGGTCTCTTTTGGGTGGGATTGGATGAGATTAAGGTCTCTTTTGGGTGGGATTGGATGAAATTTAAATTCTCTTTTGGGTGGGACTGGATGAGATTGAAGGTCTCTTCTGGGTGAGATTTAAGGTCTCTTTTGGGTGGGATTGGATAAGATTTAAATTCTCTTTTGAGTGGGACTGGATGAGATTTAAATTCTCTTTTGGGTGGGACTGGGTGAGATTTAAATTCTCTTTTGGGTGGGACTGGGTGAGATTTAATTTCTCTCTTGGGTGGGTCTGGATGAGATTTAAATTCTCTTTTGAGTGGGACTGGGTGAGATTTAAAGTCTCTTTTGGATGGGATTGAAGGTCTCTTTTGAGTGGGATTGGATGAAATTTCAGGTCTCTTTTGGATGAGATTTAAGGTCTCTTTTGGATGGGACTGGATGAAATTTAAGGTCTCTTTTGGGTGGGACTGGGTGAGATTTAAAGTCTCTTTTCAATCCAGACCATTCCAGGATCCTGTTTCTAACTTGGCCCTGGTGTCTCACTCACCCAGGGCCCTTCTCCAGTGGCACAGGCAAGGCTGTGATTTAAGGCAGAAATTAAGATTTAAGGTAGAATTCAAGGAGGGCTTGCAAGATTTAAGGTAGAAGAACCAGCCCTGCTGTTGTCCCTGCTGTTGTCACCTCTTGGTAAACACCTGCACTTCTTCCTACTGAATTAACTAATTTCATTTAATAAGAGCAAGTTCATTTTGCTGGATTTAAAACTCTGGCTTTGGGGAGGCTCTGTCGTTTGTTCCTCCTGGGAGCACTTCCCAATCTTAAATTAGAGAACAAATGATGACCTTTTTTTACCCAGGAGTCCAACGCTGAGGGCTCTTACAGGGAGTTTTTTGCCTTTTCTTCCATGAAATGCAGTTAACAAATGAGACTTTTGACAAAAAATCCCCAATTTGAGCGTACAAGTCGATTCAATTCACCCCCTGTTAGCTCCTTGATTGAGAGCTATGTAGATTGAAGAAGAAAGGTATTGATCTGCTTTGGGGATTGAAAACTGAGATGAAGTGGAATATGTCTGTGGGTGAAAATAAGGTTTTAAATGGATGGAGGAGGCGAGAGAAAAATAAAACACAATGTAATGTTAAATAGGAGGGAGTTTTGGGTTTCTCTGGTGGTTATACAGAGGTGGAGAGGTCACAGGATGCAGAAATTGTACAAATTGTGGAAAATCAGTGCTTGGCACAGGAGTTTTTATAAATTGGGTCAAAACAGGACAAAAAAAATCTGGTTTTGGGCTATCAGAGCACCCATCAGTTACCAGATTCTGTTTGGACAGAGGGACGTTGCTTGTTGGACAGAGGGACATTCCTTGTGGGACAGAGGGACATTCCTTGTTGGACAGAGGGACATTCCTTGTGGGACAGAGGGACATTCCTTGTTGGACAGAGGGACATTCTTTGTGGGACAGAGGGACATTCCTTGTTGGACAGAGGGACATTCCTTGTGGGACAGAGGGATGTTGCTTGTTGGACAGAGGGACATTCCTTGTTGGACAGAGGGAAATTCCTTGTGGGACAGAGGGACATTCCTTGTTGCACTCAGGGCTTCCAGTGCCCACAGCTGATCTTCAACATCCCTTCCAAACCATTCCACGATTCCCTGAAATAGTGGAGGTTTTGCCATTGTAAAAGGTGAAACTCACGTCTGAATGGACTGAAAAATTCAGTGTAATTGAAACATTTCACTCTTTCTGCAGATAATCTGGTAGGAGCCTTCTGTAGCTGTTATTCTTTGGGGCATGTGACGGGCTTGGTTTTTTTGGCTCATTGGGTGAAGTGAATTATTAACTTTTATTTATTAACTTCCCTCTGTACTGTCAACTCCAGGTGACTTTCATTGATTGCTCAAGGTGACAAGGAGGCATTAGGTAATAAATATCAAGTGCTGCAATACTTAAAGGAAGTGAATATGAAAGTGCTGTTAACGGAATCAAGTAAAAATTGGATTTATATCCTAACAAAAATTCATAGGAGAAATTGCTTTCTGTTGGACTCTTTTTTTTGTAATTCAAATCCAATCACACAAGTGTGAGCTGTTGTAATACAATTGCCTGGCAGAGGGGTTTGCTGGAAGATCTCAGAGCTCTTGTAAACACACAGAACATTTCACTTTGCAGAGCGTGGGGAGATGAGGATGGTGGTGCAAGAGTGAAGAGCTTTTAATAAGTGGAGTCTCTGCTTGTTCCGAGTGGTATTTTTAATTTATTTCAGATCTGGAGGTGTAAGATGCTGGGGATGGCATGGGTGAAGTGCTTGCTTCTGTTTTGGCTGCTCCAGAGCTCCTCTGGGACCCTGTTCTGAGCCCTGGGGGCTAAAAAGGCTCTGTGGCCTCCCTGCAAGCACCAAAAGGGGAGGAAAAAATGCATGAAAATACAACCTGGTTAATGAATCGATGTGTAAAATCAAAGTTAGAATCCAAAACGTGGTGGGGAGGGGGAAGAAACCCCATGGAACTCGCTGAGATGAAAAATTCTTCAGTGCAGATTTACCTACAAAGGAGCTCTCCCCACTGTGCTGCCTTTAAACCATCAGGGAAAGGATGGAATTGTTGATATCCTGAGAATTCCAAGGGCTGAGGGCTTGTGAATTCTTAGGGAGATGGGATTTGGAGCCCAAGATCTCCTTGGGCCTTGAGGGAACATTGAATTTCACAGCTGGACACAGAGCTCCAACAGCAAAGGGAATTTGAGGTGGTTTTAAATGTTCCTTGGTGACAAGGTTTGGTGACAAAGAGAGACCAATAATGAAAGATTTTCATGAGGAATGCAGAGAGAATTTGAGCTGGTTTTAAATGTTCCTTGGTGACAAGGTTTGGTGACAAAGAGAGACCAATAATGAAAGATTTTCATGAGGAATTCTTTAATTTTGGCTCCACTGTGACTGACTTGGGATGGATTTCACCTTGAACCTTACTTCGCCTTCTTCAGTTTTTATTTTCTTTTTTGAGATAATCCTGACACCTGAGAGGGAAATGCCTTTGAGCCCCCCGGATAAACCATTTAAATGGAAATATTATTTTACTGTAAAATAATTGAAATACAAATTGAAAAATTTGTTTTGGCGATAATAATTAGCACCTTGTAAATGAGACTGAGTAAAAATGCTGCGCATGAGTGGGAGTCCATTTGCAAATGCTGGGAAAAAAAAGTTTTTCATCAAATTACCTTCTGTTTTCTGAGTTTAATTTCAGTTGGGGGTTGAGATGGTCTGTGTCATTTTTATAGATCTCTGCAGTGGAGGTGAGAAAAAATGCAATCTTTGCTGTTGTTTATCCTAGAGAGAAAACAAGAGTAAAATTTGCAGAAGGTTTTGAATCAGGCTGAACATTTTAATTGAGGCTTGGGCTTCCAGGATAAGATTTTCAAGGATATTTAGATGCCAAAATAAGTGGAGACTTGCCCAAGGGGTGTTCATAAAGGAAACGTGGCTGCACAGCTCAGGTGGGGTTAGGGTTAGGAGAGCATCTCCCTGCAGTTCTTGGGTTATAAAACATTTGTAAACCTGGGGCTCTGAAGTTCCTTTGACAAGGATTTGTGAACTTGAGTTTGCTTTTGTGGCGTTTGTCACAACGGGGTCACCTGGACCCCGTGGTTCCAGGGTCAGTCAAAGCCTCCCAGCTTCATCTCAGTGCCTTAACCACGCCTTAAATAATATTTTTTTTCAAGGGTAACTCTTGGTTTGACAGGCAAAGTGCAGAGGAGAGGAGCTTTGAGGTCCCTTCCCAGGCAAAGCACACAGTCCTGAAGAGCCACATCCATGTCTCGTGGATATTCCCAGCAATGAGAACTCCACACTGCCCTGGGCAGCTTTTCCAGCCCTTTCCAGCAATTTATCACCCAGATATTTCAGGGGTTTTCCTTGGGGATGATCATCTCCCACGTTATTCGGAAAATCCAAGATTATTTCAGAGGGAGAGCAAAATTTTATGGGCATATCCTTTATCCAGACAGTTTCGAGTGCAGTTCTTTCCTTGTGTCTCCTGCTGCTTCTTCCACACCACTTCCCAGGGCTTCAGCAGAAAGCCCCAAACAGCTGGAGCTGCTGGAATCCAGAGGCAGGAATGTTGGGAGGGCAGGGAAGGAAATAACCCGTGACTGTGCCACTGGTTGGTGTGTGACATGGCCAAGCTCAGCACACACAACAATCTCTGTGTATTTATAAACCCAGGGGGGGTTTCTCCTTCTTTTTCCTCTCCCCAGCCCTGTCAGGAAGAGCTGGAGCTGCTCCCTGTGTGCCTGTGCTGAGCAGCTGAGCCATGTCAGAGTGCCTCTGGAACTGTCATTTGGGATGGACCCTCCTGCTGCTGCTTTTCCAGGGCTTCCAGAGCCTGCTGCTGCATTCCCTGACCCTCAGCCTTCCCTGAGCACCCCCAGCAGCTTTCTGCCTCTGCCCTGTGATAAAAACTCCCGGCGCTAAAGCGATTTCAGCTTTATTGAAAAAGGGCTAAAGCAGGGGGGTCCTGTGCATTCCCAGGTGCATTCCTGGTCAGAGAGGAGCAGGAGGAGGCTGCAGGGCCGGGGCTGGGGCTGCTCCTCCTGGCAGGGATGTTCCCGATGTCGAAGGCACGGTTTGCTGGCTTGGATGTCCCCTTTTTATCCAGTTTTTTGTCCTTTTGGATTGGTTCCCCTGTGGTCCCCACAACCTTGGTCAGAGAGTGAGAAAAGCAAGTTTCCCAGAATCGGCTTGTGAGGCTCTGAGCAGTTTAATAAAAACGATGATAGCTTCTAAACAACCTGCAGGTGCTTTCTTGCTTTCTGTCTCCTTGTTCTAAGACACTGAGCTGGCCAGCCAACCAAGTAGAATGTATTGATTAACTGAGCAATCCGAACCATCTGGATCGGAGCTGTCTATAAAAGAAGAATTTGTAGTAAAGTAGATTCTACTGAAAACCCAGCCTTGGATCTGTGTGGTTTCCTTACGGTAATAGCACAGTTCTCGTTTGGATCCCTCATTTGCGTGGAGTTCCAGGTGTTGATTGCTCACATTCCGTCCAGGTTAACCGGGTTTGGTTTGGGGGCAGGAATGCCCTGCCCTTAGGTGAAATACGGTAATTCAGTACCGTAATTCTTGTAACTGCACTTTAAAATCCCTTTTACAGTACAATAACCAAACCTTTTAACAGCACGTGCTAAACAATTCTTAACTATTTTACAAGTGTCTAACTTATTTTTAACACCTGTACAAACCAGGGCAGTGAAACTCTGGCGGGGTGTGTGGTGCTCTGGAAGCTCTGCCAGGAGTTTTCCATCCTAGCCTCTGCTCAGGCTGGAAATTCTGTGAATCCTGTGAATTCTGTGCATTCTGTGCATTCTGTGAATTCTGTGCATGTGAACAGCTCCCGTGACACAGCTCCAGGATTTCACCTGAATCTGAGGCTGCTGCAGTGCCACGGGGGCCAGACTTGAAATGTGGAACATCTGTACCGAGAAATGGATTTGCTGAGAAAAGGAGAGGGCAGGAAGCTGGGATTGTGTTTAAAGTCTTACCAACTGGGGCTGCTTAATTTGATTTTTAAAGTGTTTAAAGCACTGGTCTCTTCCTGGGGCATTCGGGATTTTTGTTTGCTTGGGGTTTTTGGGCTATGAATGTGTGAACTCCTTCAGCCAAGGTGCCTTAGAGCCCTGTGGAGATCAGCGGGCCTGGCAGAACGAATGTCACTTGTTCTCATGGCAAAGACATGAAACAAAGTCACTTTGTCCCAGGACAGCCACACACGTGGTTAGAGGGGCTGAGGAAGGAGGCAGAGCAGCCCAGAGGAGCTGGCTGGATTGCTGTGCCTGCAGAGAGCTCAGGGCTGGCTCTTGGGCTCTGTGCAACCCTGGGGGTTTCTCCTGGGCACATCAAAGAGTCTCTGCCACTCTGAGAACACCATCAGTGCCAGACCCCTGCCTGCTGCCTCCCACAGCTCCTCTGCTGTCCCTGGGGAGGGGATGGAGCATCAGAGCCTGGCAGGGAGCTGGGCTGGTCCCTTCATGCTGGGGGACGGGCAGGGACAGCAGCTGTGGGGCTGGATTTCCAGTGTGACTTAGAGAAATCTCAGAGCAGGCTTTAGGCTTTCCCAGGAGAGAGCTGCTTTCCTTTCCAAGGACAGCTCTGTGAGGAATTTAATGTTCTCAAGCAGTGAACAGAAAAGGAAAAGTAAACAAAAGGGATATTTGGAAAATAAGGGAAGTTTACAAAAAACCTTTATCAGTCCATTGCTTGAGAACATGAAATTCCTCACAGAGCTGTCCTTGGAAAGGCAAGCAGCTCTCTCCTGGGAAAGCCTAAAGCCTGCTCTGAGATTTCTCTAAGTCACACTGGAAATCCAGCCCCACAAACAGCCAGGCCCCTCTGTGACCCTGCTGGCTCTGCACAATTTCTCCTAAACATTTAAAAGACATTTTTCCTGACGCCCAGCCTGGACCTCCCCTGGCACAGCTTGAGGCCCTTTCCCCTTGTCCTGTCCCTGTTCCCTGGGAGCAGAGCCCGGCCCCACCTGGCCAAGGCTGGGTCCCAGGGGAAAGGTGTGGAGGGATCCTGCTCTCCTGGAGGTGCTGAACCCCCCTGCCCACAGGGAATCCATTCCTGGTTTAGGGAATTCATTCCTGGTTTAGGGAATCCATTCCTGTTTTAGGGAATCAGTTCCTGTTTTAGGGAATCAATTCCTTTTTTAGGGAATCCATTCCTGTTTTAGGGAATCAGTTCCTGTTTTAGGGAATCCATTCCTGCGTTAGGGAATCTATTCCTGGTTTAGCGAATCCGTTCCTGGTTTAGGGAATCCATTCCTTTTTTAGGGAATCAATTCCTGTTTTAGGGAATCAATTCTTGTTTTAGGGAATCAATTCCTGGATTTGCTTTTCTTCCATGCACGGCTTTTGCTTTCCCTATGAAATGTTCATTTCAACCCACGAGTTTTCTGGCTTTTGCCCTTCCATCCTCTCCCTGATCCCATTGTGGGGGGATTGGGGTGACACTGAGTGCAGCAGTGTGGGAAATGGATTTATGGGCAGCACTAAAAGGGACAGAGTGGTGGCAGGGACACTGAGGCACTCCTGGACTGGAGGGAAGGGCTGTGTGTGCCCAGAGAGCCGTGGTGTGCGGGGATTTGTGGAGTGTGCAAATCTTGGATGTCCTCACTTGAGCTGAGCTGGGGCTTTGGATTCTTCCAGGGCTTGGCAGTGCTGGCACGAGCTGAATTCAGCTCAAATGCACTTTTTCTGCCCTTGCCTTGCCCGTGCTCAGAGGGAAGCAAGCTCGGGCTGTCTGAGATGGAAATCATCCCCTTGATGATGCTCTTGGATCTTTTGATTAAGTTATAGCTAATGGAATGACTCTGCATTATTTATTACCCGGCAGGCTTTGATAGGAGGCTGGAGGTTAAGCTCCAGCTCGGAGAAGGTGAATCCTGAGGGCAGCAAGGCTGGGGTTCATCCCTGTGGAGGTGCTTTCCCTGTGTGCTCACAGAAATTGGGCGATGTGAAAAACGCCACTCGCTTGGTTTAAAATTTTAGAAGTTTAATAATAATAAAAATAGTACTGAAAGTAGTAATGAAAATAATAAGGAAAATTAGGACAATAAGAGGCAATAAAACAGAGAATTATGGATGTCACCACCAGGCACACCTTGCTAACAAAGGATTACCCCTTAAAAGCAATAGCCTGTTGCATATTCACATAGCTCATACATGATTCAAACTTTCTTTTCAAACTAGGGTGTTTCTGTTTAATTTCAGCTTTTTTCTTCCCATCTTATAAATCAGCCTTTTTGGCTCCTTGCAGTCTGAGCTGTCCTGGTAAGGAGGCAATATTTCTTCTCTGGAGATTTTGGTGTCAGGTACTATTATCTCTATCCAGATAGGACAGTGAGAAGAATTCCTTGGTTGTCTTCTTGTCATTCCTTAAGCTAGTTACAAAAATTACCCTACATCACACAGTTTCTATTTTAACCTTATGCTATAGACCAAAAAAACCCCCAATATTTACCATACTACTTAAAATGATACAGCACTACTTCAAAAAGATTAATACAGCATGAATTCCAACACAGCACATACAGCATTCATTTTAATATTTGTGAATAGCCAATCATACAGTATGTATTTTTCACAGGTGAGGCAGAAAGTCAGAGCCAGACTGGGAGTAAACTGCTCCGTGTTTGCCATCAGCTGTAATGACTTGCTAAACCACCCCGTAAACCACTCATCTTTGGTGCCTGATAAATGATGCACACACTAAACAGGGGGCAGAGGACGTTTTTCCTGTTTAGAAGGCAGTGCAAACAACGAGAAGGGATTGGTGTGTGTGGGTTTGCAGAGCTCTGGGCAGTGAGTGAGGTGAGCAAACCTTGCTGCTGGACGAGCAGGCTTTGCCCCTGGTGTTTCAGAGTTTGAATGTGCGTTTCAGTTTTCCTGGGGAAAGGTTTTTTATGCGGCTGCCTTTGTAGAATGGGCTGTAGAACAGCACGAGTAACAGCATTTCTGTGTGAGGAGCAGTAACTACAGCAAATAGCAAAACCCCAAAGTGCTGCATTAGGGAGGAGGCAGCCGTGGATCCTCCATAAATGATGCTGCTGAGAGCAAGGCACTGTGCATGATTTGATATTTGTTCCCACTGAATTGTGCAGTGACCATGCATCAGCGTTTGCTAAATTAGATTTTGTTTCTGCTGAGGAACAAAGTGCAGCGACTCGCATTTCAGGAAGCACTTCAGAGAGAAATCCAGTCCCCCTCCCTCTCAAGCATTGCTTCCTTGGATAATAACATGGTGTAAACCAACAGCTCCAATTCTTCCTTGGTTTACATCACCCTGGATCTGGCCTGGGATTGAAGTTGAAGGAATTGCAAGTAGGTGGAAGATGATTTTTTCCTACTCATTTCCTTTGCACTTGTCACGTCAGAGAACGCCTTTGTTTGCTATTTACCTTTGTATTTTGTTCACCTACTGGCAGAAGGGGGAGGTTTGTAGTGACACTCTTTGGATGTTCAGGTTTATCTCAGTCTGGAGCTGCTGGAATTCCCTGCCAGGCAGGGGTGGGAGGGAGCAGCAGCCAGGGCAGCTCATCCCTGGCCTGAAGCGTTGCTTATTTGAAGGGAATAACAAAATCCTGGTGCTGTGAGTGTTCTTCAGTGGCTGAATCTCCTGCTTTTCCTGCACACAACCTGGTGGGTCTGGTCAGCGTGCAGTGACTGTCACCTCTGGGACACTGAGGACATGGGGAGCAGTCACTGCAGTGCCTGGGGTGAGCTGGGGCTGCCCCAGAGCCCAGCCAGCCCTGCTGCTTCAGGGCCCCTCTAAATCTGCAGTGACTGGCACCAGAACACTCCTGCCTCATGTGTCGAGATGACTTTGGATTTACAGTGGAACTGAACCTCCCACGAGCCTCTGCCTCCACCCCTGGAGCTTGTCCTGTCAAAAGAGCTCTGCTTTGGAGCAGAGGATGTTGTTCCTGCTCCTGCCACCCTTCCTCTCTCTTCATGGCAGCCCCACAGCGAAGCCTGGGGGGTTTGGAGCTCTCCTTTGCTCAGCTGATATTTATTTTTCACTGCAGTGTCTGCTCACGTTAAGTGTTGAGCCCTGTGGATTAAACTGTGTGTTACAAGCTGCCGTGGGCAGCCCGGGCTGCAGTTCTTCTGTAGGGTAGTGCAGAGTCAACATTCCATCATTTCCCTCGTGAGGAGCCCAGGGTGAAGCCAATTACTCTGGGGATTGTTCAAAGAGTGCCTGTGGCACAAAAGAACTCCTGGAAGTGGAGACTTGGTTAAACCAACGTGTGAAAACATTGAAAAACTGAGTCACCAGCAGTGAGTTATCATTGGTGGTGTCCCAGATAAAGATGTTTCCCCAAAGTGCCGTGGGTTTCCTTAAAGGATTCAGTGATTTTGGAGGTCTATTCCAGCCTCAGTCACCCTGTGATGATCCCATAAACGATGATCCCCTAAATGATAATCCCCTAAATGATAATCCCCTAAATGATGATCCCCTAAACGATGATCCCGTAAACGATGATCCCCTAAACGATGATCCCCTAAATGATGATCCCCTAAACAATGATCCCATAAATGATGATCCCCGAAATGATGATCCCCTAAATGACAATCCCCTAAATGATGATCCTCTAAACAATGATCCCATAAATTATGATCCCCGAAATGATGATCCCCTAAATGACAATCCCCTAAATGATGATCCCCTAAACAATGATCCCCTAAATGATGATCCCGTAAACAATGATCCCCTAAATGACAATCCCCTAAATGATAATCCCCTAAATGATGATCCCCTAAACAATGATCCCATAAACGATGATCCCCTAAATGATGATCCCCGAAATGATGATCCCCTAAATGACAATCCCCTAAATGATAATCCCCTAAATGATGATCCCCTAAACAATGATCCCATAAACGATGATCCCCTAAATGATGATCCCCTAAATGACAATCCCCTAAACGATGATCCCCGAAATGATCCATTGTCCTTGTCTGAAGCTCCTGCAGTAGGGCAGCGCTGACGGATTCATTTCAGGGACCCACTCCCAAGAAACCACTCTCCAGAATTGAGAGGAGGTGCTGGCACAGCCCGGCCTGGGCTCAGCTCTGTTTTCCCTCCGTCACAAACGGGACAAATGCCCACAAAGCCATCCCAGTGATGAGCCCAGGGGGGTCCCACCCTCTGGAATGTCAGCCCATGGATAAGAGATGAGGAGCTGGAATATCCACAGGAACGCACCAAAGCTGGGGGGGATGATGCAGCATTCTCAACTCTGGGTGAGGATTTGAAGGTGCCTCCTTTCAGACTTTGGGTTGGGGACAATGTGCCAGAAATTTTGGGAGAATTGTCCTCTGTCAACCCCAAATCCACCTGGAACTTCCCAGCACAGGCACCGGCGCTGCCCTTTCATATCTTTCTACTTATTTGTGCTCCTGGGCCAAAGGGATAAAGGGAATTGTTTCTGCAATCTTCACAGGAGAAATTTTGAATTTCAGATAAGGTTTTGTCAGTCAAGGATGAGCTGAACTAGCTCAGACCTGGAAGCAAATGATAGAACACATAAATTCCCTCAGCTTCCCGGATTTCTTTCCGTGCCTGATGACTTTTTCCAGCAATGTCCAATATAAATGAAGTTCTCTGCTATTACAGCTATTACAGAATATATTACTGCCCAGTTTGGCAGCTTTTGCAGAGCTGGGCTTTGTTTGCAATAAGCAATTTCCTTTTATCTGTGCCCAGAGCACCTCTGGGTCAACATCGTGAACATGCAAATATTTCAGCAGATTGATTGGACACATCATAAAACTCTGCCTTATTTTTCTATTATATATTTGTTCTTTCAGATAGATTTATGTCCATTTGTGGCACAGGCACTGGCCATGGAAGGATGGGCTGAGTTTGTGGATTTTGGAGCTTCCACGTGACCTTGGAAGTGTTGGGAACATGGTGTCTCTGACCTTGAATTTATTTCCTGAGCTTCGTGCAGCCTTGGTAGCTTTTGCCATCAGGAAATTGAGAGATAGAGCCTCTTTAATTTCCCATTTGCCTTAAATTGTTCTGATGAACTTATGATTAAAATAAAAATGAGCAGGAGGGACAGTTCAATATCCCCCTGCTGCTTATTGAGTGTCGCTGAGGTTGGAGAAAGGATTGGACTGAACGGAGAGCTGAGCTCGTGGATCTTTGGTTGTTAAACCAAACTGAGCTTCATTTTACTCCTCTGTGATCACAGGAATATTCCCAGTCCTGTGCAGCTTGCTGGCACTCAGCAAATGGCTTTTTTCAGTGAACTCCCCAAAATAAATGGAGCCCAAGTGGAGGAGGGAGGCGGATTAGTCTCTTATGTAGTGACAAAAAGCCAGGAAAATGCAAAATACTCCAGTCAAGGAATCCTGTGCCTCCCTCACTTTAATCCCTGGTGGATTGTTGGGCTGTCCTGCCTCTCATTGATCCAATAAACGTGCTACAAAAAGATTCCCTGGGTAGTAAATAGGATGGGCTGTGTCGGATTCATCAAACCGCCGACTCCGTCTCGCGGGGAGAAGTTCCACGGAGCGTTTTTTGCACCCAAAGTAGGTCAATCTAATTATAATTGGCTTTAATGAGCACCACTCTGCAGTTCTGTACCTGTAGCTGCTTGGCACTCAGAAGTGCAAATGCCTTTGCTGCCTTTGAGAAAAAAAAAAAAAAGAGGGAAAAAAAGGCAAGGAGAAATCAAAGAAGTAATTTCTACTGTAATGCATTTCGACTTGAAAGGCTCTGGTGTCCCCATCAGCAGGATAAACAATACAGCATGGCTTGGAAGAGCTGGAGCAGCAGCTCAGAGGATAAAGGTGAAACTCAGCTTTTGGGATTGACCCTTCCAGCTGTCTGGAATTTGGCTTTGTGTGGAGGAATTCTTCCGCTAAAGCAGGGAGGATCGGAGCAGTTTGGAGTGAATTCTTTTCACTCCAAAGACATCCAGCTACAGTAGCAGTGGAGGGAGAGGAAAACGCTGAAGGGAATTTGTCATTTAGGCTGTTCCCAAAACACATTCATGTACCTGTGTCCCCAGAGAGCAGAAAATCTCATCTACCCTGTGAGTGTACATCATAGGTCTTTATCTTTGGGATGCAGTGTTCCCAGGTACTGCCTTGGGCAGGGAAGATGGATTTGTGGGATGTTTGAGGTGTTCCACTGCTGTTACAGGAGGGGGTTTTGTTCTCTGCAGCTTTGCAGCAGCTCCTCAGAGATACTGATGGAGATGTTGTGTGTGTGGAGGCAGAATGAGGAGCACAAACCTTTCAGAACTGGCAGAGGGGAACCTGAGGCAGAGTCTGGCCAGTGATTCCTTCCTTGTGTCCCCCTCCAGGTCTGACAGGGGTGTGAGTGCTGCTGTCTTTAGTCCAGTGAGCCATTCCCAGTCAGGATTGGAAGGCACCTTCCAGGATGGTTTGTTTGGTCAAGCCTTGCACTGTGTCCTGCTCTTTGTGCAGTCAGGGCAGGTTTATTGCTGACCTTTGACCGTGCAGGTTTCAGGCAGCCTTGGCCAGCCAGGCTGCTCATGGTGGCTCAGCCTGTCACTCCCTGGGGTCCCTTCTGCTTTCTCAGGATGAGGGGAGGGATGTGGCACTGCCTGCACACTCAGCCCTTCTTCTGCCTCTGTCCTGGTGGAACTAGGGGAGAAGGGGACAGTCAGCTGTGGTGGTGTTCCTGAGATTGAGGGAGAAGGGGACAGTCAGCTCTGGCGTTGTCCCTGTGCTGCTCTGTGACCCAGCAGGGCCTGGCACCTGGCACGGGTGAAATCCCAAATGCACGGAGTGTGATGGGAGAATGCTGGGGTTTGTGGAGGGCTGGGGAAGGGTGGCTGAGGAAGGAGCTGTCCCCAGGGCCAGGCAGCAGCTGTGAATCCAGCTGTGCTCACAGCTGCTGGTGTCTGGAGGTTTGGGTTCCGCATCTGCAGGGAGGAAGCCAAAGCTTCATCCTCAGATTTTACCTTCCTCTGTTTCCTGGGACGAAGAAGCGTGGTGGGGAGAGCCCCGTGTGCTCTGTTGGGATGGTGAGGACATCCAATGTTCACCTGACACCCTCTGACTTTGTGCTTTTGTCTTTTCTCTTGCCAGCCCAGAACTGCAGTCACACATTGCAGGGCCCAAACGGGACAATACAGAGCCCAGGCTTTCCCTATGGATACCCCAATTATGCAAACTGCACGTGGACAATCACTGCTGAGGAGCAGAACAGGATACAGCTTGTTTTCCAGTCCTTTGCATTAGAGGAAGATTTTGATGTATTATCCATCTACGATGGGCTGCCTCAGCAGGGGAATCTGAGAACGAGGTACAGTGTTCATTACAGTGATGTTTTATAAACATGTTCCCCTTCCTGCCACTGGGATCAAACCTGGCCTTGGATGTTTATGCTGCTGTAAACTGGGAGTGTTTCTCCATGAGCAGTTCTTACAGTTGTTTTGATTTCTTATCTCTGATAAGGCTTGAAATGTTTCTCTGAACGCCTGACAGTAATGATTTATCAAGGCTCATCCCAGACATCCAGAGGAGTTAATTAGGGAGTGGAGCAGGAGGGAAGCAGAGTTAATGTGCAGAGAGCTTCCCTCAGTCCAAACGAGACTCCCGGAGTGGGAGGATGGACTGTGGGGTTCAGTGATCGCTCTGCCAAAGCCTTTGTGGGTTTTCCCCCCAAAATCTGGGCTCTTCCTTAACCCCCAGTCCATCCAGCAGCCAGGCAGGGCTGCACTCCCTCACATCTGCTGGATCTCCAGGGCTAAGAAGTGTTCAGTAATCCACTTCAGTAGCAAAACTCCCCATGGCTTCTCAAGTGAGGCTTTCAGTGTTAAAAAAAAAGTTTTGTGGGAGGCTGATTTGGGTGTGTTGCTGTGGCAGCAGATGCTCTGGGAGGTGTCAGCTGTGGAGCAGCCGTGATCTGGGTGACTGGGGACACGGCTGGAGGTGCTGGTGGCAGCTCCAGCCTGGCAGTGATGCATTCAAAAACTCCTGGAGCAGTGGCACCATCCAGGCTCCGAATCCCTGGCAAGAATGCTGGAGCCCTGGAAATGGATTTTCCTTCAAAGCATTCAGGTTCAGGACAAATCCATTGCCCTCGGTGTCTTGTGTGACCCGAGTGGAACATCTGAGCTGCACCCTGGTGGAAACCAGCTCTTTATGTAGATTATTTCAGTTATGCAAATAAATCATCTCCTCATTTGGCAGCTGCGCTTGAGAATCACTTTAATTATGGGACCTTGGCTTTTAATCAGTGCTTTGCTTTGGGGATAAGGGAAAGGTGGAAAACTGGGGGTAAAATCCAGCTCAGGAAAGTTTGCGTGGTGAGAAGTTAATGCTGCTCTGAGATACTCGCTGGAATGTTCTGGTTGTAAAGAAAAGTAGCAGAAAGGAACCTGCCAAGTGGGAGCTGGGGCTCTGCCCTGGGGATCTGTGGGCCTGCACTGGGGGAAGGTGAGGAGACAGAAAAGGTTCCCCATCTGCATCCCTGGTGAAGTTCAGGTGAATGTGAGCTGGGGATGGAGCCAGCAGCAAAAGCCACGTGAGAATGTTCCTGAATCTCTGAGTTCAGGAGATGGAGTGTGTTCAGGGCAGGAAAGGGAAATAAAGGGGGGGATAAAGAGGGAGATTTCTAGAGGTCTGAAAGCACTCAGAGAGAGCTCAGCAAAGTAAAAGATGAACTCCTGCATGGTGGACATTAGCTTTCTTCCCTTGGACATTTCTGGATCAGTAACTTCTAAACCTGAAGTTGGCTCCTTTGGGCTGTTTCATGTCTCATCTCCTTGTTCACCCGTTTCAGTGTTTGGGCAATGCTCTCCTCTTTCTCCCGCTTTCTCCCTTTTTTCTCATGGCCATCAATTTTTCTTTTTTTTCCCTGCCTGCTTTCCAAATGTTCTCCATCCATCACTGAGGCGCAGCCCTGAAGATGGATGGCCACATGCCACTCATCGCAGCTCACCCAAAATGAGCTGGGAGCAAGGGGAAAAGAAGGGACAACTGCATTTCTTTGCTTCTTCCCC
The DNA here is from genome assembly GCA_013397155.1 of Irena cyanogastra. NCBI lineage: Eukaryota > Metazoa > Chordata > Aves > Passeriformes > Irenidae > Irena > Irena cyanogastra. The sequence continues at coordinate 14,508 of VWZV01013989.1, read as the reverse complement.
TCTCAAACTTGTGCTTTTGAGCATCCCCAGTGCATTTCAGGTCCCTCCCAACCCAGACCATTGCAGGATTTCCTGGGAAGGGGTTAATGTCGTGTTCATCGTGTGCTGGCAGACACCCTCTTGCCTTGCAATTTAATGTGGTGTGAAGGTTCCCTAATAGAATAAGAGCAGCCCTAATCCAATGAGGCATTTGCTAATAAACAGCTTTACTGGATATTAGGGAATTTGCCTTGCGTGTTTGTGATGAGGACGTGAATATTAAATGGGTTTCAGTGCCTTAATTTAGACATCCAGGGCTGTTGTCATCTCTCAGTGCCATGACTTCGCTTTGTTTGCTGAAATCAGAGCTCGTTTCCAAGTCTTTGCTATTTCAGCTTCTCTCACATCATCGGGTTTTTAGAATCCTGGAATGGGTTGGGTTGGAAGGGAACTTAAATTCCTCCTCATTCCATCCTCTGCCCTGGGCAGGGACACTTTCCACTATCCCAGGTTGCTCCAATCTGGCCTTGGACACTTCAGGGATGGGGCAGCCACAGCTTCTCTGGGCAACCTGTGCCAGGACCCCCCAACCCCCACAGGGAAGGATTTTCTCCATGAATATAACCTAAACTTCCCTTTTTTCACTTGGAACCCGTTCCTCCTTGTCCACTAGAATTTTCCCAGCTCCTGGCTTTCAGCAGGAACCACTGTGGGGGAATTTTCTGTGAATCCTGAGAGCTGTGGTGGCTGCAGAGTTTTCCTTGATGAGGGACATCAAGATTTGGTTCCTGTCCAGGACTTTTCCTTCTCTTGAGTTCATTACACCAGACCAGACTCTCCCAAATGTTTTTTCTTCGAGTTCCCATCTGCTGTGGGATCAGGGAGTCATGTGGAGCCCTGCAGTTATTCCAGAAGAGTCTTTTCCCAGTTCCCATTGTGCCTTGTGATTGTGTCATTGTTCCGAGGTCGCTCCAATCAGGTTCCCTTCCTGATTGCCTTCCCACTGTGCTGGGCTCAGGAACTCAGCACAGACCTGACTCCAATTTGAATTCTTGGGGTTATTTATGGCTCTGAGATTGCTGTGGGATTTGGGAGAGGCCGTGCACCTCTGTGTGTCAGACTTGTTCTGTGACGTCCCCAGAGTGGGCAACGACAGAACCACGTCCTTCCCCCAGCTTTTTAATCTGCCAGGACCCTTTTAATGTGAGAATCTTAAATCACTTGCAAATTCCCTGATTTGAAGCTTCGGGCTTGTACTCAGATCCAAGGAAAACACATTTACAGTCTCCCTGTGAGTTGATCGTTGTAGCTCCCTAATTCTGTTTTCCCAGGGAGACCTGGTGAATTTACACTCCAAATGGAAGAAGTGGTCAACTCAGAAAATCAGATTTTTTTTTCCTTCCAGTGATGTTCAGAAAAAGCCCAGGGGACAGAAGATGGGATGTTTGCACCAGCAGAGACTCCTCACTTGTAAATGTGCCGAGCAATGCTGGGGTTTCTCAGGCTCTTCCAACCCTTGGGCTTCCCTCCCTGCCTGTTGTGAGCAGGGAATTGTGTCATCCTCTGGTCTTTGCTGTTCAAACAAAATGTTCCAGTTTATTTGCCTGAGAAAACATTTTTTTGAGGCTGTGCATCCAGAGGAGAACAACTCCCAGAGCCCCGGCCGCGTTTCCGCGTGCGTCGCTCGGAAGCGTCGCTGACAGAGCTGCGAGGAACCTGCCCCTCCTGAGGAGGATTCTGCAGAAATTCCCGTGCCTGCAGAGGTGCAGGGGCTGGGGAAAGGTTTGCAGTCGTTGCTGCAATGGGGCTCTGTGCAAAGCACACAGACCCTGCTGCTGGCACGGGGCCCTGCTTCCCTTGCAGCTCACGTCCCGCGTCTCCGTGTCTCCTCAAGCTGCTTCCAGATCCTCATCCTTCTTCCCTGACAAGTGGCTGAAGAGTGAGGAGAGGGATTGCCATCAATCTGCTGCGTGAGCAATTCCAGACCGCATCTCTGGCCGTGTTTAATTGACTGAAAGTTGAAGTATTTGGTTTGAACTCGTGTGATCCTTGTGATAAGAGCAGAATTATCTCCGGGCTGACCTAATGCAGCTGCACCAGGAATTACCTGCACCTCGCATGTTTCTCTTGATAACCTTTTAATTACTCTTTGAAAAAGCAGCCTGGGTGACTTGTACTTAATTACCAATCAAGAGCACAAAGCTTTTGATCTTAAAAACAGCAGAAGGGAGGAGGAGAGGAAGGGACAAAGAGAACTGGGGAGGAGAGAGAGTTCCCCCAGTGTTCCTGTGGCTTGCAGAGATGCAAATTTGGGGTGAAAGGATATGCTGGGTTTCAGTCCTGGTAAAGAAATTCCTGGAAAAATAGCATTTGTCAGCTGGGAATGCACAGAGCTTGTGTTAGGAGTTTGTGTTGAGTCACCTCTGGTCCAGTGGCATATTCCTTTGTCACTGCCTCGTGTCTCCAAGGTGACTACAGTTCGTTTTGCTGAGGAGAAGGATAAATAAAGCAGAGGGCCAGCTAAATCCTTTGTCACCTTTAGTAAACATCCGAGCCCTACCTCGCTCTCCCCCTCAGCAGAGTCTTTTGTCACTTCCCATTAACTCCATGGGAAAAGAAACACAACAAAACCCCACTTAAATTTATGTTCTCTGCTGCCTAGGATAAAATCCACTTTATTTGGTTTTTTTTCTCTCTGGTTGGAGCCGTGTTTGAGCTGCTCCAGCAGCTCCAGGACCCGTCAGCAGCGTGCCTGCTTTGTTCTGGGGAAGTGCTGAGTGTTTAAACTCTGTCTGCAGGATAATTGATGAAAGTGGAGCTGAAAGTCTGGGAGAGGTAATGGAGTTAACGCAGCTGCAGCAGAGCTCTGCAATTTCCATTCCGTTTTTCCGTATTTATTAGCAGAGGGTGCAGCAGGAGGAGTGATAAAAGCAGCTGATTCAATCAGAGTGGGAGCTTTCTCCCTGGCACCGTGGGGAATGTTGTAGGCTTAGGGGGAGGCTTGGCAGGGATGGGTTTGGAGCAGTTTTGTCCTGGTTTAGGGGTGGAAGGACCTGCTCACACCTCTGCTCTCCCAGGGGTGAGGTGACACACTCAGGTGGGGTCCCTGAAGGTGTTGCTGTTACTCAAATAATATTTTCTTGCCCAGATTGTTTTTGTTTTCCCTCAAACTGCTGATTAACCACGTTTATAGGGACAATCTCCCAGCAAAGCCTGACACGCCCCACCCCTGGAAGTGTCCAAGGGCAGCTTGGGGCAGCCTGGGGTAGGGAAAAGTGTCCCTGGACTGAGCTGGAATGGGAGGAGATTTAAGGTCCTGGGATTTTGTGAGTCTTGCTTTAAATTAAGGTATGTGAAGTGGATTAAGTGTAGAAAGATTTTCTGTAATTAGGCAGCACCTACTGGATTTTAATTAAGACTCTGCCCTGGGTCAGCTTTTGATGGATCTGTGAGCCCTGGTGAGTTGGTGAGCGAGGCCGGGGTTTTTTAGGGTAAGTTTAAGCAGTGCATGGAAGTTGTGGGGAGGATCCTGGTGTCCTTCACCTTCCATTACCACACAGATGGAATTGTTTAAAGCCTCCTGGGCCTGGAGCTGTGGAGGACATGGCTGGGGGTCCCTGGCCTGGCTGACGCAGCAGCAGGAGCTCCTGGGACTCTGCTGTGAGCCCTGATAGCAAAATGCACAAAATTTCCAAATGTTCTCTGGAGTTCTAGATCAACTTTATCATCTTTCTGTCATCTTTTTTATCTGTTTTAAGTGACACAGTCACAGCACCTGGAGTCACTCAATCCAGACTCAGCTGCCTTCACTCCTGAGCAGGACTGACAATTCCAGCCCTGGATTTTTGGGGTCAGAGGGAGTGAAATAAGATTTTTTTTTAGCAGTGCAAGGAGGGAGATTGAACCAACCCATGGCCCAGGCTTGGTGTTTCTCATTTTTAGATTGCTCTGGGAGGGAGCAGGGCTGGGTGAGGAGGGTGAGAGCAGCACAGGGAGTTGTTGGTTCTTGGCTTTTGGCTGTTCCCACTTGCTCTGTGGTGACCCTGCTTGGAAGAACCTGCCCCAAAAGCCTCTGGACTTCATACAGAGCCAGACCTTCCAAACCAACGTCCCTTTGACTCAGTGGCAGCGTGGTGGCACTGCCCTGTGTGGGGTTTGCTGCCAGCACGGGGTGGGCAGTGCAGCAGAGGCAGAGCCCTGGGATGGGCTGGGATCCATCCTTTGGTATCTCTCCTTTGGGATGGGCTGGGATCTCTCTTTGGGATGGGATCTCTCCTTTGGGATGGGCTGGAATCCATCCTTTGGGATGTGCTGGGATCTCTCTTTGGGATGTGCTGGAATCCATCCTTTGGGATGGGCTGGGATCTCTCTTTGGGATGTGCTGGAATCCATAATTTGGGATGGGCTGGGATCCCTCTTTGGG
>VWZV01013982.1:55945-162843 GCA_013397155.1 Irena cyanogastra | reverse complement strand
TATACTCTCTGGCTTTTCTTAAATTTCACACAAATTTCTCCTGAACTAGTCGACAATCTACAATTTTGGGATATAGTGGAAGAAAGATTGGCAACTTTAGGAAGATCTGGGAACACATCTTCAGCAAAGTTTGTGTTTTGGAGTTTGCAAATTCGATCAGCTCTATTCGAGCAAATGGAAGTGAAGGAAAAGCCAACAAGGATTGTACCTCTGCTCTTCCTATTTCTTTTCCCCACCCCGGTTCCAAATCTCCTTCCCCAAAACTTGGTATTTTAAAGAGAGCAGACTCTGCTCATGCCCAGGGAAGTGGGCTTCCTGAGCAATTTAAAATGCCAGAGTTCCACTGTCCACAAAGTCCTGGCCAGACTGCGTGGAATCCCCAACCCCCTGTGTTCCCAGCTCAGAAACCCTGAGCACATGTCAGCTTTTTGGAGAGCAGTGAAACCCAAAATAGCTTCCAGTCCCCACAGAGCCAACAAAATGGTGGAAGCCACGTGCTACCATGTAAGGCTGACAAAAAGCGATGGAGGCTCCTCCACGACCTCTGACAAATTAATAATGTCATTGAAGATATAGGCTCTCTCCAACCGGGTATGCCATCCCCAGCAATGCTCCCACAAAATTGGAATTTGGCTGTCATTGATATAAAAGATTGTTTCTTCCAGATTCCCCTACACCCTGACAACGTGCCTTGTTTTGCATTCTCCGTCCCTGCTATCAACAGAGAAGCTCCAAGAAAAAGGTACCATTGGAAAGTTCTTCCTCAAGGACTAAAAGCCTCACCATCGATCTGCCAATGGTATGTCTCTTCCTTGCTGCCCCCAGTGCATGCAGCCGCAGAAAAGGCCATCATCTACCATTACATGGATGATATTCTTGTGCGTGCCCCCAGTGATGATTTACTCACCCATGCGCTTGACCTAACAATCGATGCATTGATTGTTGCAGGGTTCGAGCTCCAGGAAGAGAAAATTCAAAAGATGCCACCTTGGAAGTATTTGGGCTTGGAAATTGGAAAGAGGACCACTGTTCCTCAAAAATTAGAAATCAAAACGAAGATCAAGACCCTTGCAGATGTCCACCAGTTGTGTGGGTCCTTAAATTGGGTAAGGCCCTGGCTAGGTCTGATAAATGAAGACCTTGCCCCTCTTTTCAATTTATTGAAAGGGGGAAAGGACCCAAGTTCTCCTAGGGCTATTACCCCTGAGGCACAGAAAGCTCTAAAAAAGGTTCAGACAGTAATGTCCACAAGACAGGCCAACAGATGTCAGCCTGATCTGCCATTCAAATTTATCATCTCAGGTAAGCTACCACACCTTCACAGGATCATTTTCCAGTGGGAGCAGAAACAAACACCTAGAGCAAAAAACACACATAAAAAGGGCCAGGACCAGAGAGACCCTCTCTCAATCATAGAGTGGGTTTTCCTCAGTCACCAAAGGTCCAAGAGAATGACAAAGCCCCAAGAGCTGGTAGCAGAACTGATCCAGAAAGGTAGGACCCGGATCAGGGAGCTAGCAGGATGTGACTTTGAGTGCATTCACATTCCAATCAGTTTAAAATCAGGCCAAATCACTAAGGCAATGTTAGAACATTTGCTTCAGGAAAATGAGTCGTTGCAATTTGCTCTGGATTCCTACTCAGGACAAATTTCTATCCATCAGCCGGCCCACAAACTTTTTGAACAAAATGTCCAATTCACTTTAAAATTGGGAAGTGTTCAAAGTAAGAGACCTTTAAAAAAGGCTCTGACTGTCTTTACAGACGCGTCCGGGAGATCCCACAAGTCCGTTATGACTTGGAAGGATCCTCAAACTCAGCAGTGGGAAACGGACATTGCTGAAGTGGAAGGTTCTCCTCAAGTTGCTGAATTGGCTGCAGTTGTTAGGGCCTTTGAAAAGTTCTCAGAACCATTCAATTTGATCACAGATTCTGCCTATGTGGCAGGAGTAGTAGCCAGAGCAGAGCAAGCCATACTGCAAGAAGTGTCTAACATCACACTTTTCGAATTGCTCTCAAAACTTGTAAAGTTAGTTCTCCCACCGAGAGCAACCATTTTACGTGATGCACGTCAGGTCACACACTGACTTGCCAGGTTTCATCGCTGAAGGCAACAGAAGGGCAGATGCTCTTGCTGCGCCTGCAGAGATGGCCCCTCTCCCAAATGTCTTTGAACAGGCAAAAATCAGCCACCAGCTCTTCCACCAAAATGCACCTGGCCTAGTTTGACAGTTTCACATCACTCGAGAGCAGGCCAAAGCGATTGTAGACACGTGCCCCAATTGCCAACATCATGCACTCCCCACGATAAGCACAGGAGCAAACCCAAGGGGGTTGAACAGCTGTGAGCTGTGGCAAACAGATGTAACACACATACAATCATTCGGGCGGCAGAAATATGTTCATGTTAGTGTGGATACCTTTTCTGGAGCGGTCTATGCCTCTGCCCACACAAGGGAATCATCCTGTGATGCAATAAAGCACCTCCTGCAAGCTTTCTCTTTCATGGGCATCCCCAAAGAATTAAAAACTGATAACAGGCCCACTTACAAATCCAAGGAATTCGGGAGTTTCCTGCAGCAATGGGGAGTAGAGCACAAAAAAGGCATCCCCTACTCCCCTACAGGTCAAGCCATAGTAGAAAGAGCTCACTGTGATATCAAAACACCTCAAAGTGATAATCAAGCTTGAAAGTAGGCTTGGGCATCACTGGCTGTGGTGTCTCCATCTTCCATCCCTCTTGCTGGCTGTAAAATTGATATTTAGTTACGAAGCATCTGCACTGTGCTGAAGAGTGGTAGGCTTATGATACGTGATGAGGAATTAACATGATAGCTGTCAGCTCTCCAAAAGCAAGTACGGAATTTGCCTTTTTGCTTAATTCTGAGTAAAATACTAAAACGCAGTATATGGTAGTGTTCTAACTGAGTAGCAACAGCACCCAATACAGGATGTTTAGAAGCTAAATAGCCAGGTTTCTGAAGGTCTCTTTCTAAAATAAAGCAGTAAATCTGCATCACCACACTATCCCACAACAAGATGTTATATTCTGCATGAGAGTAATCTGCCCAGAAAAATGCTAGTATTGGAATAAAAGAGAGTTGCAGAAATAACCAGTACCTGGAGGGGATATCTCATAAGCATCAGAAGTACAATTGCTGCTGGTATCAGCATTGAAAAATAAGGAGTAGGGTGATTTAGGAACATGGCAAGTAGCTGGTAGGGATATGTGACATGGGAGTGCAAAGCTCTCTGGCCAAGGCTATGTACCATGACCATTTAAGAAATGGTGAATAGTTTTGGAAGGGAGATTTATCCTCTGTGGCACTGTGCTGTGTCAGAAGAGTCATTAGTATAGAAATTAATTGTTCTGAGATATGCAATTTAAAAAAGATTATTTTTTATTAACCTGAAGCCTGTCAAAAAATCCCACATGGTTTTTAAGTGCAGTATGTGGTATTCCACCAGATACTGCACTTCATATATTGCTTTTGATAGGGATGTTTGCCTGGGTCTATATAGGTGCATATGAACACAGGACTGAAAGGAATGGCTTCAGTTGACAGTTCAGATTACATTGGTATGATGTGGTATCATGATTTTCATGAATATGTTTAAGTCTCATCCTAAAAGCAGTTTAGTTTTTTGTTCCTCTTGTTCTAGCTTGAAAGGGTCTCACCATTGTAAAAATGAGGAACCATCTTCTAATATCTTGTTCATGTTTAAGTTTGGCCAGTTCATTTTTTCCCCCTTACAGGACAATATTATTTTTTTATCTTGCATAGCTTTTCCTCTCTCCTAGGTTAAATCCTTGTATCTATTTCTCTTTTTTCCAGTCCTTAGATAGAGGGTCTCCATTTTACAAAGATCTTCATATCAATTTTTTTCACTAATATTTTATTTCATCTTTCTTGAGCTGGAGAGTTCAGTCCTGAAGTTCAGAGTATTTGAAGTGAAATTTCCCCTGTGCATTGCACAGAATCACAGAACGTGCTGAGTTGGAAGCGACCCACAAGGATGATCAAGACCAACACCTGGCCCTGCACAGCACTATCCCTGCAGGTCACCTGGTGCTGTGACCACTGCCCTGGGGAGCTGTTCCAGTGCCCAAACACCCTCTGGGGGAAGAACCTTTTTCTAATATCCACCTTCCCTAAGGCAACTTCAGGCCACTCCCTCAGGTCCTGTCCCTGGTCACCACAGAGCAGAGATCAGTGCCTGCCCCTCCTCTTCCCCTCATGAGGAAGCTGTAACTGCAGTGAGGTCTCCCCTCAGTCTCCTCCAGACTGAACAGACCGAGTCACAGCCAAAGCCACTCCTCACACAGCTTCTCCTCAAGGTCCATCACCATCTTCATTGCCCTCCTTTGGACACTCTCTAATAGTTTAATACCTTTCTTGTATTGTGGTGACTAAATAACTTTCTTGTTCTGGAAAGACCTATTGTGTTATACTCTATGTTTTTTGGCAGACTGCATTAGAAGGGCAATTTGGCAGTGTGCTAATTGTACCTGTCTTCAGGTACTGCTGTGCTGATTGTCTGTCACACGACACATACTTGACAGTGAATCTGCTGTGGCATGCTCAGAAGAGCAGTGGGTTGGTATGAGCAGCTGCTCACCATCCCTCTGGTGTCTGCAGGAATCAGCATCTCTGTGATGCCACCAAGGGCCACATCTCCCACACCAGGTCAGGCACATGATCACCCACCAAAGAAGCACATCTTGTTATTCATCTGCAAATGCATGAGTGTTTCATGAGAGCTGAACTTGTCTGCTTCTGTCTTCAACCTCACCTAATTCTTTCTATATTCAAAATCTCCTTAATTTTAATACTGACTTCCACCTTGGTTCATTAGCAGAGCTCATCTGATAACTCCAGATTAAAAAAATAATTAAAAAAATATGAAAATACTTAACAGATTTTGGTTTTAACACCTGCATACTCTGAAGACAAAAACTGTCATTCTGATTTGCACAGAACACTTTTTCCTTCCCTTTAGCCCTTCTTCAAGTTCCAATGCACATTTCTGGCCACCCCAGCTTGACTGAAAGTCAAAACTAGGCTTTGAAAACTAAAAACTCTTGTGATTTCAGAGTGCTGTTTCTTTCAGACTCCAGGAGTGGTTCCATTTTCCTCTAGGCTAAGGATTCTTATACCTCTAGCACTTGTTATAAGAAATTAAAAGTTCTGTCACTGTGGGCATTGGGTGCTCCTCTCTGAAAGTTGTGATGTAGCTCATCCTCAAGCCATAGGCTTCCGTCAAGGGTTAATTGACAGCAGTTGTGCAGACTGGGTTGTGCAGAGTATCAGAGTAGACTCTTTAAGCTGAAGCCCTCTGCCCATTTGTCCATTGATCCAGGCAATTCAGCCTGCCCACCTGGCAGCTCCACACCCACAGCTCCTCCAGCCGAGTTCTGGGGCCAGTGTCTGTCAAGGGCTGGTCTCACTGACCATGAGCTACCCTGGTGGTGCATGGACAAATGCAGCCATACAGTCACTGACACCATGGTGGTTCACTAGATATGTGTATACAGTGGTTCACTATAAATGTATCCTCCCTTGTGCACTTTACACGAGCCCAATCCAAATCAATGAATCATGTTTTGATCTGAAAATCCTGTGTCATTCTTGAACAATCTTCATAATTAGATACATTAGTCACTGTGTGCACTGTGCTTATGCTTATGGTAGTAAGCTGAGAGCGAGCTTATCTCAGTCTACTAAAAATCTTACAAACCATCAAGAAAACTTTATTCAAGTTATATACATGCTGAAGATAAAATAGCAGTCCTAACTATTATTCTGTGGTATCTGATACATGACTTCAAATATTTATAGATTCTCAAGTAACTGTACAGGTTGTCTACAAACTGTGGTATGAAAAAAGAAAATCTGTGTGATTTAAGCCTCTATACATATACATAAATACATTTATATATACAGAGACACATAAAGACTAACAAGCCCATTCCAAAACCTGGAACATAACAATATGTAGTAAATCCTTCTTAAGGTATTTAAAAGTATCCTTCTGTCTTCATGCTCATCACAGCATCCACATTCATCTTCTGTGCCGTTGTGTTGCTGGAGGACATTATACTTGCGAAGTTAAGTCTAAAATTTTGTTTCTGTTGGAGTCTGTAGGGAATAAAAAAAAAATTCCACATCCTGTAAGGAATAGCCAGGGTAGGTGTCATCTGGTAAATGATGTGTAAGTATTTGATTCCCTAAAGCATTTGGGTGGGAAGGCTGGGGTCTGACATTTTCTCCTCACAGGATTGCCCTGTGCTGGATACTGCCCTTCTCTCTTAGTCTGTGATGAAAGGCTGCATGAGTCCCTTCCTTATCTCTGTCTCCAGACTCCCCTTCTGCCTGAGACATTTAGATAAACTGGACTAATGTTGACTTCCCTGCCACAGGGGCATTCTAGCAGCGACTTTATCATGGAGGAGCTGTGGTGGACAGGTGAGGTAGCCAGGTGAGGCAGCCATTGCCTGCCTTCCCTCTGCTCCGTGCAGGCTCAAGAGCCAAGCCCCACCCCTCTTACTCCAGTAAGCCTTTGCTATAAGTCAAATCCCACCAATAAACTGTCTGGTGGCTTTCTGCCCTGGGCTGACATAAGAGCTCAGGTATGAAGATGCTTTTGTTATCTGACCTAGCCGTTCCCATGAGCAGCTGTTTTGGCTGCATTTTCTACAGCTGGAGGGCCATAGCCAGAGCCTTACTGTGCACTCCCGGCTGCGCAGTCCGTTCCTGGGGATGATGACACAGTCACTGCTTCTACCCTTCTCCTGCAATGAGCACAAGAAGTTGTGGGTTAGGAAATTGCTTGCTTTTCTTTTTCTGTTTATCCTTTTTCACATTAAAGAAGGTTTTGATTTTTAAATCTCTGAAACGTGCCTGGGAAGTTGACACAGAAGAAAGGAAGCTCTCACTTATCAGAGAGAAAGGCTTTTATGACCCCCATGAGGGTCAGGCTTTTATGACCCCCACCGCATCTCTGGGTTAGCACAGAAGATCTGAACCAGTTCAGCTAAGTGGGATTAGACAGTTTCCAATGAGCAGCATTTAAACACATTTATTGAATGCAGGATCCTTTCTTGCCCTTGATTTAAGAACACTTCCAGAAAGGCCATCACCAAATCTGGCAGTACGAACTTATCCACAGTACTTTAGCACTCCTTTTGAAGACAGACAGGGCTGGAAAGCCCGTATGCAAGCAGCATAAAGTCTGACTTTCAAGAGCCACTGCAGCAAATTGAGCAGTCTCTGCCAGATGGGTGACCATAGAGGACTGCTGGTGGATGGGCACTGTGTTCTTCCCAAAGAGGTGACTTGAAGTCCACAGCCCGGCCAGCCACCAGCGGGAATTACTCACTCCATTCACAAATGGTTTTCCACACACCTGAACCAGGAGCCACTCTTGTTCTTCAATTTCATTGGAGACCAGCTGAGTTTTAAACTATCCTTTTGAAAGCTATCTTTTTGAAAATAGAGACAGTGGAGCACACACAGCTATAGCTGTGCAGGGTGCTGCTGGGAGCCTGGCAATACTGGAAAGGCGCTAAAGTAATGAAAGATGAAGACTGCAGTGTTACCTCAGCAAGTTTTAATTTGGGGGAGTTGGCTATGTCCTTCTTCAGCAAAATGTGTAAAACTGCATCATGAATGGTGAGGAAAAACATGGATGGCTTAATCTCTTCATCAAAAAATGCACTTCTCTCCAGTTTGTCCAGGAGGCCCTCTGTGAGGGAACAAAATCAAAGCACAAGTGACCTGCAGGCCTTAAAAAGGAAGAAATTTGTGTATCCTGAGAATTCCCACTGAGTGAACACAGGAGTTGCTGGTACAATGCACTGTTTTATTTATTAGAGCAGATGGCTTTATGGATATCAAGAGGATGGAACATAAATGCCCATCAGTAGTTCCCTGCTCTGTGCCAGGCAGGAAGGAATTTGAGCCCTTTTTCTTATTTAATGCCTAGCCCAGGGTGCATGATAGTGGGTCCTGCAGGCCAGAGCTGTACAGCACAGCAGTGGCCATAGGTAAAAGGAGCCATCATACATGGTCCCAGACTTTTGGGGACAGCATTCGAGGGACAACACCTCCACTTAGTGGGACCTGTTTGCTATCCAAGACTGGAAGGTAAAACTGGGTGATCCTCCACAGTGGTCAGCAGGGGAGGCAGTGGGACGAGGCATCTGTGGTGATGCCAATGCAAAGGCAAGTACTCACCATATGCCCCAGTAATGTAGATGTCAATGTCGAGCCGGACAAACTCTTTCAAAATCTGTTAAACCAGAAGGAGGCACCGTTTAGATTCTGCTGGGCTTGCTGATTAACATTATAGTGATTAGGCACAGCAAATATACCAACCACTCTATGATATTTAAGATCTATGATGGTAAGTGGATCTAGAGTCAAACTGTTGCACATAGAGGCAGGACAATCTCTTCACATGGCTGCAGACAGGGATGGCCAAGCCTTTTGAAAAGAGGCAGTATTGAAAATGTTTAGCTCACAGAGAAGTAGGTGATCTTTCATAAATTGTATGGCTTTGTTGTATCTATGTGATACATGATGAAACTAAAATAAATTACTTCACAATTTTCTGGGGGAGGTTTTTATTACTGGGAACTTGAGCAGAACTACAGTTCCCACTGGTGGGTCTTTAGTGCCTATGGAAATACATTTACACACCCTCTGTGTCTCTAGACAGTTAATTGTGGAAAATGTTGTGCCTTTTGCTTTGTTCAAGGTCATCTGGGGAAGCAAAAGCAGGAGCAGAAATGGAACTCCAATGTTCCAGCTCCAGCTGGGTGTTTAAAGCCATATTTCATATCTACATTTCTGCAAAGCTTCCCAAAATCTTAACAGGTGAAGAAAGCCAACATTTTAGTTTCAAGACAATTTATATTGATTATTTAAACCATTTCCTAACCTTTTTCTATAGAAAAAGTACATTCAAATTCACATAAACTCAAAGTTTGCCACTGGCCTTCCAGTCCATGTAGCAATGCCTTTAAGAAGCAGACTACAAACACAGAATAGAATCATAGAATGGTTTTGATTGGAAGGAACCTAAAAGATCATCTTGTTCCAAACCCTTGCCCTGGACAGGGACACTTTACACTGGAGCAGGTTGCTCAGAGCATCCTCCAAATTGCTATTGAAGAGGAGTTTCAGGGACGGAGCATCCACAGCTTTCCTGGGCAATCTGTTCCAGTATTTCACCACCCTCACAGTAAAAGATTTCTTCTAATCTGGACCTGCCCTCTTTCATTTTAAAGCCATTGCCTCTTGTCCTGTCACTGTGTACCCCTGTAAGAAGTCCCTCTCCATGCTTCTTTATAGGCTCCCTTTAAGTATGGAAAGGCCATACAGAGATCTCCTCACAGCCTTCTCTTCTCTAGGCTGAACAACTCCAACTCTCTCAGCCTTTCATCATAGGAGACACGCTCCAGCCCCCTGGTCCTTTCCATGGCTCTCATCTGGACCTGTTCTATGATGTCCATGTCTTTCCTGTGTTGGGGACCCCACAGGCGGTCACAGTAGCTGGGGTGAGGTCTCATTAGAGTGGAGTAGAATCTCTCATGAGAGTGGGGAAGAATCACCTGCTGGTCATACTTCTTTTTATGCAGCCCAGGATATGATTGGCGTTCTGGCGTGTGAGCGCACATTGCCGGGTCATGTCCAACTTTTCACCAACCAGTATTCCAATCTCCTCCTCTGCAGGACTGTTCTCAATCCATTTATTCCCTAGTCTGTATTGATACTGGATTGCCCTGACCCATGTGCAGCACCTTGCACTTGGCCTTGTTGAACTTCACGAGGTTCAGATGGGCCCACTCCTGTCCAGGTCCCTCTGGGCACCATCCCTCGCTCATGTGTATCCCTCTTGTGTAACTGCATTTGTAAGTTTTTCTTTCACATGATCACAGTTTGTCTTGTGAATTGTGATTACCTTTTGGAGGATTGTCATGGCAGAAAAATCAAGGAAGGACACTGATGAGAAATCCAGAATGATGCTGTGGAGGTTGACCTGGGGCACAGTGATGCCAGGGGGGAGGTCAGTGCCCCAGTTGATCCGAATGGGCAAGTCTGTCATGATGGTGGGCTGGTCCAGCTCCTCTATCTTGTTGTTGTCCAACTCTTCATCTGACTCATATGTAGGGTTAGCCATGGAAATCAAGCCTTTCTGTGTTGACATAGAAAAATGCCATATTAGTTCTCTTCTTTAATACCCAGCCAGGGTAGTGGTACTTCTTACACAAGGGCAAGAGTAATGGCAATGCACAACTGATCTTCCCATGAGACAGAGCAGAATCCACCTAGAAAGTTCTGTCTCTCCCTTGTCTGGAGAACTATGGAAATTATTTAATCATCATCATAATCACTTAATGATGGCTTTTTATTGTTTTCTGAAGCCAGTTGTCAGACACATTTTAATTCAGTAATTTTGGAACAAGTCAACAAAAGGTATGCAGGATTTGAGCTGGGAGAAAACTAGCTTTATCCTACCATTAATGCAGAAAGATATTCACCTCTGTGGGATCTGATCCTGCTATTTGTTGCCACACAAAGCTCCAGTGGAGCTTTGTGTACAAGCTTTGCCCATGGTAAATCTGTAGGTCTAACTGTGAGAGCCATTTGAAAACCTTGGTTTTTAAATGTGTTTATGTCATGAAGTGGCAACTTGGGGAATAGTGTATCTAATTAAGAAGGGAGGCTATGAGGCCCTTCTCTGCCATGTAAAACAGGGAGCTTGGTTGCTTAACTCCCCCTCATCCCTGGGGGGTTGCCTTACATACTGGTGTCACTTGCAGCTCTCCTTTCTTCAGCATCTTCCTAATCTTCCTCAGAGCTTTATTGCGTTTCCTCAGGACTCTCAGTGGGTTGAAGCCAACCTGCAAAAACAGCACTTTGAATAATTAAACAAAGAAACACTTCTGTGACACCAGGGGAAGGACAAAGCATCTCATATGGTTTTTCATTACAGTCATGATGACCATAGTTTGAACTTGACGTTGTCTACCACTTTTCACAAATTCAAACAAGGGCTCTTTCTAGGTTGGAAGGATGTCTACAGGAATGGCTACAAATGAGGCAGGGCTATATGTACTTCTTTAGGACACCAACATGGACAGCATTATAGCAGTGACAGTGCCTAGCACAGGCCAGTGACTCCAGCAGGCTGGCACATCTACTCATCTGCACTATTGAGGTGGTCACCTGGGCGGCCAAGATCAGAGAGCTCATGGTTTGTATCTCACGGCAGCATGGGTCATTCACCTACTTTTTTTTCTGAAGAAGAAATCCAGATTTTATCATGTTGGTGCATATGTCTCTTGAACCTCTGAGCGGGTTTTAACAGAATTAGATAGCAGGTTAATTAGGCTAATAATAAAATTTGGCTAAAATACTAAATTCCTGCAAGTCTTCTGCCTCATCCATCTAGTGTGTAGAGGAGAAAGGTGTTAGAAGTATCTGTATTTGTAGAGAAAGAGTGGTGTGAACATCTGCACTCACAGAAACAAGACTTCAGGCTCTTTCAGGTGAAAGCCAAGCACACGGAGAACCAAGTGTGTCAGATTCCCTCATTCCTCTGCCAGTTTCAGTCCCTCACGTGAAGAACGAACTGCTCATTACCAGTGCTCAGGGCAGTCACTGCTTATCAACTCCCCAGTATGAGCAGCAGGAAGGGGAGGTTATGGTGCAAGTTGTGTGCAGGCTGGGGATGGTGGGCCTCATTCACACAGTGGGGGCTCAGGGGTCCTGGATCTCTGTGCTGGTTATGGAAACACTGGCGGCATTCACCAGTTTGTTATGAAAGGTGTTAAGACTTCTTTGACAGAATGATTCCATTTGGCATTCTTCTGACTGTTGTGGTTATGTTTTTGGGGCAAGATGAGTAAACTAGAATTTATTGTGTGTAAATAATACAAAAGCAAATAGAATAATAAAAAAATCACTTAATATTATCTATGTTTACACTCTTTTCTTCTTAAAATATGTATTGTTATGATATAAGTATAAATATGGTATAAACATTGTTATTATATAAATTCAGCATGAGTCGGGCTGTTCTCTTTCTCAGAGGTGTGTGCATACATGTTATATTACAGTAGTGGCAACTGTATAAAGAAAATTCACCCTTGAACTGTAGAATAACTGCATATATAACAATTATTGGGAAACTGTATCCACCTTAATGTGTCACATAATTCTTATGTTCAGAACAGCCCCAGACACTTACAGCACTGATGAGTTTCTCTCTGAAGAATTCAATATTAGCGAAGAATATTGGAGAGGAGCATCTGAAAATCTTCACTCCCTCTGGCTCATAGATCTGTAAAATGAAGCAAAAGTGTCAGTGGGAATGTTTGCTATAGAAGCACAAGTGCAGCAGGTGGTAAAAGAAACGAGACACTTCTTACATCAGTGTAATCCTTCCTGTTTCTGTAGATGTTACTTCTCCCAACATTGGCCAAAACAGTGCAGCTCGGACTGTGAACAAACATACAATTATTGGTGTCCCACATCAAAACGTGGGGGATGGCAAGGATCAAATGAAACCCTCTCAGCTGGGGTGGCACACTGAGGCAAGCCCCACATCCAAAGGTTTATGCCTGTAAATTATTTTTCCGTGCACGGTTGCTGGACAGACCGACACACAGACAGGGCTGTTGCCCTTCTCTGTACGGGGGGAGATAACTCACAACAGGAGACCCTGGGATATCCTTGCATTCAACAAGTACTCACATCTGGGAGCGGATCACCACAGTCAGCAGCTGGAATGCCATAGCTGTTGCTAGTCCAATGTCCAGGCCAAGAAAGACAGCAGCTAAGAAAGTCACCACCCATATAACCTGTAAGGAGACAGCAACATTATAAGGCGTGTCAAGAACCTGGGTCATGAGCTCAGGGTGGGAGCAGGAATAGATCTCAGATCTGGTCCAGGATGTACATCTGCTTTTGGTGAGGTTTTTTTCCTTGTAAAACAGGGCCAGAATCACAAACAGTACCAGGGAGTGTTTCTAGGGACAACAATTTCTAGACTATAAAGGCTTAAAATGGCATAGGTGGTTCACTAAATGCAATGAAAATCCAGCAGAAAGGCAAGATTAGAAGTAACGAAGAAATCTGGTAAATCTGAGAGTTGTAAATGAGCAAATATAGGTGCTGTGAGTGTACACGACTGATAAATCATTGGATAATACTGAATAAATTTTAGCCACAGAGCTCAAAGCATTTTCATGGGGCAAAGAACTGTTTGATAGCTGGGAAAATTGAGGCCTGGAAACGTTTGTGAGCCTAAATTTTCTGAGAGGTAACAAGTCCTGCCCTCTAGCCACAAGCTTTACCATTTGGAGTAAAGACTTCCAGTCCCAGTTTTCATTTGTTTGTTGCTGTATATCCTCCATATAACACATTGTGTGATTGTGAGAAAGTGTCCCTGGATGCTTAGTCAATGCAGTAGATATTTGGATATTTTCTGTCATTTAGACATTTTCTGTAACTGTCTGCTCTATTTGACTTTATATAATGCACTATTTTAATAGATCTTGATGAAATGGATGAAAATGAAGTTGAGTGAGAATTGACTCAAAATAAATGGGACAAAATGGAAAACAAAAGCAAGGGGTATACCAGTAAAAAAGGCATGCAACTATTGTACTTTCTGTTTAGTGAAGTAAAAGAGGGATAAAAAAAAGAACATTTGTATGATAGATTACTTTTTCAGAACATTTAACTTCTGATGCTTCTGAAACTCAACTTACACAGTCACACTTGTCCTTTCTCCAGAGGATGCGTATTTCCTTGAACTGCATGAGCATTCCTTTCAAATTGCCAAGAGCCAAAGATGCAAGGACTGACTGTTAAAAAGACCAAAACACATGTTCCTTGTTTAAGTAAGCAAAGAAAATGGAAAACATTAGAAATTAAAAGATCATACAAATAGGGCCAAAGTGCAGCTGAAAGGCCAGGGAGCTGCTCCCAGTGTACACTGCTGCTGGAACATCCTCAGCTGTGGGGCAGTGCAGGTGTCTGATTGAGGCTGTAAATCTCACTTATTTTTGGCACCTGAATGTTGGTGCTGTGGTTTTTGGTGTTTGGCTACTTGTGTTCTTCCCTTTGAGGGACCAGACACAGTGGTCCTCTCTGGCATAATGTGGGGAGAAGAACCAAGCTTTTCAAACCCTATTTGGCTCCTACTGAAGTCTATGAACACTCACAGTGTGCTCATAGAGCAGCCCTGTCTTTGGGAAGCAGGAGGAAGCATTAGATGAAACCAGTGAATACCTTCTGTAATGGTGCCAGGAGAAACCCAATGGCCAAGATCACAACCAAAACAATGAGAGATGAGATGATGCCAGCAATCTGCACGAGAGAACAATTCCACAATGAATAAGTGCCCACAGGTATAATGATTAGCTAGGGAGAAAAGAGCTGTCTTTCATTAAATGCCATCATGACCTGTTGTCTTCCATACCTGTGTTTTGCCTCCTGAGCTCTCCTGCACACCTGATCTTGACAGAGCAGTGCTGGAGGCAAATCCCTTGAATGATCCACCAACTATATTACCCAGCCCAAAACCAATTAGTTCCTGAAATAAAAATAAAAGAGATTGCTCTTAAGAGCTGGTTCGTGACAGTTATTCATAAGGCAAAGCTTTCATAAAAAAACTTATTTCCCATTGATAAATGCATTGATCTCTGAGTTATTTGCCTACCTGGTTGGCATCTATTGAGTAGTCATGCTTGATGGAATACACTTTAGCCACGGAGAAGGCTACGGCGAACCCAACGATTCCGATGGAAATGCCGTCACCAATACACTTCTGGATGATGCCCATATCAGGTGCAACAGGGGTCTGAAACCTGAAAGACAAAAACCTCTGCTCGTTAAGGAGATGCCTAAGGGTCTTTTGCAGATCCTAGGGAGAATTTCTCTCTGGACTTTTTTTCCCCCTTCTTTTTTTTTTTCCAGTGAACTGAAATCTGAAGAAAGGAGACTCTTGAGCAGAAATAGCTGTTCCTCTGCAAACTTCACCTACTAACACCCCTAGGGCTGCAGAGACCACCCTAGACTTACTCTGCTGTCCTAGCAAATGTTTTCCTCTTTTTAACTTAACATGTGCCACCTGATTATTTATGCCAAAATTCTGGCATAGCGAGATGAAGTCTATATATTCTATATGTGGAGAAATAATCTTTATGTGATATAGTCCTGGACAGGCAGATGTTGAGGCCTCTGGAGGATAATGGTGCTGAGGAGATGCTGATGGCTGGTCATGGGACCAGGCAGGAGATTTGTGCAGGGTCCTGGTGGCTTCCCAGGGCTGATGGTGGCTGCTGAACTGTGCATGTACTGTGAGGGAAACAGAGGAGTTCAGGAGTGTGTAGTTCAATAAAAAGGATAAACATCAACCTCCTGCTCACCAGCTGTCTCAGAAAGTGAAGGGAACAATTATTTCATGTCTCAGTGTACTCCTTGATGAGTAGGAGATGTGCTCTAGTGTGCAACTTTTGTGTACTGAAAGTGTGTCATATCATTGAGAGAAAAATGTTTATTTACCTACTGAAAGAAGATGAAGCAGATAATTTTAATCAGAAACATGGCTGAACTCATTTAACACTGCTGAATGAAAGAGAACATTTTGCTCCACTGGTGAATGTTAAGTAAGTCACTTACCCTTCTTCTAGTTTTCCAATGACAGCTACTTCAAATTTTTCTTCAAAGTTGACAAAATAGGAAATCAGTGCTGCTACGACTGTCTGAATGATAACAAACCACACCTTCATTAGGCACATTAAAACAAGAGTGTGAAGAATGTATTAAACACCATTACCTTCCTTCTCTTACACACTGTCCAGCCTCACCACCAGTGGCAGAATTATGCCCCAAGTTTTCACATCCCTTTGCTGTTCAGGCATCATTCCTGAATGACCTTGTAGTCATGGGTTTACATTCATAAATCACACAGATTGTAACAGAGTATCTTACTAACAACAGAGATCATCCCACCCAGTAAACTAAGTGTGTTCTAACAAGGAGCTGTAATGACTCTGGGGAAAAAACAAGTGCTGCTTGAGTCTATACAACATCCTCCAGGATTTTAGGGGCTTGCTGCCCCTGGGAGGCTTCCTTCACCCCTCTGCTGCTCAGAGTGGGCAAAACCTTCTGCTCCTGGAGGGCAAAATAATTTTGTGTGTGGCCACAGATATCCAGGACTTCAGTGGCTGCTTGCAAGTGTGGTGCAGAAGGGCCTTAGTTGTGAGACTGCAGCTGTCTAGTGTCAGAGACAATTCTGTCCAAGGAAAAAATTCATCATTTATAACACCACAGATATGTTCACTTAAGAACAGCTATGTGTAAGTAAAACATCTCACAATAGCTCCCAAATGCTGTCAATTTTTCCTTATAGGTAAAATGATAATGCATTATTTAATGACTAACAGGAGAAGAAATAGTCAAACTCTGTTTCCCATGTCGTAACATGGAGCAATTGCAAAATCAAAGGAAGTGACTCACCACAAGGAATTCGATCGGGATGGGAGCTGGTAACTTTTCCTTGTATCGATCGTTCATTTCTTTTACCACGAACACGATAAGCAAGACAATGAGTGATGTGACAAGGTCAGCAACGTTTGTTTTTGTGATCTGGCTGAAAAGGCTCTCCAGAGTCTGCAAAATCAGGAAGAAACATGTGGTGCTTTAGAAACAGTCGTGCCCTGGCACAGTAGCACTATCTCTTCTAGAAGAACCTGTGTCTGACTGGCTCTAAGGATTGTGCTGTTCAGGATTTATTCCGTGGTATGATGTGGACTGCAAGCCACCATGAATGCATGTTCATCTGCCACATGATGGAAGCATCTGCAAAAGACCCTTTCCACTAACTTGTCATCCTCTCCTCCAGATTTGCCTCTGAGGGAGGGTTAGAACAACAGGCATGTCTGTGATAGGAAATGTGAGCAATGGCATTGCTGGGCAGGTGCCTGTCTCCACTCCTTCCTTCCTGCTCTTCTTCTCCTTCCTTTCTCATCCAACAGCCCTCACACAGTCATATGCAAATTAAATATGTATAATATCAGTCCAGTAAAAATGAATAATTAAATCCTTAAGGCAGAGTTGAATGCTTAATTGAAATATGCCAACACAAAATAGTCAATGTTACCTAATCATCCCAATGGGGTGTAACTTGGTGCTTGGTAATAAATTTAAAGATTGGCCAAATACTTATAACATATTTCTTGTTTTTCTCTTGTTTTTCCTCCTGCTTTGCAGTTTTTATGCTGAGTTGTTATTACTGCCTTATGATACACAGTCAGAAATACATCACAGGTACATCAATAGCATTAGCAAATAATGAACACCTAGCACTTACATAGATGATGCCAAATGGTATATTAAATCCAGGGACAGATAGCTGAAACATGAATTTCAGTTGAGATACCAAAACATGGACAGCTGCAGCAGTCGTGAAACCACTGATTAAGGATTGTGATAGATAAATAACGATGAATCCAAACCGGAAAATTCCCAGAAGCAACTGAAACACAAAATGAGCATAGGTCAGTGGGATGCATTTGTGTTTTTAAGCAATCTTTGAAAGAAAGCCATATTTAATGAAAGCAAAGATTTTCACCTCATCTCATCCATCCAGAGATTAAAGAATGTAGTGTCACCAGATTTGCAACAAAAGTTGACATTTAATGACAGAGGGCATAATACTAGTAAGAGTAACTGCTACAGCAGCAGTTAAAACCCATTCTTTTTATTTTATAGCTAAAATATACATCCTTATTTCTAGGGTTTTCAGTTCCTATATTTTCACATGGTACAAGTGTTTCATGAAGCAACAAATATACTAGTATGTTAGGAAGAGAGGAATTGTAGGAATTCTTTATTAGGGAGTAAGGATAAATGGGGTTTTTTTGAAAAGCAAATCCAAATATTTTACAATTGCAAGGCAGAGCTTTTACTCCCCTTAGTGCATCAGCATCATTCACATTACTTTCACAGCTATTTTTTTCCTATCCAGCAGATTCTTTTCTGCTGTAGGTATGGGTTGCAGCTATGTGGGCTGTGGCCTCAGGCCTGTGCAAAACCAAGGATTTCACACACATGGGAGTGCCTGGTCACTGGAGGGAACAGATGTCTCTTAATCAGTGAGACAGGATCAGTTACATGGGAAGTGGAAGAGGATTACTTTGGTGACTACAACAGCAGAAACCAGAGAGGAAGGTCAGGCCACCGTCCATCTATTCACATAGGTGTGCACACACACAGACATTTACCAACCTGAACAATCCCAGAAAAGAAGGTTACAGATGCAGCCACCATCACCCTCTCATTGTCTATTGCTGAGGTATTTGTGGAATTGCCATTTCCAGTGCTGTCATCGGGGACCAGCCTGGTGACGACTCCTCCCACCATGAGGCTCAGGACAGGGAAGGGACCTGAGCAGCACAAGGCACATGTTAAAAGATCTGAAAAGGCAGCACGTGGTTCTTCATCAGTGAGGAGGGTAAGTGGTGTGCCTGAACTTACCCACTGAGATATGTCTCGATGTGCCAAAGATAAAATAGACCAGGACAGGGAAGAATGCTGCATAGAGTCCATAACTGGGGGGGACATTCACCAGCAAAGCAAAGGCCAGACCTGTGAAGACAGAGGCACGGGGAAGGTGATGTGTGTGTTGCAGGCTGAAGCCAGCACTGCCTTGGCACCTGTCTTAGCAGGCTGTGTCAGAACACACATTTCCCAAGGGTACCTTGCAGCACAGCCACGAGCCCTGTGTTGATGCCAGAGACGATGTCACTCAGGATCCACTCCCTGAAGCGGTACGCTGGCAGCCAGGAAACCACTGGGAACAAACGCCAAGCAATTTTTTTGACCCTTTGTGGGGAGCAGCTGCAAAAGCACAAGGGGACAAAATTTTTGTCAGTGAACAGCTCAGCTGAATTGCAGCCTGTTTCAGAGAGGTGAGGAAAGGGGAAGGATTCAGGTTCTGGCTGACAGAAGTCAAGATCTCACCCAGACACAGCCCTGATCAACTTGCACTGCCATCTGTGCTTCAAGGTATATCCAGTGGCCTTCAGAGGTCCTTTCCAACGCAAATTCTCACAGAACCCTAGAATGGGTTAGGTTGGAAAGGAACCTCTGTGCCCATGTAATCCAAACCCCCACCCCAGTAAGCAGGCATGCCACCCACTGGGTCAGGTTTCTCAGAGCCCCACCCAATCTGACCTTTAACATTTCTGGGCACAGGGCATCCACCACCTCTCTGGGCAACCTGTGCCAGTACCTCACCACCCTCATCATAAAAAATTTCTTTCTGATAGCCAGTCCAAATCTACCCTCTTTTAGTTTAAAATCATCATCCCTTGTCCTGCTGCAGCAGGCCATGATAAAAAGTCTGAGTATGTCTTTCTTATAAGACCCCTTGAAGTACTGAAAGGGTGCAGTAAGGTCTTCCTGGAGTCTGTGCTGCCAAGGGCCCAGAAAAAGAGAAGCTACCTTAGACACAGCTGTAGAAAGACTTCTAAGAGTTTGACAGCAGTCAAAATCCATTAGAAAAATCCGACACTGAATTCAGTTAATGAATTTTCACTTACTACATTGGAATGGGAGATGGACACTGTCAAGATGAAGTTCATGCTGTCCAAGAGCAGTCAGGACTGTTTCTTAGATCTAATTAAAAAAAAAAAATCTCCTTACCTAAAATAGAGTTTCAGGTGATCCCAAAAGGTTTTATGGTATCTGTGCACTTTCTCATGCTCTTCATTGAATGCATTCTCCGAGTATACAGGTCTGGCTATAACATACTGGTTACCCACAGGTTCAACCATTTCTTGTGAAACGTCAGGGTAGGATGGTTACTTGTGTGTGCTCCTCTCTGCCCCAGGCACTTAAAAACCTGAAATGAAGAACAGGGTTAGCTCCTTATGTACTGTGGGGCAGGTAGCCATAGCATAGCTGAGTGAGCTCCAAACTGAGCGTTACCACCTTTGAAGATCAAAAGAGGGATGGTTGAGACACCTGCTTCACTTTGCCAAGGTGATCTCCTGCCCTGCTCCCCCTCCCACTGCAGAGCAGTGTTTCACTGGAGCATGAAGTATTTCTTTCTAAAGATGCAGCCAAAAAGTGGACAAGATGGTTTTTGAGTTAATTTGTCTCTCACTCAGCCGTGTACAATCAAAAACTTCCTCCCTCCAAGGAGGTTAATTTCCTAAAGAACAAACATGCAGATCCCAAGGAGTTTCTCTTTGTGGCACTGCTGGGAGGGCTGGGAGTTCACTGTAACCCACACACAAGGGGAAAGGCAGAGCCTAGGCAGGGCTCAGCCATCCTCTTTTGCATTCAGAGACAAGGCTGAATGGATTGGGCTGGATTTGTGTGACAAGGAGATCAGGCTCGGTAGTAAAAAAGCACGACACTGGTGCTTGTAATTTGTAAGATTTGTTTCCAGAGATTGTCTTGACTGCTTCTCTTCTGCTCCATACTCACAAACTGTTGTTGCAATGTCTTTCCTGAATGCTATTTTCTGCCTTGTCCCAACCCACATTTGCATGTTTGTGCTGAAGAGAAACTGTCCTGGGTACTCCAGAAATGACCCCTGGAGGCCACATTACACACAAGAATGAATCTGCTCATCACTCACTTCAGTCAATACCACTGGGTATTTTGCAGCAGTTAATTGATGCCATCACTGTGCTGCTCACTCTGCTGTTAGGTTTCTCATTATGCCACACATTCTTCCCACATTAAATTCACCTTAAACCTGTACTATCTAAAACTATTTCTCTCAGTTGAAGCCACCATTAAACATTTAATATAGTACTAGTCCCAGACAGAAGCTGTGGAACTTGCTCTTTATAGCAACAATTGGACTAGATGATCATTGTAAGATCCTTCCAACTGGAACTAATCTGTTTGATCCTGTTCTATTTTGTTTTGACTCAGAGATGAAGATGTGCTGTAGGTAGCAAGTAGTCTTTTGGGACACTGATAATAGAATTGTTTTGTTTATCTTCTCTGCCTTAGTGAAAATGCTCCACAGTGCCTTGGTGCTGGCTGGTGGTCTCTTGACAGATGCCTGACCAGCACCAGTTCCTTGCTCATGTCTATCATCTGACTCTTGCTGAAATACCCTACATGCATTTCTAATTCAGACCTGCGAGTACTCAACATTTGGAGATATCACAGCACAGATTTTAATGTGGCACAAAGTTGTTTGCATAGTTATGAACAGATGAAAAGCTTTTAATCTATGACAATTTTGGCATTAAAGAGTGAATCCCATCTCGAAACTTTGCTACAGCTCAGAGCCTACTATTGACCTATTTTAAGTGATTTCATTTTAGTTTCCTTGTTGTTCATTCTGTGGAAATTCATAGACGTGTAGAAGTCCAAACGATGTCAACGAAGCTCTTAGATATTTTGTTAACATACTATTCTTGCACAGAGGATTCATTATTTTGGCAATGAGTTAAACATTTTTACTCTTTGTTTTAACACAAAAAATTAGATCTGTAATATTTTCTAAAAACCAGCAGGCAATTATTCTGGCAGGCAATTATTCTAGCAGGCTCAAAATCTAAGCTCATTCAAAATACTGATCCAAAGTCAATTAAAATCACACTCTGATCTGTAATTTTACAGTACTGTCCCTCCCTCTGCTGGGATCAGAGCTCCAAAATTGAGGCTGATAAAATTTCATGAAAAAATTAATTCAGTTTATTCCCTGATAAATCATGGTTACTTAGATTTGAAAAAAGTTGTTTTATCAATGAAAGGTTAAAATTCCTCTGTTTCCTAGTCTATGTGTCTGCCTTTTAGACTTCATGTAACAAAGAGGGATATTGCTGAAAGTCCTGTGGAATAGTTTTGTCCATTACACTATAGGGCACAAGATGTACTATTTGTACCCTTTGAAAAGTTCATTAGCCATAAAAATAAAAGAAGTGTTTGGGTGACTCTTTCATTTCAGATTTTCCTCAGTGCTGTAGCTGCTGTAGCTTTTGAGAGTACTTCAGGTGTCCCTCCTGCCCCTTGCCCAGCCATTCTTCTTTCTTCAGGTCAAATTCACTGCCCCAATCTCAGGGAGCATACAATAGCTTTTTTACAACTCTCTAAATATCCTTTGGTTTATTAGTGCTGGTCTTATTGAAGGTGTAAGTGTTTTGCATGTGTTTTTACCTCCTGAAGGGACCCCCAATTTACAGACTCCCTTGCAGGCTGATGGCTTAGAGCTGCAGGGGAGAGCAGGAGCCTCGCCAAGCTGAAGTCTGCATTAAACACCACAGTGCTGTGCTTCAGTGAGGCTTAACCAAGCCAGCCCAAGCACCTGCAGTGCAGTGGAAGGTGCCTTCAGCCTGTTCCCTGGCAGGCAAACAGGACCACACAGAGCAGCACCTTGCTGGAGGTCGATGGCCACTGCTGCTAGGCAAGCTTCTCCTGTCTCGTCCCCTCTTCCAAGGCTCTGAGAGCAGCTGTCAGATACCATGACTGCAGCCAGTATTGCCTTCCTCTTGCTCGCTCTCATTTTTTTCCCATATATCTTTAAAAAGATGGGATGCCCTCAGTACAGGGGTTTTTTTTATCAGTCAGAGATACTACTTATTTTAGATGTTTTAAAGAAAAGGAGGATATTGTGAAAAGTACCGGCATGGTGAAGGCCAGTGTCCTTCACAAATTCCTTAAAAAAGAAGTCTGTTAGTCCAGTAACCCACACTGCCTCTCGAGTGCCTTGGGCTCCTTGGGGGACAAGACCAATTCTTCTGATGACTTCTACAATGTGTCTACCCACACCCAGCACAGACCAAGCTTACACTGCACAGCCATTGAGTGGTTACAACTTTCAGTCACTATTGACCAAGACTAGATCTGAAATGGAACTCCAGAGACAACATTCTGGTTCAGTTTTAATCCATATAGCCTCTGATCCTGTTCTCATGGTCAGCAATTAACAGCATTGCCATTTCTCACATGTAAAAATCTCCAACTCCCCTGCTAATCCCTCAGCTCTGTGAAATCTTGGAAATGCATATTTTCATGTGTGCCATTTTGTTGAGAGGATTAACAAATAGATATTTTCTTCCCTTTATTGATTTATCCTAAATATTGACTAAGAAGTACACAAAAATATGTAATTTTAATTGAATAATTAAATATTAATATGGTCCATCTCACTTTTAAATCTATGTATACCACTCACAAACTGAACTTCTCTGCAATATAAACAATTGAAAAATACAAAGAAATTCCACAAGGGAAACTTTGACATTTTACAAAAACTAAAACATATTACTAGAAGCATTTCATTTATAAACATCACTTCACATATCCCATACCTAAAATGACAATTTTAAGTGGTACCTGGTATATCTTCCAGGAGGCTCTTCAGAAGAAACTACACCAAGAGTTTTTGGATAAAGATACTCCTGAAATTTTCACAGGCAGTGCAGGTATCTTGTGCTCTTCTTCACTTCAGAACCTCCCTAAATACTGCCAGCACTTTAATAACTAACTTCAGTTAACTTTTACAAGAAAAGGAAGATTTAACTGTGGCCTTGACCGTTGAGCCTATCCTCAGGAGGGGTGATAAGGAGTAATTTCTTAAAGTTCTCTGGGATATTGCTTATCTTTGTTTGGTGAACTGTTTCTGATTGGTCTGCAGAGATCATATGGGAAAATAGAGATGAATAAGGAGGACTGTTGCAGTCCTCTGTTGCAATCCTGTGTTGTTGTTGCTGAGCTGAAGTGGGAAGTGGTGGACAGAGCTCAGCTATGGTACCCTTCATTTCTGAAGAAGCCTAAGTCATTGATGAGGGAGATGGGATGCTGGGCATGCCAGCTCTGAGCAAAGCTTGCCCCTCCAGACCTTCCTCCAAAGCATCTTTAATAGTCTCTAAATTGTCTTTCCAGAAGCAAGTTCTGGGTTCTCAGATTACTGCCAAAAACGATCTTTGCAGGGGTCTCCAAAGGGCAGCTGTGACTTGGTGGAGATGACAGCTGTGCCTCCCCATGACAGACAGTGGAAAGGCACAGACCACGTGTCTGGCCACGTGCTGTGGCGTGGGTGGGTTGGACTGAACTGCAGGTTCCTGCTGCCCTCCACTGCTCACAGAGCAACCGAGGGGATCATCCTCCCTAGGTCAAAGTGAACCTTTGATAAACATTTCCCTGAGATACCTAAAACCTCCTAAGGAGATTCATGAAACAGCATTTTGAGGCCTCAGGTTGCAACTTCAGTTCCAGGTGTCTGTGTTCATGACAGCAGTGAACCTTCAGAGCCGAGGTGCTGAGAGCACTCCAGCATTGAAGTGCCTTGATGAAAACCACCCTTACAATCCTTTGCTTAAGTCACACTGAGATGAGCAGCCAGCAATGCTTCAGCTGTTGATACCCATGTTGTCACGAAGACCATGGTTTGCCAGGCTCCTCTGCCTCTGCTCTGGAAGTCAGAGCTTGGTTTAGCCTCTGGGGATTTGAAGTTGCAGACTCTGCCCTGAAAGAAGTTTTCTTCATCTGGTGGTCACAACATGAGGATGGGCACCCTTCATGCTCTGCAGGATCAATCACACACACGGGTCTAGGAGAAGAAGCAAGAGGAGCCTGGGATTGTGTCCTCAGGTGGTTTGCCCACATTTCAGTCAATTCCTAGACCAAGAAACAATGAAGCGAGCAGGACCCCAGTATCCCATCTCACAAGGTGAGACCTCTATTAGACCACTCAGCAGGATTTCTTTCTTGTGCTTTAGCCCCCTGAGAGTTGTTTGAGACCTCAGGTGCTCTTGAAAGTTAGAGCTACACTTCTAACCAAGACCATAAGCCCGTCTAGTCAGTAGAGATCCCAGGTCACTTCCCAAACTGTTGTGAGAACTTTCTCTGCATCAGCGAGACCCTGTTTTGGTACCTGCTGTTGGCTTAAGGGATTCACTGCAGTTTGTGAAACCAACACCGTTTTGGTTTTAACTTGTTACCATTAAAATAACAAACATTTTAAAAGCTGTAGAACCATAAACTATAAAAAGCCTCATAAAAACCATAAAACAGTTTAACAGCTTTTGGTTTCCCTTATCACATGGTGTAATTATAGAAGTGCTTTAAAATTTTATATTCTTTGTATTGAGGATACATCACAAGAATCTGCAACATAAACCAGAGAACAGCTTTTTAAAGACTAGGTTTAAGTGTAGGAGGGACCCTTGGCTCTAAAGAAATCAGTAGGGTCTTGTCTTTGGCTTCATCACATCTACCTGTAACTGCTTTACTCTTGGATTATTTCCACTAATTCACTGAAGCAATAAGGTGGTATGTGGAGTGACAAAGGGAATAACCACTTAGGCTTTTCTGTTTGCAGCAGTAGTGTTAAAAACATGATTTTCCCCTGATAGTGCAGAAGAGGTTTCATGCACAAAGGCCACACAGGAGGCTGGTTGCCTGTGTCCCACACTGGAGAAGTTCAGCTGCTCAAACCCTTTATGTCCTTGTACCAGATACTCAAAAAACAACTAAACTAACTGGGAAAGTGTGGCCTTTTCTACCTAGGCAGAGCAGAGGAGAAGGAGAAAATGAAAATTCCTGATTGTTCTGTCTCTCAGGCAGCCCCATAAACACAGAGAGTTCAAAGATGTAAATCAGTCACAGCCTGATCCTTTGCCAAGCCTCAAGCGCTCTCAGCTTCCCTTTGTTTTCATGGGAGCTGAAAACCACCCACAGCTCTTGAAAGCCCCTGGGTGAGCTGAGCTCTGAAGGGCTTTACGTGTGCTGCCTCTCACCCTGGCCAGGATGGAGAGGGAAGAACAAGTGACTGGACTGAGATAAAGCAGCAACAAATTCAGTGACTTATTGCATAAAGAAGCTATTCTTCACGGACAAAGAAGAAAACAGCTCTGCTGGAGATGCAGAATTTGTCTTGTGAAGAGCTCCACGTCCTTCTTCAGTGTTAAACAAACACCAGTATCGATACTGGGAGATTAGCTGGCTGAGAACATGGATAACAGCATCAGCCCATACAGATTTCTAGTGTTTCCCAATGTTTTCCTTCACCATGTGCTGTAGAAAACTTCTGTTCTCCTGTGTAGCTTTCTGGCAACATCCTGTCTTCTGGCCAGATTCTGCCCAAAACTTTGAAGCAAAGTTTGCTCACAATACCATCTCCTGTGAGGTATCTTGCTAGAGGTGCAAAACACCCTAAACTCAAGTTGTTCCAACTTTTTAAAAAATGATGCTCTGTTCTACTTGGGAAGTTTAGCACGTAAATGTATTTTGCGCAGTGGTAAGTGCAGCAGGCAGGTTGGGAATGCACCGCTTGTGGTGCCAGTTCCTCTGTCCTCTTTTGGAGGAAAGACAGGGACCCAGCCTCTGAATGGCATCCTTAGGAAGATTTGAAGCCCCCACTGGGGACATCCAAGAAAGAAATGGAAAAATGCTTGGCCCTGAGAGACCTTCATGTAAAGCAGAGGTGCCACTTGTACTCACAAACTCAGGACACTGATGCCACAAGGAAGCATAATGTCATTTCACTTTCCACTTCCTATAGTCTCTAGTACCTTAGGTTTTTTACAGCAAGTTTCTTTTACTAGCATCCTGAAGTCCAACTGAAATCCGTCACGTTACTGTGTCAAATTCAGTGGTGACACCTAAAACTAGGATGAGGATGGGTAAGTTTATGCAAATATCAGGCAAACAACATAAGAAAGGAAAGGGCAATGAGGTTGAGTGCGAATAAATGAGTTCCAACAACAGTGATATTTCTTGATTGTTCAGGTTTATTGGGACCTGTAAAAAAAGAGGGTTGGAATTTTGATTAGTGCCTCTGGAAGAGCTGACACCCTGCTAGGATGTGAGTCATTGAAAGTTATCAGTCCTTTCTACAGAGCACACTATAAGCAGGAGCACCCAGTGCTGTTATTGCAGTGTATGGTGAAGTGGAACTGGAAATTTCCAATGAAAGATTGGTGCCATATTCATATACCTCTCACTTTTTATTCACACTTCTTTTATTACACTTCTGTAATTTTATTATCATTTTTATGGACCTTACAGTTATTGTTCCCTGGAAGCCAGCAACCATGGCGTCAGCATTGGGTGTTTATAGGATTCCATTACACCATAGTGAAGAGCACAAACACAAAATCCTGCACATTGCTTTTCACAACAAGTTTTGACATCCTTCTCTGCCAACATTAAAAACAGCGCTTGATTCTACAATACAAAAGTATTATATTTTAATCCAATGTTATTTTCCCTCTTATGAACTTTCTGTATTTTGCTTAAGATGTAATTTGTTTTGATTCAAAGCTGTCTCTTTTAATTTGATTAAGAAAATTAATTAAGCATTCTCTCACGCCAGAGACAACCAGCCAATTAGACTTGTTAATTCAGCATTTGACTCTACTTTCAGAGTTGCTGAATCTAGCAATACATTGCGACTCGACCAGGCTGGGAATCACAAGGGTGGGAGGAAGCACAATCACAGAGCTGGTGATGGGTGAGTCAGGGAATCTGCAGTGTCACAACCAGATACTGGTACAGGGACTGCTGCATGAGCACGGAGTTATGTTTAACACAGACTGCAGTGAGTGTTCAGATATCTGAAATAAAGCAGAGACGTGGATTGCCTCATTTTGTGCTGTGCTGGAATGGGAGGCTCAGCCTTGCTACTCCACCCTGATGTCCTGTCTGCTGGCTACAGGGACACCTGCCCCAGAGATGCTTGTGGGACCCCCATTTGCAGGGGGTTTTCAGCCACGTGAGAATGTAAAAACATCCTATGTTCCACCAGGCCAAAGGAGAAGCGTTCCTGTCCACCTCAGGCTTGCATACAGCGTCTATGTACATTCCTCCTCTAGGCATATCCCATCTCAGGGAAGCCAGGGTCAAGATAATGATCCTTGAAGACCACAACAGCAGTTACCTGAATTTCAATTAATCCCAAAATATTTCTATTAAATAGGAACAAAATCAAACTGTCATGAAAGCAAAAGCAAAACCAAAATAATTATAAATAGCAAAAATGCTGCTTGGTAGAATATGACAAAAAACTTCCAGGAATGGGTGTCAGTACCATATTTCACAGACGAGCCCTGGCCACTGTTCCCAGTTTCTTTCCTAAAGTCCAGCTGAGCACACTTTTACTTGCTTATCCACTTTGAAATAACCTTAAAATAAACTGTTAAAAATAACCTAAACAAATAATGTATTTCTAGGTAGCTGGTGGAACATTAGAATATATTCAAACACTGTTAGAGACATCTCTTAGTAATCATTTGTGTTTGTGCTCTAGGTCTCCCTGTGTGATGTACCTTTGCAGATACCACTGCAATAAAATACTCCACTATCTCCAGATACTTTAGACTGTGCCATTCCTTAAACTGTGTGAATTATGCCTGGAGTTTCCCTCAGGTAACGGTGACATGGAAAAATGTCTTTCCTAATATTTCACCAGGTCTCTTATCAGTTCCTGCATTCCTATCAGCATCAGCTTGTTTTGCAAGAATGTGTAAAATGAAATGATCTGGGGTTTTGCTCATGGAGCAACATTGCTGTGTTCATCTAGCAGAAGGATCCACCTACCTGCAGGCTCCAAGGCTCCACAGGTCTGGGGTCTGCAATCCCCCACTTCATCACCCAGTGTTGGTTCCAGAGCTATCCAGGTATGAATAGTGCCTTTGAAATCACATCTGGACTGGATTTGGGAATTTTAAGCCAAACTTACTTTTATTAACAGCCTGCACTTCCTCTGGAATTGTACAAAACAAGTTGCCATGGGATATGGAGTATTTTGTCTTTTGATTTTACATCAGGAGAGTTTTAGATTATTTAAGAGCCTCACTTTCCTGAATATGTTGGTAATTGTTAAGAAGGGAATCCCAGCTCCCATATTGCAATGATTTGCTGCTGAAATTCTTTTAAATTCTTGTTATTTTTCAATTTACTGTTAACATACTTAACTTCTTCCATTTGTGGGCTCATAAACATTTCCATACAGATCTTTCAAGCATACATTGAAGTCTGTTTTTCTTACTCACGTCACAAAGATCCCTAGAAGTAAAACACTAGGTTCAAAGACCGCATGCTGAAGATCAGTAGTTTAGATTAATTTCCAGATTAGTGCTAGCAAACTTTCACTTCTTTGAAGTTTGCTTCCCTATGTCATACAGGTACCATGTATGTATATTAAAATACATTAAGGAGTAAATAAAATCTTAAATATATATTTTTAAATACTATTATAATAAATACAAGTAGGACAAATTAAGGGTAAAATTCAAGAGCTGAGTTCAATTGTAAGAAGAAGTTAAACATATATCTGTTTGTCCCTCTTATTCTCAACCTACAAATGAGAGCTCTCTCGTGCTGCTGCAAAGCCCCACAGTACCCTCTGTTGCACTCGACCCCTGAATAGTCTGCTTATCTGCTTGTTTGCAGATTGACACAGGAAGACGATGAAATCTTTATGCAGATCAGCAGGTGGCCTGACCTGGCATGCTGTCTGCACAGGAGAAGGCAGAAGTAGGGAAGTGGTTATATATAATATAATCCAAGTTGTAGCACTCCTTATTAACTAATTTGTGCTAATTTGAGGTGGTTTACAAGTATGACAAATGAGAGACACGGGGGTAAAAAACAACACAACAAAACAAACAACCACAAATGCAGCATTTGAACAAATTTTCATTTACCACTTGTTGAAGCAATGCCTGTATTTCTATGCTCACAGTCCCAAACCCACCAGCTCTGGGGCTGCTGGCCTTATCCACAACATCTCTCATTCAGCCCAGCCCTGACCCCCAGCTTTTTTCTGGTCCCACACAATGCTTGTAGCTCATACTTTGGCCTCTGGTTGTGTGAGGGGAAGCCTTGGTGCTCATGGGGCTTAGCTGTGACTTGCATACAGCCAATGGTTTCAGCCTATTTCTTCTTTTTCTGGCGGATTTTGTTTTTGTTTTTCTTTTCAGTAAATAAAGAGGTTTATTTGCTGACTGTGTAAAATCTGAAGGAAATGTGGCCACCTAGAACTGTAATCAGGCCCACAGTTGTCTCTGGTGCCCAGAGAGGCCACGACTGTAGTTTTCACCTACAACATTATAAATATAAAGAACTGCACTTCCTCCAGCTGGGATAAAAAATTGGAAAGCCTCAAATCCCAAAGCCAGGTGTGCAAAGTCATTTTGCAAACAGTGGGCAATAACAGCAATGGGAAAACTTACTACACCCTTCAGTGCTTGGGTGGTGGCACCTTCTTTTGCAGCAGCCTCTGGGGAAGAGATCCTGGCCACAGCACCTGCTGCCAGGGCTGGTGCTCTCCTTGGCTCCTCAAAAGGCTGCTTACAGCTGTAATCATTCCAGACAAAACATGCCAAAAATACTGTGGCTAATCAATTTAGGATAAAGGCCATCTCAGAAAAGATCGTTGCTCTGGGAAATTGGCTTCTTTCTCAATAGCTGGCATCATTCCCACCAATAGGGCTCTCAGCACTGAGCTATAGGAGTGAAAGAAAGAGTCTTTTGGGTGAAAATAAAGGGGGAATCTCACCCATGCTAAGCTTCATGCAAAAACACTTAAAAATAAGGCAATAAGAAACTGGTCAGTCTGAAGGGCAGCACTGGGACTGGGAAAAACAACCATAATCCTGAACACAAGTCCCTTGAAAACAAGCACTTGGGGGATTGGAGGAGGGGAAAGGGGAGTTGCCCATTCTTACCAGCCAGTTATCAAAGTCTATGAGGAAGGTAATTTAGAGCAAACAGAAGGAGGATAAAATAAGAGCAGGAGTTCCAGCAGGGCTCTTCCTGGAAGGGCAAGGAGGCAAAGGCTCCTTGAGATGGGAACCAGCAGCACCTGGCAGTCTCTACAAGCACAACCATGTGGTTATCCTGGCTGGGGCAAACAGAGTCTGCTGGGGGGAAACCTGTAGCTGGAGCTCTGGGGAGGTGCTTTTGCAAAGAAAGCACAGACAAGAAAACCGTCCTTATCAAACTCTCCTTCACGTCTTGAAAATGTCTTGCCTGTCTCATTTCTCAAGATGTCTGTATGAAAAAAAGTCCATGTGTTTGGAGTGAGTGTATTTGGATGGTCCAGTCTAGTTGTCAATGGAAGTTTAATACTTGCTCATCATAATGACATAAACTTTTGTGTTTCTGGGGCTTAGAGCTCAGTCCTGAAACAACATTACAAACTACCACCAAGTCTGAGGATATTCCTGTCATATCCCTTACAAAGACATTGTAAGTTTATGATAATAATTACAATTAACTTTTAAAGCTTTATCATTATAGATACTGTAGTACACTTTCATATCATAGTGACTTTCATGAAAAATGCTTTCAAGTGTAGTATTCTTTTTATTATCTACCTTTATGATCAAAAGTTAATTATCTTTTACCTATTGGCTGCACTTGCACAATGTAATGTTTTCCAAGGTCTTCTGGAAAGGCTTTTTAATTTATAACTTGGGATGGGCCTTAAATAAAACCGATGTATCTAAGTACATCTGATAAAGATGAGTTGGTTGCAGTCTAAGTCATAATCAGGACAACCCCAATTAAATATCCTCTGTCCTAGAAAAACAACCACACAAGTGTGTGTATTCCCTCCTTTTGATGAATCATTCTGTTTCATTAGCCAATCCAGCCCTTTATTTACTCAACTTCATCCTCAGAGCCTGATTGAAACAGCACTGGGAAGTCGGATTACAGCTTGTTTTGGACTGGCAGGATTCACTGTCAGGACAAGGTGGGAGGGACTGTTGCCTGAGTTATGGATGCAAGGTATGGTGCAGCACTGCTGGTCCTATTGGTACAAGCTTCTAATTAACAAGCACAATAAACAAATGATACACACAAAATTTTGCAGACGCTCTTGATATTCTAAAGTGCTGTGTCACTGCAGTTTGGGGTGCAAAGGCTGCACCACCCAGGCTACCCTGAGTCCTGATGGGCTCTGAGCAGCCCATGGTGGAAAGAGACTTCCTGCTGTCAGTACTGGTAAGCCTGAAAAGCATCCTGCCACATCTCTTGGGTGTGAAGTGGGGCTTTGCCAAAAGGATTCCCACCTCCACAAGAACCACTCTGCCTTCCACATGTACTTTAAGATATTCTTTAAGTTTCTAGAACAATTTTCTTCCACCTGAAGGTAAGTATTACTTAATTCTAAGCAACTGGGTTTTGTTCCAATGACTAAACTCCAACTCTCTACAGTGAGCCATACCAGCAATTGATTGAAATTATCAGGGTGATGCAAAGGAGACAGTCAGGCCATGTTTAGGAGTGTGCAGGTGGAAACACTCAGCTGCAGATGGGTGAGATGGCTGAAGTAACCAGGAGAGCCAGCTTGCTGGTGAGACTGATAGGATGCCAGAAAATACAAATCGACCTATGGAGGTCTCATCCCGGTGCAGAGGGCTGCCTGTGTGCTCTTGTGGAAGAGTGACCATTCTGCAAGCCTCCTTTGGAGGGAGCCTTGCTGAGGAAGAGGAGCGGGGAGATGTCCCTGCTCCCAGCCTTTCTCCTCCTATCAACCTACAGGAAAGCAGAAAGAAGCTGAGCACTTGTTCTGGGCCGGAAAGAGATTATTCTGGGCTTCATTTAGCCCTATGAGCTTAAAAAAAAATTCTTCAGGACAGCAGATGTCTTCTCTTTCTAACTGCTTACACATTGGAAAATGAAACTTTGTTGTGTACACACGAGGCCTTTGAAAGGCACGATTTTTCCAAACTGGTGTAACCCAATTGCAGAACGTTGTACTCAGCCTTGACTGCCTGGTGCATCACAGAGCATTTTGTTAATATTTAAACTCAGTCTTAGAGTCTTATCCCAGGAGCTGTGGTAAAGGTTTGGGGTTTAGGCAGGTTGTGTAAGCAAGGCCCTGGTGGGTCTGAGCTGCTAAACGGCAGCGCTCACACACACTCCTGCCAGCCAGGAGCTTGGAAGGTCCATGGGGTGAAGTCACAGCAGGTGAAGGGGGCATGTCCCAGGGAGCTGCAGTCAGCACAGTAGTCTGGTGAAGCTGTCACATGACAACTGACCTTCAGAGCCTCCCCAGGAGAGAGAGGAGAGCCTTGCCAGGAAGGAGCACTGGGGTGCAAACAGTGCAAACACTGGGGAGCCCAGCACATGCTTTACCATGGCTGCAACCTGCTTGTCTTTGTCCCCAAAATGAGGGAGCAGTGGGAGTAGCATGGGAAGCCAGAGACTCAGCTGGGGGTGCAGAGGGGAGAAACTTTGATGGAGTGCTAAGGGTGGAGTGCTAAGGTCACGTGGTTGTGGAAGACCATGTGTGACATTCTATGCCGCCATGTACCTCGTACTCAAAAAAACCCCCAAACAACTCATATAGTTTTAGTATTCTGAAGGCAGGTTGGAGAGGATGAGAGCATGATGTCTGTGGCAGAGGAATGAGGTGCCAGCAAAATGTGTAGAAAGGATAAATGACATGTGCAGTGTAGGGGCTGTCTCCTCAAGGCACCAACAAATTCATGTCTAAACTTTCATCAGGAGAGATTGAGGATTAGTACCCCAGGCACCCTACTCTGATTCATGCAGCTGCAAAACCCTGTTTTTCTTAAGAATAAATATATAAAGCTCTCCCCTCAGTTCCTGGACACACATGTACCTATGTCTGCCTATGCCACAGTATTTGTGTATATGTGTATACAAATGAATACCAAAAATAATTCCAATTCAACCATTAAACAAAATTAACAATGCAAACACAATAATTAGACTTGCCTGGTCATACAGGAAAATGAGTTTATGTCCTTGTGACCCCTATAAACCATTCTTTTTCATAGATTGACATTTGATGATAGCACTATATATAGAGAGATAGCATTTTCCCCTGTTAGTCTAGGAATACAGCATATGAAATGCCATTGAACTCCTTTATTCCTGGTTAGCATTTGAAAACTAATCCAAAATACATTTTTTACTCAAGCATTATTTGTTAATGAATATCTATGCTGATAACCCTTAGACTCTGTCTTAAGACAAAGTGTTTGTAAATATTTAATCACTCCAATTTTTGAAGATAATACTTCAATTAGAGGAACAGTAATTTGACTAGAAGGATAATTAATGCTTGCTTAAGTGCCATTTTTAATACTAAAGCCAGTTAAACATTACCTGAGGTATCTCACTATTAATGTATTAATGATGTAAGAATACTTGTCACTCTATAGGACCTTTCACTCAAGATTCTTGAATTGCTTTATGACTGTTAGTGTGACCCTTTCCTTAGCAGACAAACATCTGATATTTGCTTTACTTAAAATAAACTGATACATGTAAAATTTACTCAGTGCCATATGAAAGGACATTGTATTGATAGATATTTTTGAACTTCCTTTACAAGGATATCTTGTCCTCTGACAGTCCAATGTAGCTCTTGTTAAAGGCAGATACTAGCTCATGGCAATTGACATTCTTCATTGTTTTGGAATTAAAATGACGTGGACTGGGAGAAGCCTTCTGAAAGCCCAACCAAACTTCAAATTATTTCAAGGGGAAAAATACTGTCCTTGTATTTTCTCTTACTTCTGCTTTGAGTCTGTGGCAGATCCTTGAGACTATTCTAGTTCTTAAAATCTGTGGATTGAGAAGCCTTGCCCTAGAAATCTGGCCCCTGCCTTCAGTCAGGGAAGCAAGCTGTGAAAAGAAGAATGGGGATGTTGCTGGCTCTTGCTGGCCTAAGAGCTGTTGCCCTGGTGTCACAGTCATTGTGGGGCTGGATTACTGACATGATTTTCCATCTTCCTTGCTACCAACTAGCTCAAAATCACTGTGTCCCTCAGGAGTCCACACTGATTTGCTCCGTGACCAATTAGCTGGCACAGGGCAGGCAGCCATGTCCTTGTGTGGGTTGTGCCTCACCTGGGTGACTCGGGAGTTCAGGTCCTATTGTTTGTGTGCTGCTGTTCACACAGGATGTCTTGTCACATGTATTCCTTAATTGTTTCCTAACAATGTCTCTTTAATCCATTTTAGTTATTGACTAGGCCACCAGCAAGAATACCAGAACTTCAAGAACTGTGGTTGAGATTGTTTGGGAGGCCTGTGAGGGGCATTGCAGGTATTGGTTATTAGCTTGTTAGACATTAATATGACTGTGTTCCACAAATATGTTAAGAATGCAGCCAAACAAAGGGCTCATGTATCTCTGTGCAAAGGACATTTTGAGGAGCAATTCCTGGTCTCCCAGGCTCTATATTAGAAACAAAAAAATGTAAATTAAACTACCAGAGAGAACAAAATTCAAAAAGGGAGTCCTTTTTCTCTGAGTGCCCAACACAAGGTGATGTTCCTGCTTTACAATGTCATTGAGGCCAGTATTCCAACAGGAATTCAGCAAGCAAATATTGACTGCCTCACTTCACAGCTGCACTGCTCCATGCTGTGCTGCAGGTCTTTGCGATAAAATCCAATGCATAAAATCTGCTTCAGGATGAATTCTGGGATGGTTTCAAACTAAATGGTTCAGGTATTTCTAAGACTATGACAAAGGAAAAGTGCCTTCCTTTTCCGCCAGATTTTGTATGTGAAATGTCCACAATTCAACTTACCTCACTCTACGCTGTGAGCCTCAAGGCTGCAGACCTGCTGAGGAGAAACCAAAAAGAAGTCAGGTATTTGATCTCCTGGTTTCTTATCATTACTTTGTGAAAGCACCCAGAAACAAACACTAGTTAAACAAACTGTTAAGATTGCAAAAGCATCCCAAATTAGGACATGACAGAATTTGGATGCTTTATGTGCATATATATTGGATATAGGCAGTAACCACAGGATCTCATGTCTGTGCCCCATGGGAGGCTTGCCTCTTCCAGATCAAAAGAAGAGAGATGAATTGGGTGGCTCATGGAAGAAAGCTGATGTGGATGGCCATAGCTGAACTGGTCACAGTCAGCTGCTTTTACAAAAGAGATGTCTTCATGAAAAAGTTCCAGGCTGCGAAGAGCCCATCTTCCCATGGTGCTGCCTACTGGAGGTGCCTTGTGAGTATCTGTCTCTCCAACGGTCTGCAACGCCACTCCACTGAAGTCTCACAGGTGTTGCCTTTGCAGCTATTCAAAGTCCAGTGATTTGGCTCCTATCCTTGGTGTGTAATGGTAGGTGCTGCTACTGGGAAGTTTGAAAAACTTAGAGGGCTTCAGAACCAGAAGAAGAATTTCCAACATGTGTCTACTTTGGGTTGTGACAGAGCACTGTGAATTCTGACACAGTTTTTGCTGAGCTGAAAGTGGGCTCCTAGATCAGCTCAGTCAGGGAAGCTGGGGTGGTCTAAGGGGCCGTGGGTGCCCACAGGGAGGTCCTGCTTCCCCCACCAGCACCCTGACATCTCTGCTGTGCATTGCATGTCTGTTTTGTGCCTTGCAGCAGAGGTGCTAATGTGTAGCTTGAGTGAGGAACAGCTGGAAAAGGAACTGTAAGAAGAGGGGAAATAGTGGAAATTTGGCAATTACCAGTGAAGACAGACACTGTGAGTCTGCTCTGCAATTTTCCAAGCAAACCTACTAGCTCTCCCCTTAGCCTAGTCAGATCACAGTTTTACAACATAAATCAGGTTGGAGGAGTAATAGCAAAGTAAAAGTTTGAAATGGAGCTCTGCAACAAGGCTTCCCCCAAAAGCACTGTACATCGCGTTTGTGGTGGCAACACAATGCACAGCCCATAAACCCAAACCTTTCCCTGCTTTGGCGCCTTTCAGGGGTTTCAAGTTCTCTCAGCTTCCACTAGAGGGAGAGAAGTAATTTTAGAGCGAAGCAGAATAACTTTGTTTCAACCATGGGCATGGGCAATCTGGCACTGAGCTACAGCGTAGTTGCTCTAAATCTAGTTCTAAAAGCAAAAAGAGG
Organism: Irena cyanogastra; assembly: GCA_013397155.1. NCBI lineage: Eukaryota > Metazoa > Chordata > Aves > Passeriformes > Irenidae > Irena > Irena cyanogastra. Next base: position 125,972 of record VWZV01013982.1, on the reverse strand, counting down.
CAAATCACCTTAGAGGCTGCTGCAGCAAGAGAAATGGTTGTAGTAATACCTCCAGTGAGCCATGAAAACATCCCTCTAGAACAAATGGGTAGAGAAGGTGGACTGATTTTAACCCATGTTTTAACCCATGCTGAATTAATGTCTGAATATTGCCATGTTTATAAGGGCATTAGAGGGAGAAAAAAATCTCCGAGATAGATTCCTTAAGCCTGCAGAAGCAGTAGATCTCGAGCCCTCACACACTCTTACAGTATACTTTAGGCTACTGCGTGGTGACAATGGGATATTGAAGCATCTGGTATCCCAGCAGGGCAGTGAGGACAAATCTTCCCAGCAGCTGGCACAGGAGCATTGCCTTCCTGGGTACTGCTTCTTGGATTCTACTTGAAATCAGCCTCCAAGATCCTCAAAGACCCTCAGACATTCTCATCCTAAAGAAGCTGAACCTTGCTGAGCATATCCAGGCATTCCTATCACCCTGAAGCTATGTTTAGGTGTATGGCAGCACTTCACTCTCACTCACGTAGGCATACCTGAATTGGATGAAGAAGACATCCTTGTGTTATCAGCACTGTTTCGAGCACAAATCCAAAACATAGCCCCATACAAGCTAATATGAAGAAACTCTTTTCCACTAATCTTTATCAATTTCAGTTCTTAAAGGGCAAACTGCAGATCAGCATGGGGCGTGCACTTTGGTTTTCACAGTGTCAGTTGATTTATTGTGCTAGATAAGGACATTCTCCCATCCAGGTGCTGTGCAGTGCCTACAACCTCAACACTGCAGTGAACTAGGGTGCAGGAATCACACTGTGTTTATCACCCTGTTATCACTGAGAAACTTCCAAACTGCACAATGTTATTATGCTTCAAGGAGAACTTTGACTTTCATAAAGCCAAGATGACGTAACAACGGGAATATATTACTTCAGAGATTTTCTGTAGGAGGAAAGAAAATGTCACTAGTTTCTGACGCAAAATTTCCTCCTGGCCACTCTTCCCCCTGCTTGCTCAGAGGTCTAAAGGTCAGGTCCTGAATTAGGAGAAGAGAGCATGAGAAAACCTATCCACAGAGGAGAAGTGTACCATTTATTTGATGTAATACCTATCTCTTGAGGGGTGTCTGTGAGTGAATTACATAACTGACAGAGCTTTTGGAATTGAAGAAAATTAAATACTGCACAGTTGCTGCATTTTTAATGGCCTTGTTTGAGGACAAGTTGAGATTTTAGTTAACATGAAAGCTTGTGTAGAAATTTTCCACCTCAGTTGACATTTACATGTTTTCCAACAATGGAACAAATTGATTTTACAGCTGTCTAAGAAATAGAAAATATTTGTAGTTTTTTTATTTGATTCTTATTGCAAAGCTGAAAATGTAACTGGAAGCTTAAAACAAATGAAAGTGGGGTGTTTTTGCTTTACATGCGAAAACTAGCTGGCACTTTACGATCAGCTCTGGTATGAATGCTTATAAAAAACTTTAAATTGGCATGACATATTCAGCACAGAAAAAGAGAAACAACAATCACATATCTTTCTAATTCTCATTGCAAAGACCTTGAATTATAGGCACTGGGCAATTTTATCCTGCAGTGAATAATTTTTGCATAATCTTCTAGAAAGAACACTGACTTTTTCCCATGAACAAACCAGGCTTTCATATACTGCATTGGCCTCATCCCTAATCTCCTTTCTAATTAAGTCACAGATTTTCACAAGTGTAATGTGCAGGGAACAGAATTTTACAGGGTACAACAAGTTGCTGATATGCAAAGCCACTCACTGCTATTGCAAAATAACTGCTACTCAGAAGAAAGTCACATGGAAGGAAATTGGAGGGAAGGACATCAGACACAGACCTCCCACTGTCATTCTGCAATACAAACTTGATATATCAAGTTAAGCAAACCAATGACTAAACGGAGGTTCATCTCTGCCTCCTTTGAGGGGCAGCAACACAGCTGTGTCCCAGTGACGCCGAGGGCAGGACCCAATCAAACAGCCTGAGATGCCCAAGTTCTCCAGGCCTCTGGAGGCTCTCCTTCATTAATGGGGTGAGTTTTTTTCTCATCAGCTTTGACTGTATCAAAATCAGATGTTTAGTGTAGGTCACCTGTGTCTCCTCTCTGCTCAGCATATGACAGCACTAGAGCTGGCTGTTGGAGGGCAATCCTTGGCACCCACCTTGGGACAGGATGAGTGACCCTCTCAATTTGCCAATCTTTCTGCATGTCCCATAGGAGCCCAGAATACAAGTTTCCTCTTAGACCTGCTAAACTAGATGTCCAGCTCTGGGAGCTGCAGTAAGTCCTGCAATGATTGCTCGCTTTCTCTGTGCAGTAAAAGCAGAGGCAGGAATCCTTGAAGGCCCCAAGGAAGATTGCCTTGGCCTTGATGAATGCATGTAAGACAGACAGATAGCATCTCCTGAGTGTTTATTTTCAAAGACACCTGCCGTCCACGCAGGGAATTTGGATACTTGTTTTAGGAGGATGGCTTCTCTAGGTGCCTAACATTTAAATGCAAAGCAGTATCACTCCCTCGGGTGAGGCAGCTGGATTCCACCGCACACACAAGCCACTGCCAGAAGCAGGGTGCTGGGTGTTTAACCATGGTATGTGGCAAGGTTTTCAGTGTATAATGGTTCAGCTTGGACCAGTGCTCTTTTCTGGGCACACCAGGTGGTGTGAGAGAACCCAAATGTGTCCTGTCACTAGCACCAGCTGTGGTGCCCTTTGTAGGGTCTGTGACTCTGATCTTCTCTTTGGCTTGAAAATGCTTCAAGCTCCCCAACCCTTTTTTGCCTGCGTGTGCTCCTTTAGAGCTCTGACTGGCAGAGGAATGTCCTGACTGCTTAACTCTCCTACTAGTATCTGGGAGCCACAGATCTTTGTAAAATATCCGCACAACAGAGCAAATACCAGGTCTCCTGATATGCTCTGTCCTGCCTTTTCAATGAATCTGAGGTATGCTGCTATTTTGCATCTGGTCCAGTTTCACTCATCTTCTTTCCTATTTATCCTACATATTTATGCAGAACTTCAAGCAGAGATCATTGACTTGCTGTAGCTTTCTCTGCACTTCTTGTCTTGCTTTACTGCTTGAGTGACAGGAAGCTTTTCTACACAGAGCAGTAAGCTGAGCAGTGTGGAAAGCAGTACAGTGCCCTGCTTTGAACAAGGATGCAAACCAAAATGCCGCCCCTGTCTCTTTCTGGATACACTTTGCCCTGCCTCTCACAAAAAGAGCTTACCAAAAGGATTTACCAAAGAGAGGAGGAATAATCTGAAAATGTGTTTTCCTAATTACAGCTTTGCAAGGTACAGGACACTGATGGCCACCGACCAATCCTTAAATGGAATGTGGTAGGTATTTTAGTTCTATTTTCTCAAGTCAGATCCAGCATTATAGTCTGTCTAGATTGATAATCTTGATGTGTACAAATAAACATGTATGCATATGTATATATGCACATAAAATTTCACAATAAATGCAAGAAAATATTCAGTATTTCAAAGAAATAGAATGCTTTACGTCTCTCTAACACATTCTTGCAGCTCTGTTAGTCTATGCAGCCATATTGCCCTCTGCTGACTTCAGCCTGTGCCGGCAGCTTTCCTCTGGCTCCAAGTCAGAGGCGACTCTTGTTCTTAGAGCAAATAACCATGATGCAGGCTTTTTCCTGACACAGACTTGCAGAATGGTTGAGGTTGGAAGGGACCTCTGGAGGTATCTGATCCAACCCTCTTCTCAAGCAGGGCTGCCTAGAGCTGATGTCCTACCATCACGTCTGGATGACTTTTGAGAAGCTCCAAGGAGAGAAACTCCACAACCTCTCTGGACAGCCTGTACCAGTACTCAGCCACTCTCACAGGAAAATAAGTGTTTGCAAGGAACCTCCTGTGTTTCCCTTTGTGCTCCCTATCTATGGTTCTGTCACTGGGCACTGTTGAGAAGAGCCCAGCTCTGTGCACCTTCCCTTCAGGTATCTGTGTATCTTGATAAGATCCTCCTAAGCCTTCTCTTCTCCAGGCTGAACAGTCCCAGCTCACTCAGCCTTTCCTTACAGCAGAGATGCTCCAGCCCCCCTGTCACCTCCATGGCTCTTTGCTAGACTGTCTTCTGTATGTCTGTATCTCCCCTGTAATAGACAGCCCAGAGCTGGACACAGAACCCCAGCTATGTTTCCCCAGTGATGAGCAGAAGGGAAGGATCACCTTCCTCCTCTTGCTGGCAAGATTCCTCCTCATGCAGCCGGAATCCTGGGAGCCTGCTTTGCTGAGAGGGACATTTCATGACTAGTCATGGATGCAATAAAAAGTGGAAGTGTAAACAGGTACTGTAACCTCAGTGTTCATGAAAGGAATGCCACAACCAAGGCAAGGTGAGGTAGAGTCATGCCAGGAGGAAGGGAACAAAAAGTACTCAGGTGTCCATGGTTTACAAGTACCACAGTTCTACAGGCAATACTGTCTTTATGATCTTTATTACTCAGAGATGTAAAACCTCAAAAAAGAATTTTTAACAATCTCTAAACTTCAGCAGAGAACCCAGGAAGGTTCAGAACATTTGTCCCAGCCACCATGACCCCAAGGGACATGGTGGGCAAGGGCAAGGCTGTTCAGAGGTGACTACCAGAGCTGAGGTGAATGGGATGGAGGGATCTATCCCTGCATTGCCAGTGTGCTCCTTTGCCTTCCCACTGTCCCCAGCCACTAATACACACTTCAATGCTTCCTGCATTCCCCCAGGCCCCCTACACCCTCTTGCCTGGGTGCTGAAGCAATAACCACACAAGCTGCCTTCCCTTCAGTGGCCGCAGTAACCATAGGTACTGACCACAGTAACTGGAGGCATCATTCAGAGCCTCCAGTCATTTCTTGTTGCAGGAGATGGTCTTGTTCATTGCTTACAGTAACAAAATTCTCACAGCATTCAGATTTGTGTCTGAAAAAACCTGTAATTTCCCTAGAAATACTCATGTACTGCCTGTGCAGCGTACCCCAGTACCCCGATGTGCACCAAGGCTGGGAGGCCATGGAGAATTAAAACGTGTTGGCTGAGTACTTTCAGTTAGTGACAGCTGGAGCAATTTTGGGTTTTAGTCTCTTTGGTTGGCTCATCAGTGAGGGCAGAAGGAAATGATGGGGACATTACACTATCCCTGCAACCATCAGGATAACTCAGGCATGCTTTCTCATTAGAATCACAGAATATTCTAAGTTGGAAGGGACCCACAAGGATCATCAAGTCCACCTTGAGTGAATGGCCCATACGGGGGTCAAACGCACAACCTTAGCAGTATTAGCACCATGCTCTAACCAACAGCAGTCTAAATATAAAAATATTGGGCACATAGGGTCTCCAGCATTGCTGAAGGGCTGATCAGAGAAATCCTTATGGAGAAAGAAGAGGAATTCTGCTTGCCGAATAGGGCCTTTCCTTTTTCACTGTGTGGGAAGTAGCAGAACGCTGCCCCCTGATGGAAATACTGACTTATGCAAGAAATTAGTACCTCTAGAAAAATTGAGAACTTTTTCACAGAAAATACTTTCAATTTCAGGCAAGGTGGGAAATCAATAACATGATCTATATTGCATATCACTTACCTAAAGCTACATTTAGGTGTTTTTAGCATAAATTGAACAGAATATTATGTATATTCTAAATTAGGTAGAATTCACCATAGAAGGAAAATTATCCTGGCCATTGCTGTTCTCCCAGAGGCAATGAAAGATTTAAGTATTAAAATACTGATGTGCTGAAGCGCAAATAACAGAGGAATGCAGGATGTGCAATCTATTATTCTAGAAGAAAATACAATCTATTTTCCAGAAGAAAATATAAGTTCTGGAAAAATATACAGAGCATTAAATTAAACCATGCTAATTTTAAAAATATGTCAATATTCTAGTGCAATTATTTTGTTGATTAAATAAATTGGAAACAATTATTACAAGACACTTGAAAATCTTTTCAAAATTAAATATTTTAGATTTTATATTTTTGAATATTTTAAAATTGACTTTATGTGCATTTCACTGTCACAGAGTCACAGAACCAGTCAGATTGGAAGGGACCACAGTGGGTCATCTAGTCCAAGCTCAAGCAGGGTCATCCTAGAGCACATTGCACAGGATTGCATCCAGAATGTTCTTGATTATCTCCAGTGAGGGAGACTCCAAATCCTCTCTGGGCACTCTGCTACAGTGCACAGTCACCTGCACAGTAAAGACATTTGTCCTCATATTCAAGTGGAACTTCTTGTGCATCACTTTCTGCCCATTGCCTCCTGTCCTATTGCTTGGCATCACTGAGGACAGCCTGGCTCCAATTTCTTGGCACTCCCCTTTAGGTACTTGTATACATTGATGAGGTCCTCTCTTAGTCACCTCTTCTCGAGGAGAATTTTCTTCTAGAAAATGTTCTAGCTTAAGAATATTCTCAGGAATATTCTATTTCAAAATTTTCATTATTAAATAAATTGAAAACAATTATTCCAAGTCTTTCCAAAATTATCTTAGATTTTACATTTTTAATATTTTTAAATGTATAGGCATTTTACTGTCAATTAGATGGAAGAGGTTTCCCTCTGAAACATGTAATTTCCCTTTCCCTGCTTGTGCCCAGGTGTTGTTCAGATGCAGTCAATCTGGGACCGAGGGCTGCTTTGCTCACCCCAGGGTTCACTTTGGTGCCAGGTGGGCCTGTGAGCGCCCAATTACCAACACAGACTGACCTATTTGAGAGCAGCTCTGCTGAGAAGGACCTGTGAGTTTTGGTGGGTGACAAGTTCCTTATGAACTGGCAGTGTGCCCCTGTGGCCAGGATGTCTGACCAATGGTATCCTGGGCTGCATCAGGAACAGTGCAGCCAGCAGGCCCAGGGAGGTGGCCCTCCTCCTCTATTGTGCCCTAGCAAGGCCACATCTGCAGTGCTGTGCGCAGTTCTGGGCTTCTCAGCACAAGTAAAACAAGGAGCTGTTGGAGAGGGTCCAGTGGAAGCCACAAAGAGTCATTATGGGACTGCAACACCTGTCTTAAGAGGAGAGGCTGAGGGAGCTGGGCCTGCTTAGTCAAGAGAAGACTGAGAAAGGATCTCATTAAAACATACAAATGGGAAGTTGAATATGAAATAGCAGTGCCCTGGCAGCCAGGAGGGCCTACCATGTCCTGGGGGGCATCGCCAGCTGGGCAAGGGAGGGGATTGTCCCACTCTGCTCTGCACTGGGCTGGTGTCACTTCAAATCCTGGCAGCAGTTTTGGGCATCACAATATAAAAGAGACATTGAGTTATTAGAGAGCATCCAAGGGAAGCCGTGAGGATGTTGAAGGGTCTGAAGGAGAAGCCTTATGAGGAGAAGATTTATGAGGACTTATGATGTCACTTGGTCTGTTCAGCCTGGAGGAGAGTGAGGGGCGACCCTATTGTGGTCTTGAACATCCTTATGAGAGGAAGTAGACAGCCAGATGCCAATGTCTTCATTTTCATGATCAGTGACAGGACTCAAGGAAACTGAGTCATGAAGCTGAGTCAGGGGAGGCTCCTCAGATTGGATTTTAGGAAAAGTTTCTTCACCCAGAGGGTGCTTGGGCACTGGAACAGGCTCCTCAGGGAAGCGGTCACAGCACCAAACCTGACAGAGTTCTAGAAGTGTTAGAGCAATGCTCTCAGGCACAGGGTGTGACTCTCGGGGCATCCTGTGCAGGGCCAGGAGCTGGATCCTGATCGGCCCCTTCGAACTCGGCATATTCTTTGATTCTCTGATTCTGGAACTATCTCAAAGGCCGGTGCCAACAGGATGTGCCGAACTCTTTTCAGTGGTGCCGGCAACATGGGAAGGAAGAGGAGCAATGTCCATAAACTGAAACACAAGAAGTTCCACCTCAACATGAGGAAGAACTTCTTTAAGTTGAGGGTGGCAGAGCACTGGAACAGGCAGCCCACGGCGGACTCTCTCTCTCTGGAGACATTCCAAACGCGCCTGGATGTGCCCCCGTGTCACCTGCTGCAGGTGGCCCTGCCTTGGCATGGGATTGGCCGGGACCGTGCCCAGAGCTCGCTCCCAGCCCTGAGGCCCCCGTCCCCGCCTGGCCCCGCCCCGCCCGGCACTGCGCCTGCGCCTGCGCGTGTCCGCGGAGTCCTTGAGCGGTCGGGGCGCGGCGGCACCGCCGATATGCAGCGCTGGGGTCGCGTCTCCTGCGCGCTCGCTCGGGTACGGCACCGGCGGGGCGGCGAGGCCAGGGCAAGGGTGGGGACAAGGGACGGAGGCCGCGCCGGGCAGCTCGGGCCTGGGCTTTCTTCAGACCCCTTAGCCCGCCGGGGGCGTGCGTGAGGGCGGGCGGGGCCGGAGCGGCGCCTTGAGGCGGGCGCGGGCCTTGACCGCGCTCCCCTCCCTGCACCGCTGTCCCTTCCTCGCCGCTCGGCCGGGCGGAGGGGATACGGCGTCTGCAGCGGCCCTCAGGGTCCATGAGCAGCAGGGACCAGCCTCCCTGCTGCAGTGTGCGTTGTCGGGGCTGGTCCCCCGGTGTCCCGGCCCGCGGGAGGCCGCGACCGTGGTGGCCGCAAAAACCACCGGCCTCGGCTTTTGGGCTGCAGTGCTGGGGACTTTGTAAATGCTTCCAGGGACACCCTGTACTCCAGTTACAGGGTGATCGGCCCTCGATGTGTTTTTAGCTACTGTTCTGTGCTGACCCTTTACTTTTTCGTAAAGGTTAAACAGACTTGCCCTCCCGAACCTCCTATGAGATACAGCTACCTGTTCATAGGAAGTGGCTGAAGGGGTTGGTTACAGAACAAGACTCTTCATAAACTCCTGTAGATGTCTAATTTTATGTCATTATTTGGTTTGAGAGTCCCACATAAAGAGTTGAAAGTTTTGTAACTAGAGGTAGCCTGGGGTGAGGCTGACCTGAGAACAGGTGTGATGACAGACTGAGGTGACAGAGCCGGTAAGTGGCAGAGCGACTTCTGCCTCTTGTTCCAGTCAATGCTTGCTGTGCTTCAGTCATGCTGTTTCTGTTATGCTTAGCTGGTGACAGCAACTGTGTGTTCATCTGTGTGTGACTGAATGCTTATTTTCCCTCAAGGATAGACATAAATTTGTAAAACTAAGGGGTTTTGGTTTTTTTTTTCCTCCTTTCTAGAGAAGCCATTTTGATCGAATTCATCATGGTCTTCAGGGAGTTTGTGCAGTGCCACAAAGGTCCTATGCTGATCAAGGTAATTTCTTGTGAGAAACCTTTTTTGGACCAAAAAACCCCTGCCAACCCAAACCTCCACAAAAAACAAAACAATACTTCAAACTCAGAAATCAGCCTTCCAGACGAAATCCATGTCAGGGTGGAGATTTAGATGAAAATTGTGGTTTATTTTCATAATTTGATTTCAAGCTAAGGCTGTAAATAAAAGTTGAACTTCACCATCATTGTTCTTATCTTAATTAATATTCTAAAAGAGATCGTGGTTACGAGGTATGAACTAGGTACAAAGTTCATAGCTTCCACTGCTTTGTGATCAATAGAGACTGCAGCCATGTCTTCCCCTTTATAAATTTGTGGCATTCAGTAAACATTTATGTTTGCTGCTAGACATCAACAGAAGTAATGTTGGAAAAAATGTTACAGTGCACTACCGAGGCATCTTGGGTTAAGTTCTTAAAGGCTTTAGGGCAAGAGGGATGGGAAATTCAGTTTCTCAATGTCAGTTTACATTATTTTCCTTGCGAAATTTAAGACTGGTTATTTTTCTTGTGGAATGAATACTTTCACACAACCTTTCCCTGTGTCCAGAAAGATACTTTCACATATGAGGTGTAGCTTTCTTATCTAATCCTATTTCATTAACTTGCATAATCCTTAATATGCAGTTATTTTGCTGAAAAAACACTAACTCAGCTGTTCTCTGTTTCAGTTGATGCCGATGTCACGGTTATTGGCTCTGGGCCTGGAGGATATGTTGCTGCTATCAAAGCAGCTCAGCTTGGGTTTAAGGTGAGACCTCACTCAGATAGCAGAATACTCATCCAGGTGAACTTGAAAGATGTCTGTGTGAGACTGTCCTTCTGTCACATCTTGAGCCACCGGATGCTGTTGACATCTTTTGCTAATCTTTCCTTACCTTGCTTACCTGGATTACGCAGAATTTGAAATGGAGGTCTGACTATATTACTCTCTGTAGCCCTGCTACTGACAGAGCTGCTTAGGACAGCTTACTTTTGGTTGGAACTGATAATTGAGATGGGCTTATACTCTTGTGAAAGAGAAGGTGGGAAAACAGTGCTAAGGGATTTTTCTCTCAACAAAGGGAAAAGTAAAGAGATCATGACTTACAAAAAGACTGCTGGAGAACTGTTCTGAAGAACAGACTGAGGGAACTTGGAAGGGGAAAAAGCCATATTCAACTGATATGCTTTTTTAATGTGATTAGTAGAATTCTACTGCCATGTGAGAATTTTAGGGGCAAAAATGCATGTAGAAATACTGTAGTATCTTATTTACATTATTTATGTTCATCTCTGTTGTTCTGCCTGTTGTCTTTGAATGCCTTTTGGAAGAGGCAGTTTGTGTCTGATGTGTACTAGCGGTGTGTCATTTAATTAAGTTTGCGAGAGTTGTATGTGTATAATATATTTCAGGTATTTTTGAACTTAGAAAAATACAGAACGTGACTTCAGGATATTTTTTTGCCTTCACTTCTTAATATGAGACCAACTGACGTTCTTGGCACTGCATTATTGTCGTAATTATCTAGAACTCTGAGAAGGTGGTACTAGCAGTCTTGAGCATGTTTCTGCTGTTTGGTATGTCACAATGTTTCTGAATTACCTAAAATAGACTTCATTACCAAAATGAGCTGGTTTGACCACCTGGTAAGGATGAGAACTCTTGGTGATGAGTTCCAGTGAAGCACAAGAGTGGGGGACCCATGCCACATTTAGTCTTCATCTTTCAGTGTTTTCAGAACTTGGCTGTACAAGGCCCTGAGCCACCTGATACATCAATAGAATGACACAATGGTTTGGGTTGGAAGGGATGTTAAAGCTGTCCTTGTTCCAACTCCCCTGCCATGGGCAGGAACACCTTCCACTAGACCATGTTACTTAGAGACCCATCTGGCCTGGCCTTGAACATTCAGGGGTTGGGCTTTCATAGCTTCTCTGGGCAACCTGTGCCTCACCACCCTCACAGTAAAGAATTCCTTCCTAAGAGCTGATCTGAATATACACCCTTCAGCTTAAGGCTGTTTCTGTTACTAGATGTCCTTGTGAAAAGTCCCTCTCCAGCCTTCTTGCAAGCCCCCTTTAGATACTGGAAGGCTGCTGTAAGGTCTCCCCACAGCCTCTCAGCCTGTCCTCATAGGAGAGCTGCTTCAGCACTGTGATCAACTTGGTGGCCTCCTTCAGACTCGCTCCAGCAGGTCCACATCTGTCTTGTGTTGGGAGCCCCAGAGTTGGACACAGTACTCCAGGTGAGGCTCTCATGAGAGCAGAGTAGACGGGGAGAATCACCTCCCTCAATGTCTGTGATGTTGACCGTGTTTGGAGAAGGAGGTTTGAGTAGATGGCCTCTAGAGGACGTCCCTTCAAACTGAGTTTGTCGGTAATTCTGAATGTTCTTCATTGGTCAGTACTCCCACAACTGTGTGTCAGTAACATTTTTTAGGGTATCTTTTAGCTTTCTAATATGTAACTGTACCAAAATAAAAAGATTCCACTTCAAGAGTTTGAGATTCCGTTAAGTAGTACATCTGCCTGTGACCTAGTTGTCTTTACACATCTTTGTGAATTACTGTTTTGTCATAAGTGCTCTTGCTTCTGGGTGTATGTGGTTACTTAGCTAGTAATCTGAGAAAAAAAGGTGTTCAGTGCTGCAGGTTTTAATTAGGATTGTGGCCTTCTGACATGTGAGTTCATGTTTGATTATTCCAAAGCTATTTTTGTGGCTGGCTATAAAACAGCTTTTCTTGGAATGGTACTGTCCTTTAGTCCTTCGTATCTGTGATTAACAGTAGGGTACCATGCACAAAGGAGTTAAAAAGTGCCTTGGATTCTATTTTTCATCATAGTAAGAAATAATTCTGTTACACTGTTTCACAGCTAGTTAGAGAGGGGAAAATGTTTGGACATACATATGTCACCATTATCATTGAATAGATGTGTAGAATGTTTTTATAGTCTTTGAGGACTATAAGGAGATGTTTTTAGTAGACTGGCAAAAAGATGGTATAGTTACACCATCCATGGAAGAACCTGATTCTGCTCTACTGGATTACTTAAGTTTCAATTTTAGTGCTGTTTCTGCTAACACAAGCATTGAGTCCTTGTATCACCAGCACAGCATCCCACGTTATTGCCAATAGTGTTCTCTGGGTGTTGGCTTCCCAAAAGCTTTGCTTGGCCTTGTCAGTGAAGTTTATGTAAAATGAATGAGGCAGAACATCCTTATTGGGTAAAGGTGTGAGCAGTCTGGTGCTGTTTGATCCATGGTGCAGCTTGTAAAGCCCTTGTGTTGTGTTTCATGTATTCACGTGCTTAAAACAAGAGGAAGGGGAGGTAGGGGGTGAGCATGTGTCAGAATGTTCCTGTGATTTGATTTGGTGAATTTGCTCTTCATGTTAACATCACCTACCTTAGCACTGGTGCCACAAAGTGGCAATTTAAAATAATTGTGAAAGGCTTTCACCTAGGTAGTTGCCTTTCAGTGGACTGTAACTCTCAAGAGTGTAAACCAAGGAATAATTATTTTGAATATGTGTGTGCCTTCCAAAGAAGGAGACACCAATTCCTTTGCTTCTACAAAAATGGTTTAGGATACTCTCTCTCATATTCTCTCTCCCAGTGATCTGTTTTTAAATGAAGTTTTGGCAGTTGTTTTTGTCCTTTGCACACTTTGATGTTGTCAGTTTAATGAGAAGGGGATGAAATACTTTCCATCCCTGTTGGTATTGACCTTATTTTGTTTGGTTTTGCTTTACCTGATTTTTGTTTTTTCTTTCTTTATGGGTGTTGGTACAATTTGATAGCAGTGGGAGGAAATGTTGTTTGTGTCTTGGAGGTTTTGTTTTGTTTTGTTTTCTTTGAAGAAAAGACTGCTTCGTGGGATTTTGGTCTATGCCAATTCACTTACCAGTTGTTTTCTTGTTTTTGTGAATCTTCACGTTGTTTACATGTTTTGCTTTTTGCAGTTTTTCTGTAATTGTTAGGGGAACATCTTTCACTGGACTGAGTGTTGTATTTATTATTTACTTTGTAGATTTTTGTGGTAGGGCAGCACTTGTATGAAAGTATGAATGACGCAGTGGCTGTCGTTTGGTAGAGAATTCGGTTGCAAAGAGCTATTTTGTGGGTTTTAAGTTAACAAAAAAATGAGGGAAGGGAAACATGAGCTGTAAAATAAATCTAGGAATTAAATTAATGGGACACTTGTAGAGGTTGAATTACTAGACAGATATCTGTGTCATCAATTCTAAATTGTGAGATAGCCTGTAAGGAAATGGTGGCATAGTATTACTGAAATTTTTTTTTTTTCTCTGTTCTTTTTCCTCAGACTGTCTGTGTAGAAAAAAATGCGACGTTAGGGGGAACTTGTTTGAATGTTGGATGTATTCCATCCAAGGTAAGTATGCATGTTTGTCACAGCTTCATTAAAAACAGCTGACATGATGTGCTTCACTTGGAAGGAGATTAGGAAGGAGTTTCTCAAGATGGATGTGCATATACAGAATGGCCTGGAGGGTGAGGCTGGTGGTGCTCGTGTGGAGTAATGCAGATGTGGAGAGCTGAGTCTAACACATGCACTCTGAAAGAAAGGAGAAGCAAGAAGAAATTAATGAGAACTTTGTATTTGACATTGCTGGTCTAGTTTAAAGTCATTTCAGACCTCAGCCTTTGTAAGAACAGTGCTGTTGCTGGGGAATCTGCCTCAATAGCACACAGCAGGTGGAGGGAGACACTGCTAGTGCCAGGTTTGTGATGGCTGTAGTAACAGACATAATATTCTTAACAAGATCTTTCCTAACTGTATTGCTGTTTCTAATATTTTTGCTAAAGAGGTTCCATTAGCATGGGAGGAGAAAATACAGTATAAATACTAAGTATTTTTTAAATTTTATATTATTTTTTTCTAAATACTTTAGTAATCACTTTAATGAAGTTCAGAGTATCTTAATATATTGAAGCACCACTCAAAAATGTTAATCCTCACAGTGTTACCTTGAAAGTTTGAAACTCTCCTAGGATCTATTTAACTAACTTCTCAAGTCCCTTTTTATATTTTTATCCTTTAGAATTCTTATGAAAATACTGTTGAACCCATGGCTACACTTGAATGCTATCCAGAATTCATTTGAATGGCAATAAACTTAAGAAGTGGATATGGAGGCTGTGTACACCGAGGCAATAACAAATGATTAAAATATTCCTTTCCAGAAAACCGCCCAAAATAATACATTGGGCATGGATTTTTTATTTCCTTTCTAGTTGCTGAAGTCTTAAGCAGTGATTGCATCTTTTAAGTAATGTAGATGTTACAGATTTGAGGCTGTGACAGTCAAGTGAAGTAGAGAAATTACTTTTAAAGACAGTTGATAAAAATTATAAAAATGGAATTATTTTGATAGTACTAGTTTTACTCAATCATATGTAGATAAGGCAAGTATTTCAAAATGCCTTTTGAATCTTTTACTGTGCCTGGTTTAGATTTAAGTCTGTGCAACTTTGCACTGTTGTCCTTGCAAAGATACAGATTATTTCATATTTGGAGTGGCTAACAAAATAATTAACTTTCTTAGTAAGATCCTGCCCTAACTATGTAGTTATTTCTAGTCAAAATACAATTATTGAGCTTCTGAATTTGAAGCTACTAGTTCTTAGCCATCCATATAATAACTATTCTAATTCTATCTCTGAGTTTGGAAGATCCATGTATCTGAGCTAGCTCCAAGCCATCCAGCTTTAGCTCAGCTGGCTATGCAGTTATAGAAACTTCAGTGCAAAACCTCGGCATTTAACTCATGTATGGCTACACAGGCTAAAATCTTTAGAGGCATTTTAGTGTAGATTTTCCTCATCCAGTTTTTCTGTATCTTCTCTTTGGCCATCAGTCACAATTATCTTTCTTTTCCTCTACTTGGTTGATTCCTTCTTTTTTTTTTTCAGTCTTTGTGTAGTAATTATCAATTTCTGTGGTGAAATGAGCAAAAAAGATGTGTGAATTTGACTGTTTTCTGTGTCTATGTAAAGTATGTAACTTTATTGAATGTTTCAGTAGAAGCTACTGTGTACAATTTCTGTGAATGAAATACACCTTTTCAAATACGTGTATGTCAAACTTAATAGTGAGAACATTTTGCAAATAGTAAAATTATTTTTCCTTATAATAAATAGCTTATTCTTGTGAATGTATGTCCAAATTCACATTTTTGTGTGTCTCTTTTAGGCCTTGCTGAACAACTCCCATCTGTATCACTTGGCCCATGGAAAAGATTTTGCTAATAGAGGAATTGAAAGTGAGTGAAGAGCTCTCAGTGCCCGTTACGTAATTGGTTTTCACCAAGAAGTAAATTTAATCTTTCAAATCTGATTAGTATGGTTTTCTGGTCAGAAAATTTTTAGAGTTATAAATAATATCCTTTATCTATCATTTGGAGGCTTATGAACGTGTCTGCTGTTTGAACTCTGAATAATGGATAGATAAGTTGTAGCTGAAAAGTGCAGAACTGATTTTCAGCATAGTGGTTGTTGAATGTAACCTTTAGTATTTAGTAGGGCCATTCAACACATCTTTCTGTGCCAGCTGTTAACTGTGTTGAGGTTAACTCCTTTAATGCACTGCAATCCTTGATGTAAGTTCTTTTGCTTTAACCTTAGTTACAGGAATCCGTTTGAATCTAGAGAAGATGATGGAACAGAAGAGTAGTGCAGTGAAGGCCTTAACAGGTGGAATTGCTCATTTATTTAAACAAAACAAGGTTAGTTTGGATTATATACTGATGTATATCCACTTTTCTGATCAGAATTTCTTACTTTTTATATTTTGATATTGCCACATAAATTAGAGTGACTGATATGACACGGGAAGAATTTGAATGCTTCTCTTCCAGAAAACTTTTAAATGACCAGTGCCTTTATTCTTAATCTGCTTAAAAGAATAGTGTGCAGTTACTTTGTGATTTGTACTAGGTAGTGATGCAGAGAGATGTTTTAGCAGCATCTCTAAGCATTAGTGAGATTCAGGTGCAATGTAGCTTAACTTACATGTTTGAACCTGACTTCACTGTGTTCTGATTACTAAAGGTTGTACATGTATCTGGGTTTGGAAAAATAACTGGCAAAAACCAAGTCACTGCAACTAAAGAGGATGGCAGCACACAAGTTATCAATACAAAGAACATACTCATAGCCACAGGCTCAGAAGTTGCTCCCTTCCCTGGAATTACTGTACGTATTTGAACTTAATTGTACTTCCTTTTCAGTGTCTCATAGCCATGCAATTTAATGTGTAATCAGGTTTGTACCTGACTGCAGTTCACATTCTGTGTGTTTTGTATATAATATGTAAAAAAGATTAAACCTCACTTTGTGCATTTCTTTGTCATTAGATTGATGAAGATAACATTGTGTCATCCACTGGTGCGCTGTCACTGAAAAAAGTTCCTGAAAAGATGGTTGTCATTGGTGCAGGAGTCATTGGTGTGGAACTGGTGAGAGGATATTTAAACCACTTGACCTTTAATTTGTAAAGGAAAAAGGTGGTTTTTTTCCTTGTATTTGATGGTTTTGCTGTGATTTAACAGGTCAGTGTGTTGTAGTGAATCTGTTCAGACTTCATAGCATGCTAGCTCCATTTTTTACTAGAAAAGCTGAGATAAGTGTTTGTTGGGTCAATACTTCTGCAGCTGGTTAGATAAGCAAAGAAATGAGGGAGGAACATCCAGGGCCTTGCATATTTATTTTTCTCTTTTGGAGGAGTAGGGATGTGAGGGAATGCCAGGATAGTCAGGATGAATTCTTATGTTTAGTAGTTAATCTTAAGAGATGTTTAATGTGATCTGGTAGTACATATGCTATCAACCAAAAGCGTGGAGACCTTTGTAGTTCATCACGGTCTGAGTCCTTTTACCTCATACGTACACATTTCAAGAAGAGTTTATATTTGCTAGTCTTGCAGCTGCTTGAAGCTGTGCCCATCTGCCAAGTGGTTGCTTAACCTGCTGACCATTAAGCTGGGAAAGAATAAGCAAAGTGAAGTTCCCTGTTGGGTGGATGTGGGTAACTGTAGGTAAATAGGGTGTACATGGGTTTTGTTGGTAAGGCTGATGGTCATGGTTAAGGTTATGAATACAGATGGGACCAGCAGAGGCTCCATGTTGTTGCATAAAATTTCCTTAATGTGGTATTGTTTTGATTAATTGGCAGTGGTATTAGGGCACTACAAACAATTCCCTTTTGGTTTTCCTTTCAGATTCTTTGTTTTTGAATTTCTTCTATAACTATAGTATAAAACATATATGAATTGTATTTAGTTATTTCATTAGCTATTTCTTTAAAAGCCTAATTCCCTGAATTTGATCATGAAAGTTTTCAGTCTGCAAATAAAATGATAAATCTTTTTCATAAAAGGTTGGGGAAAGTTGAACTTGTTTTATTTTACATCATGTTTGTAGAAACTGATCAGTTTGCTGTTACATGTTATTCTGCTTTAGAAGAGTTTACAGTCCGTTATAGATACTAGAGTAAAAGTATCTGAAGTTTGCTTTTCAAAAACTTTTTACCGGTATTGTTGTTTCTACAGGGTTCAGTTTGGCAGCGCCTCGGTGCAGATGTGACAGCTGTTGAGTTCATGGGCCATGTTGGGGGGATGGGAATTGACATGGAGATCTCTAAAAACTTCCAACGTATTCTTCAGAAGCAGGGATTCAAGTTTAAACTGAACACCAAAGTTACTGGTGCTACCAAGAGACCAGATGGAAAAATAGATGTAGCGTAAGTGTTTAACATTAAAGGAATGTGAAAAATATTATTTCTCCCAATCCATCAAACTTATTTAAAAATACTGATAGTATTTTTTACTGATAGTCTGATAGTATTTTTTAAACAGGAATGAAAATTAATTCTTTAGTGCAATTAAATGGTTATCCTTCTTTAACAACTTAGAGCTCATAATTTTGGGTTTGTTAAGTCCCAAGTTGCTTATACACGAAGATTCCATTGACTTGAGTTGAGGGCTTGCTGCATAAAACCACTGTTATAATGAGATCAGTAATAAAAACAGAACTCTAAATCATTCTTTTCATGGAAGATACTTGCTTCTGGTATAATTAGCATAAATACCATGATTGTTCATACCATCATTTCCAAGCCATTTATTCTTGACTGCATATTGGAAGGTCATCTTGTCTTAGGGTAAGCCTGACAGAGCTATTACTGTTCTTGAACAGAAATAAATGAAACTACCCGAAGAGTTTATTTTAATGGTCTTATTCAAGACCTTTGAAGTTTTATACATGAACATGAGTTAATATAGAAACACATAAAGCAAATTTGCTTTGTAAAATCCATAAGTATGCACTAGTTCTGTTTGTGTTAATAAATTCTCTATGCAGAAACTGTAGTTTGAAAAAATGCTTGATGTTACTTCACAAAAATAAGCTTAAGTGTTTTTTCACTGGAGACTTCCTATGGTGACTTTTACTTGCTGTATCACTGTAGCTTGGGATAGTCTGTCATCCATCACTCTAAAGGTCCAGGATTTGGGCTTCTTTGCATGCCATGCTGGTGCTGGTTGGATCTCTCATGTAGTCTGTTTCTACTTTAAGGGTATCATTTTGGATACAGAATGTTCAGAGTATGCTTTTGAAACACACTTCCAATTATCCTCATTTCCCATGCTTTGGTTCTTGTGCTCTCAGTACATGAACTGGACTTGTTCTGGGTGAAGTTAAATACAAGATGCACTTGAGGGATGCATGGAATGCATGGCAGCTGCTAACAGGTGTCTGGTTCCTGGGCCAGAAAAAAGCTTGCTCAGAATACAGGGCCCTACCCCACCACAAAGTATAGATACTTTGGGTGCAAGTACTCAGCAGCAGTTATTTTGCTGTACAGATTTGATCCTGTCAGGTCATGCTATTTGCTATTGAAAGTACAACCTGAATTTCTCTCTGACAATAGTTAAGAAATGTAGTAAGAGATGTTGACCCTACTTCCCTCTTCTACTGCTGAACTCTTGCAAGGAGGAAGCATGGGGCAGGCTGAAAGAAGTGCTTTGGGTGCCAGACCCAGCCAGGACCCAGCCAGGAGGTCACGGTCTTGGGTCATATTAGTTGCTAGCCAGGGAGAGATAAGGCTACAAGTTTACAGCTTAGCATTTTTGCTTCTTGTTTTGCTGTAGTGTTGAAGCTGCTGCTGGTGGCAAGGCAGAAGTAATAACTTGTGATGTGCTCCTAGTTTGCATCGGTCGGCGTCCTTTTACAAAAAATCTAGGTCTTGAGGAAATTGGAATAGAACTTGATAAGAGGGGAAGAATTCCAGTTAACAACAGATTCCAAACCAAGATTCCAAAGTAAGTAAGACAAATTATTTTTCCTTTTTTTTTATGAAGAACACTTATTTTAAAAGTTTAACTTACTGAAATACTTCTGGTTTTTAGGGTTTTCCTTTTCTGTTTTTCTGTTTTCCTTTTCTGGAAAGCAAATTCAAGATATCTGTATCAGTTCAGTAGCTAAAAATTTTTAGTCGACCTTTGAAGTTTAGTAATTTAAAAGTCACTGTCTGTTTCATGTCACTAAGTACCTCTTTGAAGTCTGGTCATTCTGTGGAAACTGCTAAAATGAAGTACTTTAATCTGTTTTGATTAGAGTTTTCAGTAGCATGTTTCAAACAGACTTATGTAAGGTAGCCCAGGTGTGCTAGGATGTTTTTAAACTGTGTCTTATTCTGTTTCATTGGTCTGATAGCATCTATGCTATTGGTGATGTAGTTGCTGGACCTATGCTGGCCCACAAAGCTGAGGATGAAGGCATTCTTTGTGTAGAAGGCATGGCTGGGGGAGCAGTTCACATTGACTATAACTGTGTTCCCTCTGTGATCTACACTCACCCTGAAGTGGCCTGGGTTGGCAAGTCAGAAGAACAGCTGAAAGAAGAGGTACTGCTTGTTTCCTTTTCTGATAAAAACTGTTTTCCCACCTTGAGCTTGGTGTCACTCTCTAGCTGTTCATCTAGCTACTTTATCCAGATGTTTGCATTTGAATTTATTGCCTAGGGAGTGTGAGTGAATGATGTTTTTGTGCATACCACTCTCCCAAGAACCACAGTTCTCTTTAATGACTTGCATTCTGTCACATGGTTTGTTTGCGAATTAATCTTTTTTAGTACGCTCTTACACTACTTTTGGTGATTGTTCATGTACGTTCCTGTGTTTCCTGTTTCAGTTCTGTATTGCTTCTCCTCATGTATGTAACAGTTGGTTACATTGCTTTTGTTGGTCATTAACTCAGTAACACATCTGTTTTGCAGGGTGTAGAATACAAAATTGGGAAATTTCCATTTGCTGCGAACAGTAGAGCAAAGACAAATGCTGACACAGATGGCATGGTGAAGATACTTAGTCACAAGTCAACAGACAGGATGTTGGGTGCTCACATTTTAGGCTCAGTAAGTATCAGCAATTGTGCTTTCTTGGCCTTGTAGAGTTCTTTTTATTTAGTGTTGCATAGTTGTTGAGTTAGAAGTGGTGTTTGTAAACAGGATGGTTTGAGTTCACCATACTTTTTTTCTTTTACAGTTCTGTTCTGCACCCCTGCCCTCCTTCCCACTTTTTAGTTACTTTCGTGTAACTAAAAAAAAAGCCCAGCTGCTTTTTTTTCCCCCCTCTTGAATTGCTATGGTTATTTATTTGCCTTCTTTGACCAGTTTTGTGTGGTGAGATTTTTTGGTGGCAGTGTTTGTTATGGATTTGGTGGGGTTTTTTTGGTTTTTTTTTTATGAATATTGCCAAATACTTGAGAGAACAGCAGAAATTGTTAATTCAGCTTTTGGAAGTTGAGGGAACTGAAAAGACTGTGGCTTTTTCCTTGGTGTTTTCTTCTTTCCCTTCTTTCCGACTAAAGACTTCAGCAAAGGTAGTAATCTTATGCTGCAGTCACCAAATCTGGGGTCAGTAATTTATGGAACTTAAAGCTAAAAAACCTTTGGGATTTCCCCTGTTCAGGAGGTTTTTGGGTTTTTTTTGGTCAAAGTTAGACCCTAATCTTTCTCTGTTTTGTTTCTTAGCTGTAAATATTTGTTTTTCAAAATATGTTTGCAGAAACACTTCCATACCTTTTTGTGTACAGCTGTCTTTAAGAGAAACACCAAACTGCTCTCAATAAGATCTATGCTAGTTAGTTTCTTTTGCAATTGCAGTAATTTAGAAACCAACATGCCTTAAAGGAAGCACAACTTTGTCTGTCTTATACCAATAAATATTATTTTCTGCACTGGGAAAAGACTGGGGGAAAATCTTACAGTTGTGGATCTGAGTGCTAAAAATGTAAGAAGAGATTTAACTATTTTTGATTCCTCAAAGATATATTATCTTAGTGAATATGCATAAATGCAGCAAATAAAAATGAGGGTATAGGTTTAGTAACATGCATTTTTAAATCTAGTCTATTTAACTTTTCTAGGAAGCATTGAAGTTTTGGGTAGGTTTCCTTTCATGGAAAAATGCCTAGCTTTTGCACAACTCTCAGGAATGAGAAAACAAATACTCTCATTAACGTTTAGATTTATGCTAGGTTTGAGCACAATCACCAAATAGATTACGTTGCTTACATTAGAACACAGATGAAGTGCTGGTTAAAACATAACCTTTTTTTTTGGCAGAAAATGCTTATGTATAAGCTGTTACTGATTCAGCAGAATCTGGACAATTGCATAAGAATTTGTGCTAATTGCAAGTACCATTAAATTACAGGGTGCTGGTGAAATGGTGAATGAAGCTGCCCTTGCTATGGAATATGGAGCATCATGTGAAGATGTAGCCAGAGTTTGCCATGCCCATCCAGTAAGTGTTTTCTAAAGGGACTGTGGAACCCCATTACACAGACATGCTGTTACTCCATGTAGCTATTATGACTTGTAACTTTTTGTGTTTGCTCTCTGCAGACGGTGTCAGAAGCCTTCAGGGAAGCAAACCTAGCAGCATCCTTTGGCAAAGCTATCAACTTCTAAAATGAAAGAGCAGATCTTTGTACATATATAGTACATCTCTGAAAATGGACTGTGGGCCCTTATGGAAGGCTGAGCCTGAGGATTTTAGGACTGACTTAAGTGAATATCTTAATTTTAAACATCAGATACTTAAACAAGTAGAGTTTGGAACAAGTGGAATTATCCAGTCTCTGTAAATTAAATACTTAAAATTATATGTTTATTTACTCAATGAATGTTGCAGAAAAGCAGCCTGACAGAACTCTTTTTCAAAACCAAACATTTTGCTGCTGCATGGGATTATCAGGTGTGCTGGTCAGAACTCTGGATAATTGTCCAGCATACCTTGTGTTTTCTTATTTGAAGTAATGATAAAATAAACCAGTTGAATGCTGGCACTTAAAATGCCACTGTCACTTCCGCACAAAAATGTGTTTCCTTCTGAAGGGATTAACTTTACTAATTAACCTACTTCTCACATATGAGTACCAAAACTTGTTTTGACCTGGTAGTGTTGGGATGTTGGGAGAAGAGGGGCTCGTGTAGATCAATTAAAATTATATTCAGTCTTTAAAGAGGAAATTACTCTGTGTGATTCTCCACGTCATGTTTTCATATTGAAAACTCGTAAGGGGAAAAATTGAGTGCTGATTGGGAAATGAAAGATTGAAGACAAATTCATTGTACTGCTACCTAATCCTTTTAAAGCTTCCATTGTCCAGCTCTCTTAAACTTGAAGTGCTAAAACTGGGTAGTGAAGCAGTGTTTGCTGTTAAGCGCTATGACATGAGGGTTGTTCTGCACCTTCCACACATAAGGGCTGCAGTGTCAGCTCTCCACACAATTAAGACATACTTTCTTCTCTTCTGTTTTCTATTATGTTCTCTCTATCTCTTCTGTAGCAAGAGAGCTTAATAAATATTTGACATGGCTGGAGGGTCTTGTATTTTGTTTGCTGATTGGATCCTTGTAGCGTCTAGGTTGTTGATGATGTGAACAAACCCACAAATAGATGGCATCTTTGGAAGATCTTTAACATGTATATGGAGCATGTAACATGTATATGGAGCATGCCCAAATCCAGTAGTTAATTTTAACTTCTTTTCCAAGGTGCCATTTCTTCTTTTTTTTGCCAGGCTCTTTTGCCTTGAAGAAAACCTTAATGCCTGCTGGTATTGTGCGTGTCCTTTTTCATTATGCCAGTGTAATGAGAAGTGCACATTCAGAAAGTGGTGCTACAGCTGCTTGGTTTTGTGTATAGACAAGATGGTTATATCTTTCTAGCTTGCTTTATAGCTTCTTATTCAAGTATTGAATCCAAAGCGGTTGATGGAGGTGGATGCCTGCATTACCATACCAATTAATGAGCAAAACACCAGTGATACTCTTCTTCATTTTAACTCCTACTTTAAATGTAGATGGGGTTAAACCATGACACCTCATTAAGCTTATCACCATCTGATTCATAGGTATGCTGGGTTAGTGAATTAATGTGGATCTGCTTTCAGGTGTAAGTAGGAAGCTACTGAATGGAAAGCAAAGGTGAGGTAACAGATGAAGAGCAGAAAAGCTTGAGTCTTCCAATAGATCTTGGCATTTCAGAATCACTTTAAGTGTTAATCATGTGATTTGCTAGTTCTTCCCAGAAGCCTTGCTCTTTCAGAAAATTTTGTGTCTACTCCGTCCACCTCTGTAGCAGACTTACTGCAATTCATTTTGAGGTTCATCAGTTACAAAAACTTGTATCTCATTTTATGTTAAATGAAGTTTGAAAAGCCAGGGAAACTTACAACCAGGAATACGTTGTAATACTTACAACCAGTAATAAGTTTGTACTGGAGGCTATGATTTTTCCAGACACTTAAAAATAAAAATCAAGGCCTGAAAATTATTTTTGTTATGGCTCTTGCTGTCATTCCCATTCTATTTAAGTGTACAAAAAAGTGTAAAAGTAAAATGAGCTGCTGAGCTACCTGTCAGTGGTCTCATGGCAGTTAGGCTGGAGTGCTGCCAAATTGGCACTTTCTAGCAGCTGCTGAGTGTACTGGCAGTGAACAGTGCAGGATACTCTGTGATGATCAATTCCTTCAAAGGATTTTTTTTGTTGTGGTGTTTGTAACCTCTGGAGCTTAGGGGTAATTATTTATTTAACCATAATGCCCTTCAGTTTGCTTAGGTAGTGCTGTGTCCTGCTGTAGTTGTCCTGATTTTGATGATGTTAGTCAAGGTTAGGTAAGGTGTCAGTTAAAGAACATATACCCAGATAAGAGTCCTGGGGTCAGAGTTAGTGGTCAGGATGTGCAAACACATTGCAGTTTTGGGTGCTGACTTGTGTAGCTGATGGATGTTCATAGCTGTTTGTGCCATACTGTACAGTTCTCTGAAGGTGCCCTGTAATACAGATAACTTTGAGCTGAAGTTATGGTGAACAGGATGCTACTCTTGCACATCATTTGTGTTAAGTACAGGCTGTTCTTAGAGCTGACTGTGTATAGCTCCTTAACTGATTCACATTAAGCGCCCTGTGAACTTTTGTAGTTCTTTCCCAGAAAGGCTTAATCTTTCTGAAATGTTTCTACACTAATGCCACATGAGGAACCAACAAGAGGAGCTTGAGGCTTTGTCCAAATCTATGATGTCCCATAGATTTGACATCATTGGTTTAAGTGAAACCTAGTGGTGTAAGTACTGTGAGTGGTATGCCTGTTGGATGGTCAGGAGGGATAGGCAAGGCAGAAAAAGCAGAGGGGTGGCCTAGAGGTGGCATAGGTGTGTAATAGGAGGTTAGAATGTTGGCAAGGACACCAGTAAGAGCCTCTGGGTAAGAATCAAAGGGCAAACAAATAATGCAGATGTCATTGTGGGAGCCTACTATAAACTTCCCAGCTAGGATGCTGATGCAGATGAATTATTCTTTGAGGATCTAACGGATGCTTCCAAATCAACTCTTCTTGATCTTACGGGGAGTTCAACTTGCCAGAAATTAACTGGGAGCATCACACATGGGTCAAAAGATTCCTAAAAACCTGGATGACAACTTTATGGGATAGGTTCTAAGGGAGATGACTTGGAATAATGCCCCCCTTGGTCTGCTCTGTGTCAACAGAGTGGATCTCCTAAGTGAAGTTGAGAGTGGCAGCTGTCTTGGCCACAGCAGCTATGCAGGGATCAAGTTTAAAATCCCTGGTGACAGGAAGAAAAGTGCCAGCAAAGCCTCAGCTCTGGACAGGAGAGCAGGCTGCTCAGGGAATTAGTAATGTCCTCTGGGAAAATGCTTTCTCAGGTGCTAAGGTCTATCAGTGCTGGTCGCTTTAAACATCACCTCCTAAGGGCACAGGAACAGGCAATTCCCAGGTGTTGGAAGTCAAGCAGGTGAGGCAGAAGATGGGCTGGGCTGAACAGGAATCATCTCTTGGTAACAAGATAAGAAAGGAAGGTGTATGCCCAGTGGAAACATGGTCAGGTGTCAGGGGAAGAATACAGAGATGCTGCTGGCCACTGTAGGGAGAAAATTCAAGTGGCCAAAGCTCAACTGGTGTTGAAGTTGCCAGAAGAGTGAGGGACAATAAAAAGAGTTTTTTCAACTGCATTAATAGCAATAGGCAGTGTAAAAATAACATTGTCCCATTACAGGATGAGGATGGTCATGTCACAAACAGAGTCAGGGACAAGGCAGAGGTGGACCAAGGGGGTCTCAGTGCCCTGAGCTGGAGGACTATGAATTGTGCAGGATGTGCTCCAGCTGGATCCCTACAAAAGCTGTGTAGGGACAAAATCTGTGAATCCCATCTGGGGCCTGATGGGATTCAGCCAAGAATCCTCAGGGAGCTGCTGATGTCATCATAAAATGCCTGTTGATTGTTGGGGTTTTGTTTGTTGTTTTGGTTTTTAGGGGTTTGGGTTTTTTGGGGGGTTTTTTTGTTGTTGTTGTTTTTGGTTTTGTTTTTTAAGCAGTCTTGGAAATCTGGAGAGGTCTCAGCTGACTGGAGACTGCTGAAAGTTGTCCCTGATTTTCAAGAAAAGCAAGGGGGACCCTGGGAACTGGCAGTCAGTCAGAGGCCTGTCAGTCTCACTTCAGTGCCTGGTAGAGCTATGGACAAGATTAATCCGGGAGGTATCAAAAAACATCTGATAGACAACACAGCCACTGGTCACAGCCAGCATGGCTTCGTGAGAGGAAAGTCCTGCTTGTCAAACCTGATTTCCACTTATGACAAGATAACCCACAGCTGGTCAGGGAAGCTAGTCACTGTACCATTTTTGGATTTCAGCAAAGCTTTTGATACTGTCTCTCACAGGATCCTTCTGGACAGAATGTTCAGCACACAGCTGGATCATTGACTCAGAGGTTGGGCACAAAGGGTTACAGTGAATGGTGTGGCATCAGAGTGGTGACCTGTCACTAGTGGGGTTCCACAGGGCTCCATCTTCAGCCCTGTGCACTTCATCTTCATTAATAACTTGGAGGCAAGACAGGAAGGGGCTACTAAGCAAGTTTGCAGGTGATACAAAACAGAGAGGAGCTGTTGACTTCCTCAAAGGCAGAGAGGCCCTGCACAGAGACCTTGACAAATTATAGAACTGGACAATCACCAACCATTGAAAGTTCAGCAATGTGCCAAATTCTGCATCTGGATGTATGGGCAGACTGGGGAATGAGAGGCTGGAAAGCAACACTTGAAAAAGGACCTGGGGGTCCTGGGTGATGGAAAGTTGAACATGAGTCAGCAGTACCCTGACAGCCAGGAGGGGCACCGTGTCCTGGGGGCATCAGGCACAGCATTGCCTGTTGGGCAAGGGGGGGGATTGTCCTGCTCTGCTCTGCACTGGGGTGGCCTCATCTTGACTGCTCGGGGCAGTTTTGGGCACTACAATATAAAAAAGACATTAAACTATTAGACAGTGTCCAAAGGAGGGTAACAAAGATGGTGATGGACCTTGAGGAGAAGCTGTATGAGAAGTGGCTCAGGTCACTTGATCTGCTCAGCCTGGAGGAGACTGAGGGAAGACCTCACTGCAGTTACAACTTCCTCATGAGGGGAAGAGGAGGGACAGATACTGATCTCTCCTCTGTGATGACAAGTGACAGGACCTGAGGGAGTGGCCTGAATTTGTGCTGGAGGAGGTTTAGGTTGGATATTAGAAAAAGGTTGTTCCCCCAGAGGGTGGTTGGGTGCTGGAACAGCTCCCCAGGGCAGTGGTCACAGCACCAGCCTGACAGAGTTCAAGGAGTCTTTGGACAGTGCTCTCAGGCATGTAGTGTGACTCTTGGGGTATCCTGTGCAGGGCCAGGAGTTGGACTCAAGGACCCTTGTGGGTCCCTTTGAACTCTGCTTATTTTGTGATTCTGAGCTTGGTTTATCATGTAAATTTGGTGCATTCATACTTTCAGTGCTGACCTCTGCTTTCATTCTACATATCAAGTGTTTCATGATCAGTGACATGAAAGTAGTCTTAAGCCTAAACAGGTATCATGCAGGGGACACACAATCCCTTTTGAGTACTGTGGCATAACTAACTCCATGTGGATGGTATTTCTTTATTCACTGGTAATTTGGTCTGAGTCACCATACTCTATCTCACAGTAATAGGAACCCTTCTTTAGAATTACATAGTTCAAGCCAAGATTTTATTAGATCTCTAACCAGTTTAAGAACAAGACTTGCTAAAGGATTAATTGATGTACCATTGCAGCTACTGAAAATAGGAAGGAACTTAATGAGTCATACTAGGTACATACAGTGATACAAAAGTATTGTTTATTTTCAACATCAAAAAGTTACTTTTCTTTGGTTCTGTGGCTTTAAAGTCAATATAAAACCTGCTCACCTTATCAGGTCTTAGTGTAATGTCAAAAAGAACTGGTATAATACTTGTAAAACCCATCCTGAACCCAAGCACTTCCTGCTCCTGTTTATAAGCAAGTGCTATAAACAGCAACCTTCTGGCTGATTGTCTGTAAGAGGGAGCGAACTGTCTCTTCCAGCTCCACCAACTGCTTGGCTTTGTCTTCCAGAACTTTTTGATTGTTTTCATATGTATTTTCCAAATCTGTAGGCAAAGGAAAGCGAAAAAACAGCTTAATTGGTGGTGGTTTAATGCATGTAAATCATTATAGTTAAGGATAAACTACTATTCAAATTTATTTGTATTGTGGAAGATATTCTTATTGGGGGACAAAACCAAAAACAAACAACGTTCCCCCCCCCGCCCCCAAAATCAACAAAGGCTGGAATGGAACATTTTTGTTTCCTTAACATAGGGATATAAAGGAACAAGGAAGTTATTTTCCGAAGGTGAAAATCTAAAAGTATATTTTGAGGGTTAAAATAATTGTCATTCTTTGCTCTATGGTGGCTTTTACAGAACAGTGAAATGTTTTGGCTTGTGATGATTAAGACTACTCAGCAAGTCACAGTAACTGTGCAGGAGTAGCAAAGAGGGAAGAATGAATTCCCGGCCTGGCAAAACCAGAAGGAAAATTTAATTCTATCTCTAGTAGCAAGGGACAGATTGCCTTTTTCTGGTTCAATCAACTTTGTCAACAGTAAATGTTAAATTAATCTGTAAACTGGAACTCCTGTGTCCTGTTTGAAGAGCTTTCCAGGGTGGGGTGAGGGGAGTAGTGTTTGGAGATGGGGGTCTTGCTGGAACAGATGAGTCCTTGTCCTGAGCAGTTTTGTGCCTTCCCTGTGGTGATTCTGGGGGCAGTGAGAGGTGCCACACCAGAACTTTGTGTCTCATCTGTAAGTTTCAGCTTATTCTATAGAAATCTTTGCTTCTAAAGACTGTATTATGTCCATAATAATAAGGAAAGCAGATCAAGCCTCACTAACAAGTAAGTACCTTTTCTTTCCCCTTCTGCTGATGAATAGCTGGTTTAACAGCCTGAAATAATTGCTTCATGTTCCAGGGTGCCAAATTACCTCCTCAGAACAGCCTTACCTTTGAGCAGCTGGAGTTTGCTGTTTGCTTGAGCCAACAAGGCTTTAGCTTCATCTTGCAACACGCCTGCTTTCCTCCTGGCCTCGGCAGACTCCTCTGTCTTCTTGGCAATGAGCTCTTCCACGGTCCTGTACTTGCCGCTCAGCTCGCTGTTGAGGACCTGTTCCGGATTCAAGCAGGAGATGGAGCTCACGCGAAGCTGATCAGCGGAGCTGGCATTTCCTGCCTGTCCTCCACTAATCCGGGTGCAGGGACAGACTAGCTGGGAGCTCACTTAACAAAAGCAGAAAGGGTGTCAGCATATTTCCTGCTTTCTGTCCAAGAGTAAGAGCTGTGCTGAGGACTCATCAGTTGCTCTTTTGCAGATCTGTGGCTGTTTTACAGCTTCAGTACTGGCACTTGGCAGAGATTTATGGGATTCTGTTACAGACTTCTGTAACTAATGGAAGCCATGGCCCCTAGGACAGCTGAAAGCTACACCTGGCACTGCTCCTGGCTGAGTGGTTGCATCTGGGGAGGAATACCCTTGCTACCCTTTCAGCAACAAGAACTGATCTAGCTGCCCAGTTGGTGTTGGTGAAGGTGCTGGGAAAGTCGGGAGGTTGGTGTCTCAGCTGTGCTTTTTGTTGTGGGGTTAAGATTAAGAAGTCCTATGGCCCAACTAAATTCAACCATTGAACAAGATAACAAACCATAGCAGCACTGGAATTCTCTTGTGTTTACTTGGCAGCACCTGAAATACTACTTAGTGTTTGGATATTGTTGAGTTGATGGATAATGCAGCTCTCCTGTCAAAAAATGGCTCTCTGGAGATTGGTAGGCTAACTACATGTGAGAGATGGGAGCAATGAAACTTCCTTTGGCAGATTGGTCAATTGTTTTGTTAATGAACATTCTTTTTCTATTACAAAAGTGTGTAGCAAACATTGGGAATAATGCCATATGTTCACAGAGAAAATCTTGCATCTCTGATATTTAGCAATTACTTCAGTTTTATGTTAAGATAATTACTTTTCCTGTTGCTTGATTCTGTATATGCCAAATTCTGGTTTGTTTGTCCTGAACCTATCATTGTCATGGAACCATAAATACTCTATACAAGTGGGAAAAAAAAAATTCCAGTTCTCCTGTGACATAGTAAAGCTGAGGAACAGAAACTTATCTGTGAAAGGCTGACAGGTTTCCTGCAGCTATTTCAGAACCTGAAAACTTCCCAATTCATCTCCCTCAGGATCTGATACCAAAGTAAAATGCAGCTGTCTTTGGTAAGAGCATAAATGTTGGAGTATTTTCTAACCCCAGAATATGAACAATTAATGTGACGGATCACATGTATTCATTGATCTCCCTTTAGCCAAACCTGGGGGAGTTTTGCTGGCTTCTCTTTCACATTGTTCCTGAGCTTCTCACCTTTTTAACTTCTTCAGCATTTTGTTTTGCACTAATAATTTTGTCTTCTATATTTCCCACATTCCCTGAATTTGTAGCAGCCTTCTGCCTAAGGTCTTCAACACTCTTCTCTAGCTCAAACAGACGTAAGGTAGCGTTGTTCAGCGTTTCTGCAGATGCTGCATTTTCAGATTCAATCTAAAAGAAAGAAGAATGAGAGTTAGACTTTCAAAAGACAATGGATGTAACACTAAACTTTCTCCACAAACCCTGCTTGACTAACTAGTTTATGTCCATATATCTGAGTTTAAAACAATGTTTTAGTTTTGCTAAAAATGGCCCATTGCAGTCAGGATGAAAAAGCTCAGTGCTTGAGAATGGTACATATGGGGCTGCAAAAGCATTAAGGAACATGATCAAAAAGTATTTGATTGCATTATACATGCAAGAGTTGACTAATCTGCTGACAAAACTTCAGACATTTGACTCCATCATGTGACAATGGATTTGTGAAGCTTCTAAACTAGCCAAGCTTCATAAGTATAGATAGCACTGTGATCTCATGAGGACTTTGAGATGAAGTCTGCAAACACTTTATCTGACAAGATTACAGCACTTGGCACTTCAATCCAGCACTTGTTTATTTTAATCTGGTGCTGCAGTGGTGGATGACACTGAGCACACCAATACACAACCAGCGTGGCTGACAGGTGTGGCTTCCCAGGGGTCTTGTCTAGCCTGCTGGTTTAGAGGGCTACAGTGCTGCTCATTTAACTTGGCTGGTGCAGGATATGGGGTGAGAAAAACCTTTTGGTTTTTGTTTGTTTTGTTTGTTTTTTTTTATTGTTGTCTGGTTTGGTTTGTTTATGAGCAAATAGTCCCCTAGCATCTGTCCCACTCATTCAAAAGTTGATGTGAAGGCAGGAATGGTTTAGATGCATTTTAACTGCAGCCTTTGCTTTGCAGTACCCAAGAGCTTTCCCTAGACAGGCTTACATCAGTTTCTAAGCATCAGACTTGGTGCTGCTTCTATTATCTTAAGAAACACTCATGAAGAACTCACTGAAGTCAGCAGGTCTTGAGTTCCTTTAATATCTTCATCAGCTTGTTTGATGGCTTTTTCAGCTGCATTTTGAGCTTTTTCAGCTTCTTCCAGTGCTGCTTTCACCATGTCTGCAGTGACTTTAACATCTGTTGCACCTTTGCTGTGGAGCAAGACTGTTAATGCTAAAAATGCTCTTACTTTGGAACTGGAAAAAGAATATATGCTGCAACGGGCTGGTTTTGCCCCTTACTGAAGCAATGAGAATTTATATCAGGGAAAGTTAAACTGCATTTTCTGATACAATGAGATGGAACAGGGCTGCATACCTCGCTCTTTTAGCTTCCTCCAGTAGCATTTCTGCTCTGGCAATGTCTCCAGCGCTCTGCTGCAGAATGACCTCCACATCAGAAAGGCTTTCTACACGCTCACGAATATCTTCTGTCAGGGCCTGCAGCTGCTGGGGGGTGCTTGGCATCTCCATGTTCAGCACTTCATTAGCCACTGCCTCAATGCTATCCAGGTCAGCGCTGTCTTCTAGCAGACGGACACAAATTACAAAGATGTGAGTAAAAGCTTCTCTCTGTCACATCTCAGCACTCAAATTCTTGTTCAGCTGCTTCCTTAAGAAAGAAAACCATGGGAAAACTTCCTCCCCCAGATTTATGGAAAATCAAGGTGTTAAAACTACTTCTCAAGGCAAAACTTCCCTCTCAGGAGAGGCCCACCAGATATACAGGCCCTGCTGGCACAGCTCTCTTGGAAGCCATTTGAAGATCTTGGTGCTCAGCTGCACTACTCTGGGGAGGACCTGAGCCCACAGGAAACAAAACCAACAGCTGCACGTAGATGTATTTGTGCTCCCAGCATAACCCTGAGCAAACAGGCAAGGAAGGGGCTGCTGGCAAACAAGGCTCCCATTTAACCTTTACCTGCTTTCTTACAGAGAGAGAAATGCAGTTTCTGACTTCCTTCCCCTTTAATACTACTTGGTCTCTCTAGCCAGAACTTACAGACATACTTGGCACAGTACAGCAGTGCAACAGCCTCAGCTGAAACACACACAAGAACATGTCACAGTTTGCTCTCACTTTCTTATTATCTTGGTTTTCTCTTAGTTTTTCTCATGTTTCCAGATTTCATCATACACACTGTCTGTCTACGGGAGGTGGGGGGGAATGATGACAACTGTTGCACTAACTCTTGCAAGATAATACAGATGTTAAGCTAGTTTTCACAAACCCAGAATTAAAATATAATTAAAATGTGACATTCTTACGCATTAGGAAGTCTCTAATCTGTTTAATAAGATTTCTCAGATCTTCATTGCTTCTGTCCACTTGTTCTTTTGTAGCATTGGTTTTGAGCAAAACTGCTTGTGCATTTTGTTTTGCTTCATCTGCTCTCTGTTTTGCCTCAGAAACCTAAAGAGAGGAAAATGGAAGGCTTGCTTATGTTCTTATGCTTCAGGGCTTGTTTTAAAACAATTCATCTGGAGTCAGAAGTAATAGTAACAAGGAATGCTTTTTCTCATAAAACTCAGAGAACACTTGGAAGCTGGCCCTGATCCATACCACCAGTGCTAGTTTAAACAACTCAGGCTGATGTTAAGTTATCCATGAAGCTTCACTCTAGCAAGCTCCCTTTCTGAAGATATTTACAAGCACGATGAAGTTACACAACTCAAAAGAAGTATTTTCTGCAGAAAACCAGCACATACTTTGTCAATTAGTGTCTGTGCTACAACAGACAGATTTTTTTTTTTTTTTTTTTACTATTTTAACAATCGACTTGTCATATTACCATTCTGGAGAGTTGCTCAACTTCTGCTAATGCACTGAGGATGTCTCTGTCAAAGTCCATAGCCTTCTGCCAGGCATTGTGAGCTACGGTCACCAGCCCGTCGCAGCCGGGGCCTCCACACTTCTTCTTCCCTTCATCTGTCCGGCAGCTCAGCCCCCCGCACTCGGACTCGGCACAGGAGGCTCCCGGAGCAGTGCCACATGTCTGCAGGGACACACAGACACGGGAAGCAGTCACAGCCTGAATCCCATTCCATTGCCTGGGGGCTGGAGTAGGACACTATTCACCACAAAATTTCAGAGTAAACTCTTGTTTTCAAGAAGAGAAACTATTTCTATCAGCAATATTGCGCTGAGAATTATCCACTACTTGGTCAATTGTTTGGTAATGAAGTAACACAGGAGTTGGTTTAACCAGAGGGAAAATCAGAAAATTCCCTGTTCTTGTGAGGTTCTTTTACCTTTTCATGCCCCCCACCTTTTTTTTTTCCAAGTGATAGTCACTGACTCAGGTTTTGCAGCCAAAAAACCTCCCCGGGAAAACCTAGGGGCTGAGCCAAGTTAGCTGCAGCTGTCTCCTGTGAAGTGTAAATGAGTCCCTCTTACCTGTTTGGCACGTAACCCAGCAGTAGCTAGAAAGCAGAAAGATGTGTGTGTGTGTGTGTGTGTGTGTCTCATGATTACACCTCCAAGCAACTCAGTATTTACTGCCTTGATAAACATCTACCCAAGATTTCAGTTCTTAAGAACAGTCAGGGCAGGAATGTAGGGGAAGGGAAACCAAACAAAAAGATGCCTCTTTCTTCCCTCCAGAGAAAAAAGGAGGGCTGAGGGAGTGGGAGGGATGACTGGTTGTAAAGGACAAGGGACAATCACTGTGTGAAGAACTCACTCTCTACCACAGGCCTGGCCTGCCCAGGGGAGTTAATGAGCAGTGCCCTGCAGCCTGCCTTCACCCGGGGGTGTTCAGGGATTGTTCACTGAATGCAGCTGGCCAACTTCAAAGAGAAACTGAGGGAACACCCAGCCTCTCCCAAGAAAAAGCGATCCTTAATCATATTTACAGATGAGCAGGCACCTTCAACAGAGAAAATGCCCTTTTGACTCCAGCTCCCTGTAAATTCTGCTTTGTCTCGAGCAGGAGGATGAGCCTGGGGTGACGCTGAGGCCCGTGGGTGGGAGCAGAGGCACAGCCTGGCCGGGCACTGTACAGGCACAGAGTGTACCCGATGGAGGTGCAGAAGGAAGGAAGGGAGCCTAGGGAAAACAAGCACTGAACTCAGCATAGGCTTAAGAGGATGGCTCTCAGCCCAGCAGATTTGCCACACTTTTCTGCACATGGGAACTTCGTCCCTAGCAAAGAACACTGGATTAGAACTGGGGTGATGCAAAAACAGGTGCTCGGTTGGGGCTGGGAAGAGTGGGAGGAAGACCAACATGAAAGGCTGGTCTTTGAAAGCCAGTAGTGTCAGAGCCCACTGGTTAAACAACCCAGCTCTAGCCCGCAAAACTGAGGGGTTGCTCAGCCAAGCAAGGTGCGTTTTTCCTGAACCAACCACGCATCTCACACTGTCATGCCCTGTTCCCAGTTCCCAACCAGTTCCTCCCTGCCGCTGCTTCCTCACAAACCCAACCCTATTTCTGCTGTGGGTTTTATCCCAGCGATTCTCAGCTGTGTACCTTCTCAGCCACCTCAGAGAGATCCAGGCTCTGCAGCTTTCCGGCGAGTTCATCCAGAAGGCGCGACTGCTCCTCTTGTTTCGCCTTGAACTGGGCCTCCTTCTCATTGATTAAGTCCTCCACTTCCTGCCGCGTTTGCGCTGACAGCTCCACGGCGCTACCGGGATCAACAGTGGAGGCATTGACCCTCTCCTCTGCCTCCAGGGACATCTGGAAATACTTGGTGATACTATCCAAGGCTCCTGCAGAAATCAGAGGGAGCTGATGAGAACTCTCTCAAGTAACCCAAAGTAATGTATATTGTAGATTTTAACGGATGACACATCAGGGTTAGTGATACATCACATTAAATGAAATGCTGGCCTTGGCAGCTGTATTCAGTGCCATTGCAAGGATGACAGAATTTGGCCTCTTGTAGAAATAGAAGTTTGCTTTTTTGCTTGGTGGACAGTGTGTCAAGCTGGACTTTGAAGTTAAACCTTTCTCTGACCCTAGTGACTGAATTCTGCTTGCCCTAAGGGCAAAAGGAGATATGGCCTTTTAAGGTTTTTAGGGGAACAGTCTGTTTTCTAAGGATTCCCTTATCCCATTAGCTCTTACTGCTTGCCCTAGCATGTCTGGCTTATGGAGTCACTGCTTGGAAACTGGTCAGAGCTTTCCCAAGAAACAACTGCTTGATGAAAGATGCTGATTTATGGAACTGTTGATTTTGGACAACTCCTGGAGAGGCCTTGTGTGGGTGTAAGGGACCCTATGGGGGTGGCTATACTCTGCACCTTGGGGCAGCTTTCCTTTGCAGAATGACAGAAGTCAGGGACTCCCCTATTCCACATGCTACTCGCCTCACTCTGAAATCTCCCATCTTCACTGGAAACAATCTCAGACTTCCTGCAAACCAGGAAATTAATAAGAAAAACTATAAATACTTTCTTTCAGTCAGCTTTCCAAATTTCCAAATAATTTGGTGACGTTCCTCTTCCTCCAGCAAATTTTGATTCTTGGCCCATTTTAGTGTGCCAATGGACATGCAAGGCTTGGGTGGCTCAGAAGAACTGGGCCCTTTACCATGAGCTCTTTTTTTTCTCCCAGAAATAGCAACTTAACAGACTGAAGGGGGGATGTCCAGGCATATCTTGAAATCTGTGGTGCACTTTCTTCTGTTGTGTCTCATCTACAATGTGTTCAGCATGATACCTTAAGACAATTCTGTGCCCCAAGAATCTGAGCCAGCTTTGTTATGTGCAGAGGAAGAGAGACAGGACGAGGGGGCAAAAATTCCTGCTGCATCAGCAACTCTGCTAATGGACAGAAAGAACTTGTCCCTGAGAAACTGTGTTTTATTACAAGTTAGAAGATTAATTTGATATTTAAACCCATGCACTAATTAAATCTTTGGCCACCCTGCTGCTTTCTCCCCCTCCCTGTGACACTTACCTCGAACATCAGAGATCTTGATGAACTCTAGCTGCTCTGCGAGTTCTTTCACAACGTGGTCAAGACTTTTGGCATCTGTCTCCAGGGCAGTCAGGTCCATGTCTGTGCTATTGCTCTTTGCTGCTAAGGCTGATAGGTTTTCTTCTATGTCAGCTATCTTAACTGTAACATCTGCTGTCAGCTTTCTGTAAAACAGGCACAGGACTCAACACGGGGAGGAAGAAGGGTCATATGCCTCAAACTTCACTGGAGCGTGGTGGCTAGAGATGTAGCCAGCTTCTCCCATGGCAGGACCTGTCCTCCCCTCTGTGGAGCTCCAAGTGATTTGTAACAACATGCCTACCTGAATACTGTTTTGTTTCCTTTATTATACAAACCTACTTTTTAATCTACAGCACATTTATAAACCCAAAGCACCAAATTGCTCAGAAAACAGCTGCGTTGTGTTAGATTAACTGGAGGGAGATTCCAGAGGACTGGAGTAATGCTCTTGTACCATGGCAACTGCATAGGTCAGAGTTGACTACTATGATCCATACATAATTTGCTTCCCATCCCACACAGCTCAAATGTAGTTTTGATTACTACGAGCTCATCGGACAGAATTGAACTTCAGGAAGCAGGGAGGGGGGAGCCCTAGTTTTAACACAATGGATTCTTTAAACTCTTCTGTAAAGATCCCTCCTCACCAGAGTTTTGAAGGAAAACCTCCTGCTCTAAGCATTCACTTAGTGAGCCGTGGAGCAGGCTTTAGCTAGTGGGATAACCCTAAAAGGAAAAGCAAATGAGTATTACGTGTCAAGGCTGCTGTGGAACAGAAGTGGGCATAGGAAGCTATTCCCATCCATGGTGATCCCACCAAGCCAAGCATTTCCTCATTCTGAAAGAATCAAGGCAGTATTTAAGATCTAAGATCAATTTACAGCTCTCTCAATAGCCCAACAGCCTGCTGGAGTTTTCCAGGACTCCTCCAGAGCCCAGTACTTTTCTATACAGCCAGAGAGGAGCAAGAACGGATACACATAAGGTATGTTAGGGAAAAGCAGCTCCTCAGCTGCTCTGATCTCCCTCAATGCACACAGAGCCCAGAAGCAGCAGCAACCCCCATCTCTCTAGCAGGAGGGAGGGGAGCTGTAGGACACAAACTATTCCTAATTGAGACATTTGTGCTTTAATCCTTGCCCCTTCGCTTTGTGCAGTTCCCTTTCACAATGCACAAGCAAGTTGGAGCAGTTGCAGACAGGGCTAGAAAGCCTCTGTAATCCTACTTAATGTTAGACTGCCCCATCTCCAGACTACCATCTTTTGTATGCTTAGCCCTAAAAGAAAATACAAGGCTTCTACTCTGAGAAAAATGGAAACAATCCTTGTTATAAATCTGGTGCTTCCCCCAACACGTGCTCAGAGTGTGGAAAGAAGCCCAAGTTTCCAACTCATCAGCTACATGCGGAAATCCAGGAATTTAATCTCTCCCCCTCTTCATTCTCTCACATAATAGCAGTGTTTGTCCTTTGCCCCGGGGCAGCACAAGGCAAGCATGAGTGGCTCCCTGGTAATTAGCTGCCTGGAGAGCAGTGGGAGCAGGACAACCCAGCCCAGCACGTGCCACGGCTCCTGCCTGCCCCTTTCTGCTCCTGGGACGGGGACTCTGCCAGTGCTGAGCATGGCAAGGTGCTCCAGCAGCCCAGGAGCCACAGCACCCTCGCCTAGCCAGAGGAGCCAGAGTGCCCTCAGCCCAGCATGGGGACATCAGTCACTCAAGTAAATCCCAGCTCACTGGAACTCCCAGTTCCAGTGGAACTGGAATCCCAGCTCACTGGAACTCCTTCCCACAACAGATTTTTCCACGTAACTACAACTGTACTCACTCCGCTTCCTCAAAGAGATCCCCAATGTTCTTCAGGGGCTCGGCTGCTGGATTTTGAGCGATGATGGTTTTAATTTCAGTGAGCTTCTCCTCCAGTGTACTGAGCGTCTGCTGGTATGGGCCAGTGACTCCAGTGATTTTGAGGGTATTAGCCCTGTCCAAGAACTGCTGGGTCCTATTAGCCAGCTCGCTGATGATCACATCCCAGAGGGCAAAGCACTGGTGGCACGGCACGCAGTCAGGGAAGAAGCCTGAGTAGCCCCGGGAGCACTTGTCACAGTGCAGCCCTTCCACCCCTTCATTGCAGATGCACTGCCCGGTGGCACGGTCGCACTGCGGGGTCTGGATGCCACGAGGGTTGCAATCACATGCTGGAAGGAGAAAAAGGCACGTGAGAAGGCCATGGAGAGGAAAATTACTGTGATGTTGGCAGGGTGGGAAAAATCTGTTATAATGAAGTGGTGAAATGAATACAGACATGGTCAGTGTCTGAATTATAAAAATCTAATTATGGATGTATCACTTATGTATGGAGGAAGTAAGTGTGAGTGAGAAAGGGGAGAGAGATGGAGAAATAACTCTAGGGGTGACCAGGATTTGCACATAGGAACAATAATGGAGCAAGGATGGACATCACTTGTTGCAATGTTCAGATGTCAACTGGATAGCAACTGAAAACAAAGATCCCAGTTTCTCTCCTACAATGAAGAATGAGTAGAGCAAGGCTCTTGGGACAGGAAAAGAAATGGCAGGCAGGCACATAGCAGAGGGTTTAAGAGCAAACCATGAGTGAAAAAGGAAAATTGAACTAGGAACAACCATTTACTGTCTCCTCCAGCAGAAGAGTAACAGTCAAGTGAGGAATCCTGCAGATCAAAACCCAACCACCTTCCCTTGCCCCTCCCATAAACAGCACACTAAAAGGAGATAACTGATTACACAGCATTTGGTTAAGTGGAGGAGCTCTCTTCCATAAGACGCTGTGGGTGCTAAAAGTGGAATTGGCTTCCAAGAATAGGACAAATCTATGGAGGAAAAGCTCTTGTGAGATCTAGGCAGAGGTACAGGGACTGGCTCAGAACATGGTCCTGCTGTGGAGAGTGGGAAAACATTCACAACACACATTGAGAAGCCTGACACTGGACTGACATCTTGGGTATACAGAAAATCAGAAAAAATCTGGCAGTGAAAAGTAGAATAGAACAAAGAATGTGGTCATGGGCAGCCCTGTAGTGTTTGAGGTGTTAAGGACCAAGAGCCTACAAGCTGTTTGTCACCCTCAATGTCACTCTCAGTGGAAATGAGGACACTTAACAGATTTATAACTTTATAAAAATTATTTCAGACTGAGCACCGACTTTGGAGTTAGTATTCACCCCTTCATGAAATGCACTTCTTTGGCACTAACCCACCGCAGAGAGAAGTTACTCAATTAACTTAGTGCTGCACTGTCAGTGCTGAGAGCGCAGACACGCTTTGCACACAATAATGCCATCAGGAGGAGCGCTTCCATGCAGCGAAGCTGCCACTTGACCTCCTTAATTACACAGGAGGCGGCAGCAGCAGAGGACATCACCAACATGCAAAGCTTTTAATAAAGAGGCAGCAGCAAGCAACAAAAAGAGAGGCTTCGAAAATATGCACATCATCTACCTATCATTATGGCAGAATGCACCCAAAACAGGTCAGGCATATGTTCCTTAAACAGGAAAAGGACTGGCATACCTGATAAAACCCCTCACTTACACATCCATTTACCAGGCATTCTCAAAGGAGGTTAAATGGCTCAAAGGGGCCCATAAATCAATTCACATACCCAAAGCAAATGCCCCCTTGAAAACAGGGCAAAACACAAAGCTGTTTTCAAGACTGTACATTGTTTGCTTCAATGCCAGAACACAGTGGTGGTCTTCAGTTCAAAAACTACACAAAGAGCCTCAGCAGAACAAATCACTCCTCAACAAAACCACTTTCTTGTACAATGTGAATATGATAGGCAAGAGACAAAAATAACTTCTGCTGCCTGCACAATTGAGCAAAACGGTCTTTTGTTCTTTGAATTATACCCTGACACAAGAGATTGTTTTTACTTTACATTGAAAGTGCTTAAGTAGTCAACTCACCATGGAATATGTTCCCTGCAGGCAAACCGTTGAGTTCCTGTTTGAAGGTCAGTTAACCCTTCTGTCAGCTAATAAGGCCCTTGGTATAATGATGAATTGTCCAAATTCCTCTGTATAGAAAGAGGCTAAATGGCATGTGGTTTTTCTCAAAGATTCTGAGGTCTGATCAAGTTACATGAATACTTGCTGCTGGCAAATCAGATCACTATATTTACTTGCAGATTTAAAAGGCTTAATGTGAAAAAAAAACCTAACCCCATATTGGTAATTCTACTCCTGAATACCTCCATGTTCAAGAAAAGCAGATGACATGGCTTTAGTAGCATTTACATAGTAAAGTGGATTCCAAAATCCCTGGAACCAGAAAATACCAGGGAAGAAGAGAAAATAATTTAGGTACTAACATACTGTTCACAAAGTGAAAACCCAAACTCCACAGCTGTCTGTTGGGGGATGACAAGAGCAAAGAAGTAATTTATTCTAAACGCAGCACAACAGTTGGAAGAATCCAGTCCTACTAAACTCCCAAATCAAGCTTTGCAGGACCATGAGAAAATTGAACAAGGCAGCTAGAAACATTACTGTGTCTTATTTCTCCATTTTAACAGTTTTTATCAAGCCTACGAACAGGCAATCCTGGCTCTGAATTACCTCAGTCCCTCAAATGAAATGTATATAAAATGGCTTTCAGAAGTGCTGATTTCATGTTGTTTTTCCTCTTCTTCACTATCCTCCCAAGACATTAACCATATACAGGACCACACCAGATTTCACCCCAACCATCTCTAACAGCTCTAGTGGGCGAGTCCTGTACCTTGTGCCCTGGACATCATCACCAGGCATTTTACACCCCAGCAAGGAGCATGTTCAAGGTCACTGAAAAAGAACACCTTCCATGCCATGGTGGGGATCAAACCCTCTACTCACTTCAGCTGTGGCCAGTTCTCAAGAGAAGGAAAACAAGCCCAAGCCAAGATCATGTAAAGCCTTCTTGGAGGAGCACCTTGAACACTGCAGTCCACCAGGCAAATAGCTCAGTGACAACTTTCACCTTTGCCTCAGGCAATGTTTGCCTGCCAAAAACCTGCTGGCTTCAGTCTCTTTGACTGAAGGGCATGACTTCATCCTAAAGGAACAAAAGCATAGTGACAGTGGCATGATGTACATGAAAGGAAAGGAGGCCCTCCGAGCTGGCACAGACTGGAAAATACTGGCAGAGGATTGGCAAATAGCTCATGGAAGAACAACTGAGTTACACATCTATCATTCAAGATGGTGTGTGCACACACACCAAAAAATTCTTGTGACATTCTATTACCACTGCCAATGAACTGGGAGGTGAATATCAGAGATACCTTGATTCCTATCACCAGCTAGAAACAGAGCAAACACCACGTCAGAATGATCCAGCACACCATGCCCAGTATCGTGTTTGACCAAAGTACCCCACCATCACTTCTAGCCACAGCAGAGTTCTTGTTCCTCCAAGACCTGATTTTTTATGTCCAACTATTCCTATGGCTATTGTGTGACTCAGAAGCAGTCCAGTACTGAGACTGCTGTTACAGCAGTTCTGCTTCTGCTGTACCCAAACAGGCTAACTCAAACACAACTTTCAAAGTATTGCTTTGCTCAGGAGATTTTGGCTCCAACCAGCACACTCCTAAATCTCATGTAAGACCTGAGTACTACAACACATCCAGTGTTAGTGTATATCTGCTCAATCTGAACTTTTTCAAGAACAAGAAACACACAGGCACATCTAGGGATGCAGAAATGTTTCAGATGTGGCTTAGTAGCTACCAACAGCTTTATACTCTCCCTATCCCAGGATATGTGGTATAGGGAAAGACAAAGTCATGTCAACTCCTATGTGGCTTCCCTATGCTAACATGACAAGAAACTGCGAAAGTAGTTCATTTTGCACTGCAAAATCAAACAGATGTAGAGTTTACTTCAAGATACTTGGATGCCTTGACCACTTTGAGTTGGAAATGCCTTCAAGAAAAATGGTTGATTAGTCTCCCTTCAAGCAGAGAGATGGCCCAAAGCCAAGGTGAAGGTCTGAAAGTTAATGCAGACACGGCTGCTCGTGTCTGATCAGTGTTAGACAGGCTCAAATCTGTAAGCAGAGCAGGACATAGCAGTACCTCCCATGGAAAACACAGTGGAGGAAAAGAAGTCTTTTCAAATTGTTGGCCCAAGATTTAAGGGTTTTCAATGGAGCATTTACTAAATTAAACAATAGGTTTCTGTTTTGAAATGTCATTTTGGAACTGGGCGTATTGTTTTCTTTAATTGAGTGTGTAACTCAATCAGCGATTCTTCTGTGGCATACTTCAACTTCAGGGAAACCATATTTTTGGAAAAGTTTTAGCCAAATTCTTCAGTCAGGATCTGCTGATTAGCAGATTATGAGTATAAAGGATTGTAACTGTGTCTGTTTACAAATGCATGTGCACGTATGTGCATGCACACACTGAATATCCATGGGTAATTTTTGTATAACCATCATCAGTGAATTTCTCCTCTTTTTTCCTGATCCTAAAGATAGAAGTAACACTCAAACATGTATACCAAATGCAGTCATGTAAAAACCTAAGAGGAGAAATCCAAAAGAAACAAGTAACTAGCTTGAGAGGTTTGCTTCAAGCTCAAAAGGATCTATGAATTGCTTTTTCTTTTACCTATTCTGACAGCTCTACTATCTTTTCCTCTGATTTTAAATATTTATAACTCACTTCCAATTAAACTACTGTAATTCAATATGCAGCATATTTGCAAATCACTTAATTTAAACTCAGGTGTGTCAAAGCATTTGATACTACAGCAGAGGTGATCAAATGGATACTGAATGGGCTGTATGAAGACCAGTATCAGTGTTCAATTCCTTACTGGGGGATGCCAGGAACAAACAAGTATTGTACATCATCCTACGCCAAATAGAAATAATTTTTCCAGAAATATTTTTTTTACTGCTTGAGACTGAGGCCGGCGAGCATCAAATGTTTAACTCCTCCACAGAAATAACACAAAGGTTTTGTTCAAGCATGATTTCCTGGCATAATTTCCCAGTGGTAGTGAGGCACTGTGATAAGAAAACCATTCAACAATTTGTAAAGTTGAAAGTTTTGCAGAGCTAGCAAATTTCTTCTGAATAATCAGCTATTGATTCAAGTTACCCTGCAAGCATAATGCTAACTCCTCAGCATTATGATTTTCAGTAGGAATGTTAAGATAAGATCCCAGTCTAAAATTACTGGAGTTGTGCTATATCTTAACATGCTAGCAGACCATGCCAAAAGGATAATTTTCTGGAAACAATCAATACACATTACAATATTTTATGACCCTAGGTCAATTAAAATTATGAAACTCAAAGTGAAAATTATATTTTCTTTAGTATAGAATTTGTCTGACTTCCTTAAGACACTTCTCACAGAAAGAAGACATCTGGTAGCCTTCTCTGAACACCAAAACCACCTCTTATAAAAGCAGCCTATGTGACTAGTTTAAGACCCAGGTGTTAAATTTTAAGACTAGAAAACTTAAATGGCAATAGGGTAATTTTCAGTGAACAGCTCTTTCTGCACCAGCCATACAACAAAGACTAAAAACTGAGAAAAACAACATTCTTGTCAATGTATGCAGTGTGTATTTGACAAAAAAAATTACTTTTTTTACAATAGGACTTGATACTCACGTCCAACACAGGACATGCTTCTTGTGAAGGGGCTATAGCAACAACACCTAACTTCCAATCTCACACAGTACCTCCTACTGACTGCACTCTGGTCTGCTTGT
The DNA here is from genome assembly GCA_013397155.1 of Irena cyanogastra. Taxonomy (NCBI): domain Eukaryota; kingdom Metazoa; phylum Chordata; class Aves; order Passeriformes; family Irenidae; genus Irena; species Irena cyanogastra. The sequence continues at coordinate 81,689 of VWZV01013982.1, read as the reverse complement.
TCAAGTTATTACAACAGTAATGACAGTAAAATTGTCATCTCCTTCATATTAGATGAAACATAAACCTGAAGTATCTACTGTGCATCTATCTAATGTGCAAAGGCATTGTTTGAGCTGCATCTGCAGCCACTCCACATCTCAGGCTTCCAGGAGCCTGCAGCCTTCTGCTGGAGACACGCTTTGTGGGTTGAAGCTGGTGCAGAACTCAGCATGCCGAGGCCTGCACTTCAGTTGCCAGGCTTTGGAAAAGCTCCAGCAGAATGCCTGGGAGACCTGAATTTGATGAACTCTGTAGTGCTATTATTTACAACCTTAGGAAGGATTTTTATGCACACACAGGCTCATGCAGAGCTGCAGACAGCTCAAGGCTGGAGCAATGGCACAAGAGTCCTGCCAAGGGGCTGGCACTGTCCCTGGAGCAGGCAATGCTCACAGCACAGCTCCTGCCCACTCCCAGTAATCCTCCCAGGGACCTACAGGAGGCCAAGAGAGAAATGCTGGGCTCTTCCCCATCCTCTATGCCTCTGATGTGCTTGTTTCAGGCATTATGTTAAATTCAGTGAGAGAATGCTGTGCTTTTTCAAAGCACAGGGAGTAAGCAGTCTCTGAAGACCCAGCCACAGGCTCTTTGTGGTGTGTAATCCCCAGTGGATATTTGTGGGTGCTGAAGTGCACCCAGTGCTGTGTGGGTTCAAGATGCTGTCCAAACACAGGCACCCACCACAGCTTGCCCCAGCAGTATGGTGCCAGTGTGATCTCTGTGGACATGCAGAGAGGAGACATCAGGTGACATTTTCTCTCCACAGCAGGGGGCACAGACTGTAGCACCCAGACCAGGTACAAAAACCTGCCTTCCCTGGCTTCTGCTTCACCATGTCTGATCTTACCGAAGTTTCTAGACAAGATATCACAGGCAGCAGCTGGCAATGGGGATGGCAGGAAAGAGTGCCCTAGAGCCTGTTATCCTGTGGAATGTACTGGGGCCTTGGGCCACATCCACAGCTCACTGCTGCTCCAAGTGCCTGAGAACCCATGGAGAGCTGCAGCCCCCAGCCTGTCCTAGATGGGCCATTTTGCAATCTCCACACAGCTGTGTCCAGAGCTTATTTGGAGGCACTTGGGATTTTTTAGTGTTGTAAAGGTTGTCAAAGCAACGTGAGCAGTATGGTCCCCATTTCTCATCAGAAGCTTGTATTTCTTCATGTCAACAACCTGAAGACATCTCATGAAGAGATCACACATCACTTCCTTGGAGTAACTGATTCATCCTGTGGTTTCCAACCTTGAGCAGAAGCCACTTGCCCTAGAGAACAGAGGATCCCACACTGGAATCCTTGAGAGCAATGCCCACACCTCTGCATCAGCTTGGTGAAGACTGAGTCCACACTCACATGGTTCAGAGTTTCTGCTCTTCCCCATCCTGATTGGTTTCTATTTAGCTCCTGGATGCAGCGCAAAATGTGGCCATACTGGCTGCTTGGGCCAGCAAGAACATGCCAGGTGGCAAATGCCATGGCAGGAGTCCACATGTTCCCTGCAACTGGAGCAGACGTCTTTGTGACAAAGCCTTGACAAAGCCTTGTCTCAGTTCCAGCTTCACTTTGGCTGCAGGCCAGATCTCAGCTGTTTTCCAGGGACACTGCTCAGCAGCTCCTTAAACGGCACGGTTTTCCAGTTGGCTTACAACCCTCTTACCCTTGAGAACTGCTACCTGCCCATGCAGCAGCTGCAGGTCTGCCAGCCTGAACATCACCACTCACTCCCCGGGGCTAAATGAGGGCTGAGAAGTCAATTGTCTTCTTGCCAAGGAAAGATAGGAGACAGGCAGGAGGCACTGACCCCACCACACTGGGAAGAGCCTGCAGCACCGCCCGGCTGGATGTGTTCCACGAGCGAGCACACGCCTGGAGCCTGTCCAGAGCATCACGCCACAGGCTGCCACAGCTCAGCCCTGGGCAGCAGCTCTCCCCACCTGCCACAGAGACCTCCTGTTGGATGTAGTCATGAAGGAAAATCTGCCTTTCCACCGGAGGGAGACTCCTCTATCACTAGGGCACAGAAGGGATAGCGGAAGGAAAGTGGAGATCTTGCATGGTAAAAACAGGCTCTGAAGAATATATTCTCTCTTTACTTCAGAAAAAATAAAACAGGTTTTTACATGTTCAAAAGACAGCAGAAACTCCACAAGAGATCAGAAATTGTGCTATGCTGCAAAATCCTGCCGATAAGGTATGCAGATGGACTCCATCAATAAACCCCGATGGAGACAACTGATACCAAAAGACAATCCCTGCCCCGGAGCCAGCAGGGTCAGCACACCACTTACCATGTCAGAACACACACAGCCTCTCCAAAGGCAGCCTTTCCCCCAAGAAACCCAATATGTACTCAGGAACTGGGACAATTCCCCAGTCCTTTCATCTGCTGCAGTAACCAAGTAGCTGTGACCTGCCTATCTACAAAGATAATGGGCTCTAAGGTACCTCTATTGTAAGGGATTTATTAAAGATCGCAGCAAGCACATTCCTCCCTGCAGGAAAAAATACCTTAATCTATTGCAAACCCTCCTGGCAAAGGCTCCTATTTGAACAGATCAGAGATACAAGTTTGTTCTGGTCTGGACAATGTTTGAAGTTTCTTTTCCAGCTAATGAACAGACTTGTTTATAATGAAAGGACAGTTTTCTAAACAACCTACTTCATGAGTCTCTGTTTTGCAGCATGTAGCTATGGCTAACTCATTGCATGGTCTCTGCTTTCTCCTTTATTTTTATCTGAAGTATAAGGAATATCTTCTACTAAATAAAAAATCTCCACTCTCTGTAAGAAGACACAAGAGACAGTGGTCTTTAGCTACATTCAACTGAAAGGCAAAGGAAACTGGTTTCCAGACCAATTCTCAAACTCAAATGCTTGTGATATGTTTTTTTATCATGCTGGCTTACCTGACAGCATTGCAACCTTACCTTGAAGAAAGAATTGCTTCTAAACAGAGAGGTTTCTTTCTAAATAAAGGTCAGACAAGAAAAACACAGAAAAGAACAAGCATGGGCTTCTGCCATATGTCCCATCCTGCAAAGCGCCAAAACCCCGAGGCAGACCCTACCATGCCTTTTTCCCTGTTTTCCAAGGCTTCAGTGGGCTGCTCCTGGCAGGGGTGTCCCAGTGAACCGGGGTGTGATGGTGTGCCCAGCCGCACAGACATTTCCAGAAGGAGCAGGTGGAGCAGGCACCAGGGTTGGACTCACCTAAGCACTCCACGCCTGGGTCACCCCAGAAGAGCTCCTGGCACTCCCGGCAAGTCCGGCCTCCGAAACCTGGCATGCAGTGGCACTGCCCTGTGAACTGTCAAAGCCAAAAAACAAACTCATCAGGAGATGTGAGCCCCTCAGCAGCTCAACCAGCACCAGAGCAGACGCTGAGCCTCGGGCACGTGCCCGTGCTCCCTCACCTCGTTGCAGGCAGGGCCGAGGGAGCGCGCGGGGTCGCAGTCGCACTGCTCGCAGCCGGTGCCGCTGGCCAGGCGCCACGTGTGGGGGGCACAGCGGTCACAGGTCTGCCCCACCACGTTCGGGAGGCAGCGGCACTGCCCCGAGGCCGCCTCGCAGCGGCAGCTCTCCGAGCCCTCGCAGTCCTCCCGGACAGTGCCCAGGTAGTTGCAGACGCACTCTGTGAGGGAAAGAGCATGGCACCTCCGTGTCAACCTGCCCCCCGCTACCAGACTGCCCCGACTTCACATCTAATTTATTCTCTGAGTCTGCAGAGGTGTGGGCAGATGCTGGCATGTCCTAATACTGGTGGCCAGGCCTGGCTGATCCAACACTGAACGACACCCAGCACTGCTCAAGAGCTCCTTGAGCATGCACCACGGCTGACCACCTCTACAGCTTCTGCCCCAGCACACAGAAGGCCACAGGAGTCCCTCATTCCAGCCTAGCCCTCCCTACTGTTCTCCAATCCTGTACAACCAAAGCCCAGGTCTACCCAGCTCTCCTCAGTCAGCTATGGTGGCAGATCTGCTTGAAGTGGTCAACTGGCAGACAGTGAGCTCACCTGCTCAGTGACCCGCCTGTCCTGCTGGGCTGTGAGTGATGCAACAGGAGATGTGGGTCTGCCTCCCCACCACACATTTCAGCTTTCTGTCATGGCCCTCATTCCAACTTCCCAACCTCACCTGCAGGGACCTGGTGTAAACAAAAGCCAAACCCTCCCCCCACCACCTTATCTCTGGAGAAAATATAAACAGAGACCAGTATCAAGAGGGTAAGGAGCCCCCCTCCCACAAAATCCTCCTCCTTTCAGCAAATGTAAATGCTGTCTCTGTCCTCCTTCTCAAATGTAAAGGGCCAGGAGCCCCACCCAGATGCAGGCAACTCCAGCTGGAAGTAATAAGGTTTTTCCTCCACCCCAAATGCTCCCAGATAAAAAGCATTTAGGTGTCCACTGCTGCCCCCAACAAGGCTGGTGCTGAGGCTGCAGCCGTGTCTCCCACTCACTTCTGCAGTCCTGCTGCAGGGCACTCCCGTAGTAGCCCTCTCTGCAGAGGTGGCAGTTTTCACCCTCGGTGTGATACAGGCACTTCATGCACGCTCCAGTCCTCTTGTCACAGGCCTCTGGGTCAGTGGTGTCGATGTTGTTGTTGCACTGGCACGGCTGGCAGGCGCCGCCAACCTCATCGGGGCTCCCAAAGAAGCCAGACGCACATTCATCACATCGACTGCCTGTTTGAACAAACAGGCACAGTGGGAATTGCCATCACAGCTCCCTAGTGTGCAGCCTCGGAATCAGCAAGGCAATAAAGACCATTACTGGGGAGCATTAACTGGATCATGTTTAAAGAAACAGAGACAGCACTCGGTGTGACCATGGTAACTTGGTGCAGAGCATGGACGGCACCACGCAGGGCACCAAGGCATGCTGCTCATCCCCTCGGTTCCAGTGCTGTCCTGTCAACCCTTTGCTCAGCACCAGTCATCCCTCACTGCTGCAGATGAGGGTCATGGTCATGATGGCATCACCCACACAAACCACTCTGCCCTGGTACCTTCCAAGTGAGGCAACCCCCTGCAACAATCCACTGATGCTGGTGCTGCAGTTACATCTAACCCATATGAACATATCCTCTCCCTGAGAGGTTCAACCCAACCAGCCACCCCTCCACACTCCCACCAAGTACCTATGTATCCCACGCTACAGACACACACGACTTGCAGTGTGACTGGATCCTGGTAACAGCCACTGGCAAACTGGCGTCCACTCTCGGGGCCGTCAGGGCAAGGGCAAGGGCGGCAGTGGTCACCTGATCCCAGGATGGGGTCTCCATAGTAGCCAGCCTGGCACCTGCACAACAGGGTACGCAGCATGCAGGGACTGCAGGCAAACACACTGCAGCCTTGCTGTAACTAAGCTCCAATTTTCTACCACCGTGAAGAAGCAAAAGGCAGAAACATCCTCGTGGCCCTCCCTTACCACTCACACTCCTAGCAGCGGTGTCCACAGACACAAATTTGCCTGGTTTACACAAGCGTAGGAGCAGGAGGCCCAAGGCTGGATGTCAGTCCTGACACTGCAAGGCCTCTCAGAAGGCTTGCAATGGTTCGCTAGAGGCCTGGGGTCCTGCAGCATGCTCTTGGTCACTTATGCAGGCACTGCTGTGAGGTGTAAGGCTGTGGGCAGGGAAGAGAGGATCCCCACTCCCATCAATCTCCAGGACCACAAGTGCTTCTCTGACTCCCTGGGCCCAGGGACTTTCACTGTGGCTTAACACCTGCCTGAGCACCAGCACCAGAGAGGAACAGCTGCTGTGCCCACCCTGCTGTGGGGAAGGAGAGGGGCCAGGGAAAGGGCACACGTGCCATACCTCTCACAGTTGTGTCCGGCTGTGTGGTCCCGGCAGCTCAGGCACTCCCCAGTGTAGGGGTTGCAGTCATCAGCGTGGCCATTGCAGTGGCAGGGCTGGCAGCTGGGGAAGCCCCAGAAGCTGGGCAGGCAGCGGTCGCACTGCCGCCCGTACACGCCAGGGAAGCAGTGGCACTGGCCCGTCTCCACGTCACAGAAGGCGTTGTAAGAGCCTCGGACGTGGCACTCGCACGCTGCAAGGAGAGCGGGAGAGGGGCTGAGTTTCTATGACAAGCCATAACCTCAGGGCCCCAACCACAGCACAACCCAGAGCCAAGGGTTTAACATACATCGGCATCCACTTGGCCCAAACCCAAAGGTGCCGGGGGCACATCTGTCGCACTGTCTTCCAACAACGTTGGGACGACACTGGCACTGTCCTCCATTGGGGTCACACACCGAACTCAGGGAGCCCTGCGGGTCACACTGGCATGCTGAGCAGAGAAAAACATTGGAGAGAATGAGCACTGTGTCACAGGACATGAATCCCTTGCCCCATCCCACGTACATGCCTTCCCCATGCAAACTGCTCTGCCTGCAAGCGCCATCAAGCTCCCAGGCACGGTCTGCCCTACAAGTAGATGGTTACGTACACAATGCAGTCTCATGCAGTAGTGCAGAAATGCTGAATATTATGTTCTTGCAGACATCCGTCATGGGAGTTTTCACAACACTCCTGCTGTTTTCCAAACACCGGTATCTCTGGAAAGTTTCCCAAGCGCTGTTCATGACCACGTCTTCGCCCGAGCCTCCCACTGTGAATATGTCCAGTGATTTGCAGTATGGCATGAGAACAAGCTACAAAACAATTTTACAATGACAAAGTGTCACTACTTATAAATAGCTTCCATCAAAATTGTGAAAATTCATTATTATCCCAGTTTCTAACCTTTTTTTTGGCTAAAAAGCAAACAGCCAGACAGAATTTGGAAGGTAAATGACAGTATTTCTCTAGTTTTGGTGGAACACTTCTGGTATCTGACAAATTCTTACCAAACCTACAAAATTCTATCCATTCTAAGGAAGATTGACACTGACATTGATTTTCATGACCTACATGACACACATTAGCCTCCCCAAAGAAACTACAGGTCTATGGACTGCTGCAGTCCTGCAAAATACCACAGAAGCCTCCTAGCAGAAAAACAACTCACATACTTTGAGGAACTTTTGAAGAAACCTACGCTGCATTACATTGTTCAGTTGAAATCTGACTTTAGCTGTAAGGAACAATGCCACAAAATACTACTTTGAGTTTACACAGACACATGCCAGGGGAGATGCAAATTTCCAGGCTTTTAAGAGCATCCCTGAAATAAATTCTGCTCACAGAGTCAATGAGTGTGTAGGGGTTCTCAGTCTCCGTATCCACCGAGGAGTACTGGGGCAGCTCCAGGCGGATGGTGTAATTCAGCCCCTTCTCGAAGCACACGGGCCGTGGGAGGACAACGTATCTGAATGAGGAACAGGAAACAGTCCTTACTTCAAACGTGCGGCACCATAAAGCATTTCAGGTGCCCCTATAGGGCAATCAAGATAATGGAAAGCAGCCAAGACCCGACAGAACAAAAGGTGCGATGCGAGACAGGCGGTTTGAAGGTTGTGGGAGTCAGAACTGGAAAAGGTTATCAGCAAGGTAAAGAGTCAAACCAGTGCTCACTCACAGGCTGTGCAAACACCTCCCCCTCCCTCTACTCAGTGAACAAACCATATCAGAAAATGAGAATAAACTTAAAAGCTTTGAGTCTACAGACATACTACTAAATGTGGTTTTTATAACCCACTGGAAATTAATTTTCACCTATTTTCATAGAGGTTGCAGCAAACTGAAAATGTGACATTACTGTACTTCAATTTTTAAATGCTTTATTTTTTCTCTCCTTTCGCTCATCCAGTTATACCAACCTGGATCCAGGTGACAGTGAGACCACTTGATTATCATCATCAGGAACTGTGTTGCCACACCGGCTTCCTGTGGGAATCTTGCCTGGACGTGAGACATTGATCACAGCTTTTTCCCACTGATCAGGCAACTAGGGAAAAAAAAAGGCTCATCAGTTTCAAGTAATAATCATAAACTCCTGGAAGCATCCAGAGCTCAGGCCAGGAAAAGCATGAGCACAGACAGGGTGGTCACTGTGCCTCAGGGAGTATGGGGATATGTCTGCAGCATCAATGGGGCATCTACCAGCTGCAGGTGTGGGCTGAGAGCAAGGAGCAGGTGGCCAGCAGCCCCATCTGCATCGTGGCATCACCAGGGGGTTTGGTGACCTCCTCTCCCCTCACCTCTGGGTCCTGTATTTGAGTATTCACTGCAGTTAGCTGCTGCCAAACTCTAGGCAGAGAGATGGAGGGATTTTTCTCTTTCCCTTCACTCTGCGAATTATCAAAGCCAACTGCTTGCAAACTCTTGGCTGCAACATTCAACACCCAAGATGGGCAATTTTCTTCCTAAGGCACATGGTGCCCATCTCATCTGGCCAATAACAAATTTATAGTCTAATCTGTCCTGATGGGACTTGTCACTTCTTAATTTGCTCATTAAACAGGTGCTGAAACAATGCAGTAGTGAAACAAACTCTAAAGCAAATAGTACTAGAAATAGTCAACATCCTTTTGGATTTTCACATATCTCAGACATTTAACTGAGTATCTGTCCTTGTCTTTGAGCCCTGATGACTCCTTAAAGTGCCAGGCTCATGTCAGTTGTGCACCAGGACAGCCAGCACCTGCTGGGAGGCACCAAAGCCCATACTCACAGACCCACCTGCGGCTCGTAGCGGATCAGAACATCATACTCCATGGAGTAGGGGATGTTGTCAATGTGGAATTCCAGGTATGCCCCCTCAGGGACTCTCACAAATCCTATGCCTGTCCATGACGGTGTGCGGTCTGGCGTGTACTGGCGCTCTATTATGTTCACTCCCTACAAAACAGGGAACAGATATTTCCATCCTGATCCATTAAATCTGCAAGTCTCATGGGAGTACATGAAGTGAGGCGTTCTGCTGATGGATGACTTCTGGATTGCAGTGTCCACTGTTTGCATCCCAGACAGCACAAATTCTCTTTTAAATCCATATGTGTGCACACTATTGCCCTTTCATTTAACAACATAACGAATGCAAGAGAGATAAAGCAAAACAAGATTGTATAACTCTTCATTTATTACTCTGCTATGGTGCAGAATTAAATTTTAAAACTTGCTATGAGTAACTAATTAACCAGCTATGACATCTCATTCACCATACAGATTTCCACATTGTACTTGTAGCAGTAGGATTTACTGCAGTGGCACATCACTGTTCCATTAACCACCCAAGCCTGAGTGCTAATTACTTCCTGATTACACCAGGCTGTTTCAAACCAAACCACTGCTCAAAATAACATCGGAAAAGCAGATCATGGCTTTAATGAGCAGGGTGTCACTAAAGAACAGAGATCCTAATCACTGATAGATATTTCCTAGCCAAATCAACACATGGTCATCCTTTTCAGTCTGAGGTGTCAGGTTTTTATCTGTTTTTTATATAAAGCAAAGAAGAGGAAAAAGGTAACAGAAAATACAAACGTGGTGCTCAAATTTCCTGTTTCAAATGTATTTGTATCCACAAATAGTTCTCTCCATAGAACAACATCCTGTGCATTCCTAAGGAAGCAGCTTCAGTAGAAAGGGATAAAATGCAAGGAAATGTCTACATATATACGTATCACTTCAGGATGTCTCCTCATGTATTCTCACACTCTTTGAATAGAGCCTGGCTGTAAGTTATTACCCTTTGGCTTTGCACAAGGATCAGAGCTTCCCAGAAAGGATGGCAGGCAGGACATGAGCAAGGGCATGCAGCTGTAGGAGCACAGGAGCCTGGCATTGCCTGTCAATCCCTGCAACTCTGTGCCACTGCATTTTGTCTTGTGTTGGGCTCTACCTAGGAATTCAGAGTTTTATTCTATCATCAGATTTGTGAGAAAGCTTTTCAATATCGGTGTTTTTAAAAATTGTTTGTTCTGAAGGTTTCAAAAGGCAAACCAGCAGTACATCCCCTTGCTTTGTTTGGCAGGGTGCATTTTTGTGCTGGGCTCCTCCATCCCTGAGCCTTGGAAGGGCCTCGGGTACCACTTCTCCAGCTGGATGGACACAAATGCACCAAAAACCCTGTGCCAGCTCATGTGCCCTCTGCTGTGGTACAAATTCTGCTCTGTGCTGTCTTCCCTTTCTGCATTATATGAGAGCAAAAATCCTCTGCCTTGGCTGAAACTGCAAAGTGGCTGCATTTTGCTCAAAATAAATAAATTAGGGCACCAAGTGCCCTGACCGTAGGCAGATAAGGATCTGCTGCTTTAGAGAAACCATTATTTCCATCTCCCTGACTCCTTGCTGGAGGCAAAAGTGATTGATATAATCACCTAGCTGCTGTTAATGAATTGAAAGCAAGGCTGTGTGATGGGCAACAGAAAGAGCCAGAGCCCCTGTTGTACCATGCCAGCAGACAAAACAAGCTAGAGGCAACCTCATGTACAAAACCAGTTTTTTGCACAACGAATATGGTTTTAGCCATTAATAAAATACATGTTACTGATGTACAGAAACTATAAAAACTGTGGCAATGTGCTTTGTTCACTCCCAGTGAAGTGGCACCAAAGAGAAGAGCCAATGTCTGTGTCCCACCTCTCTTGATATAACAGGAGAAGGGGATATGGTGGGTACACATGCAGTGGGGTACAGAGAGGGATGGTAACAGAAAACTAACTGTACAGTCATGATCAAAAAAATGGTTTTAAAAGAAAAGGTTAAATAAGATTTAAAAACCTTAAAAAAGGTTTAAAATGAAAAATTACAATTCCTCCTCCCTCAATTATTCCATTATTTATTGATACTAAGATTGAAAAGCTATAGGTTAATGGGTTTCTGACACTTTTCAGTTTTGTGTTTTCTACATTTTAATTGAAAACACGCAGAGTATAAAAGACACTTCCAAGAGCCAGCTGGTGAAACAACTTTCTCACACCTCTCCAGACACTCCAGACCACTAAAACTCTACTCACAGGACCCAAGTTGGCTTCCTCTGCCTCGTAGATGTAATGATCAAGTGAAATGAAGTAATAGCCAGGCTCCACCTGGTTGCACTGACGTCCAAACATGTGGGGCCGGCATTCACACTGGCCAGATTCACTCGAGCAGCTAAAATGGAAGAGCAATGAGTTTACAACAGATCTTGGCTATGCTGAGACAGTGATGGAGCTATCTTCTGCATTGAGGTTTTAAATGACACAGGAGGAGAAGCACTTCTGAACACAGCAGACAGGAGATGCTCTTGGGCTCTGCAGCTGGGCCACCTGCACCACTAACACAGCAGCACAGTCGCAGGTACAGACCTGGCTCAACCCAGCTATCACTCCAAAACAACATCTAGGCTCAGGCTGGAAGCAAGCATGGACCAGGACCATTTCCAGTAGGCAGTTTGAAAGTAGTTTCCTCTGCTTGGATGACAAGAAGATTTCACACTATGGATGCAGTGGTTCTCTGGGACACAAGAGTTCTGGGAGCTTTACTTGCTACCAGACATAGCCAACAGGCACATCTGCCCTGAAGCCAAGGGCAGCCTTTGGCTCCAAGCTTGCAGGCCACACAGACAGCATATCTGTTTGTATGGACTCAGGAGCAAGAACATGCATGACCCTACATGCCCCAGGATGCTGAGCTGCTCTCACTTGCTGCAAAGCATCCAGACAGGTCACCATCAGCAGCTACACCATGGAGGGAAAACCATCCCTGGCTGCTTTAGAGTAGGACAGACACAACCAGTGGTATGAGGCAGTCAGGGCCATCACCAGAAGGTCTGTCCAGAGCAACACACAGATTTCCCCTTTTTTCATAATGAGCCATTTTCTTTACTCAATACAGCTCTATCCTCCAACTGTCTCCAGCTGTTCTATTGTCCATAGAGTGTCTGCCCTGTATCTAGAAGAACCCTTGAGCACATTGCAATTTTGCACACACCCAATCACACTTTTTGAAAGGAAGGTTTTTTGGTCCACCAAAATACACCTCTTTCTTTAAATTTGAGTGAGATTTAGAAACATTTTCTAAAGGCAAATGCCTCTGGTTTCAATGAATAATCTCCAGACTCCTCAAGCCCCCAGAAAAAGAATAACTTTTAACTTAAACTGTTTTTGAAGTTGCAGAGATTCACTTAAATGTTTGAGATGCCAGAAGTGCCTTAGCTGTCCCAGAAGAGGAGCTGGGAAGCTTCCTCTCTGAGGAGGCAATAACTCCACCACCTGGGTTACGCCACAGGGATGAATTTTGGGCGAGGCACAGCATCCCACACCCGGAGCAGGAGCCAGAAAGCAGCAATTCAGCAGCTGAGGAGAGGAGCCCCGAGAAGGGCAAAGCTCCCCCTTCCCAATGATGTGAGAGAGCGAAGTCAGGAGCCAGAGCTGGGCTTTGTGGTCCTCCTGCGGCTGGAGGAAAGCACAGCTGCTGCCCGCCCGTGCCAGGATGCTGCATGTCCCCTCCCCACGTGGTTTTGCAATCACCTGGCTCAGTGCATGGGAAACAAGCTGGGCCATGGCTGGGCTGTTACCCCAAAGCCCTGGAAGCAGCTGTGCTGGGGGAGCTGCTATGAGCTGTGTGGAGTAACCCATCTGCGTGCAGGGAGCGAGCACGGGGGAGTAAATAATCCCTAACATCCACACTGCTGTCTGCCAAGGGCTAATAATTCACTCGGGAGCAGAGGGGAGAGACGGCCCGTGGGCCATTCCCACGGCAATCCCTGATGCAGATGGGGTGTCCGTAGGCTGTGACAACTATGGGAGTCACACCAAGACGAGTCCCACACTCCCCCAGTGTGGTCCCATGGGCTTCAGTGGGAAACAGCTCTTTGACCCCCTTGGGAAACTTCTGTGGCTTTAGACAAAAGCATGACATTTCAAAAGGTTTGTGGAAGGAAGGGGAGAGGGGAAAAGAAAAAAAGGCAAAAGAACATGCTGCTGTTGACAAGCCAGGGTTGGACACACACCTAGCACACAGAGAACTGGTCTGGTCAGAGGAGTGGTCCGGCTACCCAGCACCCCAGTGACAGGGCACCTAAGCCACGACTTTCCATGCTGATACTGATGGATGCATAGCCAAAACTTACACTTTTCATTAAAAAATGTCCATCTCCCCAGTGGGCACTTCCAGGTCCACATCCCACCCCATGCAGCACCACTGGGCCAACAGAGCAGTACTGTGCAGCTAGCGTGCTTCCCCTAGCACCAGCGGGCAGATAGATTGCCTAAAGGGCGATTTGGGAGCAAAGCAAGACCAGCCTGTCCATGTCACTGTCCATGTCCATGTCATGCCTGATTCCTGCTTTCATCCTGTAAGAGCAAAGCTTTGACATGGACCATGCCCTGGGTTATGGCCAAGGCAGAGCTTAATCCACACCTAGTTCCTACCCCAGCTGACAAAGGCAGAGCTTTACTAAAAACAGTTTTACATGTTCACTTGCACCAGTGGCACAAACAGAGGTTGCTCAGCACAGAAAAGACATGGATGCCCCTTTCACCCTTGCTGCAATCTACCACCTTCTGAAGCAGAAAGATGGGTATCAAACATCCTCCCCCAAAGCACACTGAGCCCTGGATGCTGTGGTTACAAAAACATGAAACTGGGTGAACGATTACAGGAGAGTCACTGGCTGAGACTCACTTGTTGTTCAGCGCTCCTCCCCGGTCGCAGTCGCACGGCCGACATCCTTCCATGTCATTGCTCAGGCCCCAGTGCTCAGGCTGCAGGAGAAAACATCACCAGCACTGTAACCTGGTGCAGACTTAGTTACATCTAACCCAAAGGCACATTTTTAAACACTCAGCACAAGCTGTCCCAGACTGCCCCACAACCCATGGATCCTGCTCCCCTGGTTGTGGGTCTACCCCCACAAGCACCAACAGCCCTTCCCTACCTGCTCTCCTCCCACCTTACTGACCATTTCAAGGGCAAGAGAGCCACACGTGGGACAGTGGGTATTTGTGTAGGGCACTGCCCTTGCAGGGTTGCTACTCTGCAACTTGCTTGCTGGATAGACAGACAGACAGACTTGTTTGGCTTTTCCATGCTGTTTACTGCTAGATAAGAGTTTCTCAGTGTTTGTACAAACACATCCAGTTATCTGACAGTGTGTTTCTATAACACTCCAGCATGCATAAACACTACATGGAAATGTATGTGTGTGAAATAATCCCTGCCTAAAATAATGGCCTGTTTAGAAAGCAATTTTTTTGGTAACACTCTTTCCCTGACCATTTTGTCTCTCACCTCAGCAAGGACTTCAGCAGAACTGCCCTAGATCCCTCATTTTCAGAGCAACCACAGGTATCTAATATCTCACTTCTTATGGTCCCAGGAATTAGACTGGATGCTCCTGTCTGCCTTGACATGCATCCCAGCTCCCCAAAACACAGCACACTTCATGGCTCCTGACATCCCAAGGTGCCCTCTACAGCCTGAATGCCAGGCATGGCCTAGCATGCAGTCAGAGATAGTGGCCAGCACCTTGCTCCATGCTTCCCACACTCCAGCCTCCCTCACACCAGTGTCTCCTAATTTACTTTACAGTGAACTACTTGCCAGACATTGATTGCACTGCTTTCCTGTCACCAGACGCTTACAATAGCAGTTTCCTGTCTCCGAATCACAAGGATTGCCCCCGGGGTGGGTACCCAGAGGATTACACGCACAAGCTAGATTGGAAACACAAACAGGCAGGTCAAAAGCAGGACTGGAATCGTATTTTAGACAGTGTTCAACTTAAATATATACATTAAATTTTCCCCTGAATTCCCCATTACAGAAATTAATTTCATTCTTTGCCTACCACCCATCCCAGTAAAACTTCCCTGGCCTAGAGACTTATAATTGAAGGATTGAGGGTTATGCTATTTCCATTGAATACTAGAAGGATCAAATGGCGAACTGCATTTTAAGGGTTGGTGGAGTCCAAGCTACATTAAATCTACAGTAATGTTTTTCCTTTAGCCAAAACATGAAAAAAAGGAAAAAAAAAATCTATCCCACAAACCAACTTCTCCTGGCACTAACAGCTCCTCAAAAAGCTTTTGATCACACATAAAGGAACATATGTTTTTACTCACACTGACAGCCCGCTGGGTCATCAGCACTCAGGCCATAGAAACCTTCTTTGCAGAGG
This sequence comes from Irena cyanogastra, assembly GCA_013397155.1. Classification (NCBI taxonomy): domain Eukaryota; kingdom Metazoa; phylum Chordata; class Aves; order Passeriformes; family Irenidae; genus Irena; species Irena cyanogastra. The sequence continues at coordinate 66,598 of VWZV01013982.1, read as the reverse complement.
TCACAACGCTCCCCCTCGACAAACAATTTACAACGGCACTGTCCGGCAATGAGGCCGGTGGAGAAATCAGTGTAGCGGTCGCAGATCCCACCATTTTGGGAGCCAGCTGGGTCACAGTTGCAAGCTAAGAAGGAAGCATCACATGTGTTTTATTAACTGCTACAAAATTAAAGGCCAAGTCTCACACTGAATTACTGAAACTCAGCTGCCATGTAGAAAGACTATCACTCCTGCAAATATTAGATATGATGTGGGTTGGACACACAAGGACCAGGTAAATTCCCAGATTCTCAAAGAGAAAACAAAATCCAGCCAGGCTCACTCAAGACCTCCAAGACAGGCACCTTTCCTCAGGGATCCCAGGGCCATTCCCACCCCGTGGAGTGGGGCTGCACTTACGCTCACAGACGTCGGGGTCCCGCAGGTCTCTCTCCGGGTGCTGGAAGTAGAAGGGCTTGCACTGCTCGCAGTTGTGTCCCATGGTGTTGTGCTGGCAGTCGTCACACACTCCCCCGCTGGTGTTCCCCGTAGTCATGTACACAGCCATGTCAAAGTGGCACTGGCTGGAGTGGCCATTGCAGTTGCACTCTGTGACAAGGACAGAAAGCAGAGTGAGAGTCCTGGGGGAAGTACAACTCTGCAGAAAAGACACACCGGTGTCAACCAAAGAACATGGAGGATTTTACACACAAGCCCAAGTAACAGCATGTAACGCTCACGGCACCCAGTTCTGCATTTTACTCCAACTCACTTTTGCATGCGTTACTATTGCGGCCTTCAGCGGGGCGCCAGGGTAAATCATGGTAGAAATCCAAACACTGCTCGCAGTTTAATCCTTTGGTATTATGTCTGCACATGCAGTGACCATGAACCTGTAATTGAAAAAAAAGGAGGAAAAGAAAAAAAGAATTAAAAAAAGAGTTGGTTATAAACAAAAAAGGGAAAAAACCCCAAACTATTCTATAATGAATGCAAAATAAAGCTAGCACATAATGGACATATACTTTTGGAGACTTTAATCCATGTAACTGCATTTAGAAAAGGCACAAAAGGCCATAGGAATGTTGTTCACCTGCCCAGGTGTCCTCACGCAAATTTGTCCTTCTTTCCTTACTGGAACTAGTGCCTGAATAAACGCTTTCAGAAATAAACAAGAGCACAGTTCTTCCTCAATAATCACAGAAGACTCTTGGAACTAAAAGTTAGCTGTTTATTAGCTGTTAATTAGCTATTAACATGCATCTATTTATATCAGCAGGTCACTAGCCCAGTGCCCTCTTTCCAGCCCTGCCTTGGTTCTCAGAGCAAAGATAACAGCCAGTTTGGATGGCATTTATCCATCAGCCCCAGGCTTTGCCTTTGCCTTGTGTACAGAACAAGCACCAAGCAGACCACGAGTGGCTGTGTGACAGCTGCTGCCATAGACCACTGGCACTACCAGCACTGTAGCCACGAAGCTAAAGCCAAAGCCTGGGAAATACTGACACTGACCCAAACAGAGGGCAGTGGAGTGTACTTGGCTCAACAGCATCCTGCAGCCCTGGACAACCCACACAACCATCCCACATGCTTCCACATCTCCAACCAGTTAATAACTCACCCATTAACAGGGTGCTATTATGGCTTGTCATGCAAAAACCATGGGGAAAAGCAAACCCCAGAAGAGATGTGACACTTGTGCAGCAGCATATCACAGAGGCAATCGGGGTTTTCCTTCAGGGCCTGTGTTTATTAGGGCTACAACCTTGACTTCTCAGCTAGTAACAACTAATACAAACACAGGTTATGTTTGATTCACAAGTGTTTCAGCCTTTGATGCCTCTATTCCACTTAATTTTAACGTAACCAAGTCAACTCATACATTGGTCTCTGACCTAATAAGGTTACACTTCCTTTCTTCATTCCTACCTTCCAATTTCATCATTAACATAATCAGAAAAGGAATGTTAAAACAACTATCACCTAATCTGAGATATGTGTTTGATTTACAAATAATGACAGATGTGTTTGCCAAGGAGGAATAATTATAACAGTTTTGTTGTTTGAAAATCAAGCATGCAGAGACGAGGGACAGAGTGTCATCTTTACATTTGTGTCCAAATCACTTAAAAGAGGCACAGACAAGAAGAGTTTTATGCAGAAAAGTGTGAATACTTACCATTCCTTCCACCTCCTGATCCAAGCCCTCCACCGGCGCGCACTCGCTGGCGTGTCCGTAGCAGAAGCAGTTCCCACGAACCACCATGTCGTAGATGGCATAGTAGTACTTCTCTCGAATCTCCAGCCTGGAGTCCAAGAGGTTATCTCCCAGCGTGTGCAGCTTCACAAACTTGACTCTCAGATTTGTGATCTTTAACAGGTCTGCAGGGGACACACACAAAATATCTAACCAGCAAGCCTGTTTTGGAATTAGGTACCAGATAATATGCTGAATGGCAGGAAGCCAGGAGTGACTTCTAAGCATGCTTCCTATGGGCAGATTAGATCAGATTTAATTTCAGCACCTACACATCACTTCATACCTCCCAAATTAAAAAAAAAAGAAATTACTTTATTTTACTACAAGTTGATAACTGTATAAGTAAGTTTAAGCAAAATTTAAAATAATAGTCTATTTTATTAGAAACATGCACAGGCACATACACAAATGTTAAAAGCAAGGAGAAAAACACTACTTAAAAGACACTGATTTTTTTGAGTTTTAAAATATAAGGACTTGATATCAAGAAACTGCTGCCAAGTGGACCAGGAGCCATTAGAGTCTTGGACGAGCCATAAGACTTTTGGAAAAAGTCTTAGGTGGAAACAAAGACAAATAATTCTTCTTTTGTATATGCCCAACTTTCCTAGCAAATGTAATTAGTTACATTTTGTGGAAAGAAGTAACACCCATTCCTGACCAAATACAAGGAAGTTCTTGAGGGATAATCCATGGGAGTACAATATCGCAGTAATTAATACCATCCACGTCTACTTTGATATTGTGAATCCTATGTAATTTCTTACAGCCTTGAACTAGGCTTGACAAAGCACTTCAAGCCCATGAAAGCAGTTTCTCCTTTAAAATGTTGAGTAAACAAAAAAACCAACATCAAACTCATAGCAACCAGCAGACACTCCTCTACTTCACATATTTCCTTTTGCTCCAGGTAGCTTTACACTGAGAGACATGAACTCAACCTGAGAATGCATATTAAATCAGAGGTCAGGTTAAGGCCAAGCCCTGCAGTTCCCTCGGGCCAAATGCCCCATAAGGTTTCTCTTTAAGCCACACTGAGCAACAGGTCTCTCTACCTCTGCATTCACAGATTGGCATGACCATACAGGAACACTACAGCAGGTTGTGGTTTATGACCACATCTGTGTGGTCCAGCCATGCAGTGCTACCATGGCCAACTGCTCCAAAGTCACTACTTTGTTCTGAAAAATGAAACACGACCCCATTGATTTTAGCTAGAAATGCACAATGAAATAAGTACATTTGCAGCTCTCTTTATTTGCTTTCTGAATACTGTACAACTACAGGATCACATTCCAAGGTTTCTCTTGGCAACTGCATGTATTTTGGAGAAAGGGGGTCTTTAATGAAGATAAATCCCTGATCAATTAAGGAAAGGACCAAATCCAAAGAAGCGTGCAAGAGCAATCTCTTGAGTTCACAACACTGATGTTTATTTCCCAGCACACCACTGTCTGAGTCAGGAAAAGGAGCCATACACAAAGGTATTCATATGACTTCAAAACTGATATCAGGGCTAACGCATGACTTTGTTAGTTTTTGTAAGCAAGTAAGTACTGAAATGCTCTCAAATCAGCCTGAAAGGTAACTGCATACATACTCTGAATCCTTGGACTGTAGGGATCTTCAATTCGAAAAGCAGGATCTAGTACACGATATATTACCTGGAGGAAAAATCAAACAATGAAAGATTCAGCTTCAAAAATAAGAGAATCTGAATTCGTAAGGAAAAAGTCTACACAATAAACATATTAGAAAAATTGTCTCTGACCTCTCCCTCTGTTGAAGGTTCAATGTCAGAGTATCGGGAATCACAGATTATATCATCCACTTTCTTCATGGGTCCAGTTGAAATCCCAGGAAATGAGCTCTCACAGTCATATGCAAAATACCTGTAAACGTGCCAAGTCTGTCCAAAGTCAGATGATCTTTCAATCAACATTGCAGCAGGACGGAATGTCTAACAGTAAGAAAAACAAGAGATTTCATTTGGTTAATTATTACTTGCATTTACATTGAGTCTAATTAGTGTGAACAATCCACATGTCTGGATTTTAATCTCTCTCCCACAATGACTCTTTCCAGTATGTAGAGATATTGGAAATACTTTTCTGGTGATATTCCACTTTCTTCTCAGAGGCAGGTATATGAAATAACACACATCAAACCATAGACTACCCATATTCAAAAGACGGCACTCAGTGGCCAAGTGCTTAAACACACTTAAAATAAACAAGAAAACTTGCAAGTTTTTTTTATTCCACACCCCTTCTGATAAGTGGGGGTTAAAGTAGGGCTTTACAGAGACAAAAGCATTTTTTCCCACAGCTTGTGGAAAGCAGCAGAGCCTTCTTCCTTGCTGTACTTCTTTGCCTGATCTTTTACAAGGGACCTAATGGGCCTCCTCTCCTACTGTAGGGAGTAGGAGGGCACTGCCAGTGCTTCCCATCCAGCTCTGAGGCCCAGAAGTTACTGCTGAGCAGATACCTCTAATGCTCAGAGAAGCCCCAGCACTTCCTCTCTTTGTCTGACCACATGACCTTTTGTAGCACCTCTGATGTTCAGTGCCAGCTGTCCTCTGTGCTGCCTTAAGAAAACCTTCTTTATGGATATTGAGAGGTTCAGCTTCATCCACTCATGCTGTATTTGATTCCCCCAATCCCCAGTGACCCTCCTCCAGCTGGCCTTGCCTAGACTCTGGCAGGCTGCATTTGCTTTCCACAAACCACTGTCCTTCTTACCTACATGCATTCAACTCTAGAACAACAAACTAGAACTCTAGAACAACTATAAAATGATGAAGTTTTGAAAACCTTATAAATCCCTCTGACCTAAATAAAATCATGTCTTAATTTTTGTGCTGCCTTTCAAAAACCAGATATTTATTTAACCCTGGCTTGTACCTACCACGAAATGCCAATAATCTCTTCCTTAGTTTTATGTATTCAGAGGAGGACCTCCCAGAGCCAAGCACAAAAGCATTTCAGTCACAGCTGGAAAGAAATTTTATCTCTGCTTCCTGGCTGAAAATATCACCCAACTTAGAAACTAGTATCTCACTCAACAAAAAAATCAAGCAACCCAGAAGTAAGGCAGCTCATCTATCTATCACACAAAGTCCACAAAGCATCATTAAAACTATCTTTCTCCTGCAGTCTTTCTCCTGACAGCAGAGCAAGCCCCAGCACTGGGGTACAATGGCTGCAGTGTCGGGGGTCTTTTGGGGGTAGCTCACTGCTGCCATCAGTAGAAATGACCACCTTTCACCTCAGCCACCACCTTAAGGCACAGGGAGAAACCCTAGCTGACGCCACAGGAAAGAGAAACCAGCTGTCCTAGAAAGCTGATGCATAAAAATGAAGAGAATTATTTGTCCACATGGGAAGAGCATTTAGGATGTACAGGACATAAGCTACCATTCCAAGACATCTGTTTGTAAAAAAACAAAGACACTTTGTGTACAGATGTTCCTTCTTCCTGAAGACCTTTCCATTTGCCAAAAGAAAACTGATACCATGGCCAACATTTTTTAGGAAAAAAACCCTTGCTACTATATGACTTAGCTAACAATCTTCTAGAATACAATCACCAGAGACACACCAACACAAAACCCAGCTTCAGCATGACTTCTTCTGCAGCCTCACTGGAGTTCAAACTTAAATCAGAACTCAGCCTTTCTGCATGACTTCAGCACTGGTTAATGGTTGGCAGCTCTGAAAAATTCAGGCCAAACAGTTCAGACAAAGCCCAAATCCCAAATATCAAACAGGTGTGAAGGACTACGAGACCTCTCATTTCCTCATGTTTTAGGGTTTGGGGGTGGCTTCCTTACCTTGAAGGTCATAATGAGATGAGTGAAATGAAACTCAGCCTCCAGGTCCAGCTGGATAGTCACGTTTTCCAAACCTGCACGGGCAGAGAAAAGAAGGTGTTCAGCAAACAAGGACATCTGCCAGTCTCTACATCTAAATTTTGCCAAAGCTCTTCACTCTGTTGGCATGAGACTATTTTCTTTACCACTTGGTTCTGTTGTGGAAAAGGAATATGACGGTTTAGTGTGTGCCTGAGGTAGAGACACCAAGAACCTGTTGAAGAGTATCAGGCATGGGATTCCTGCTCATGATCAGCACCAAACGCGCTGCACCCAGAGCTCAGAGGTGAGCCTGCAGTGCTATCTGAGACAGAAGCATGGCTGGCATTACTGGATTTGGGGCAAGGATGGGACCACCACAAGCTGTGTCCTGGCACCAAAGCCCTCAGTACAGCTGGGGATGCTGAGCCCAGACCTGTGTGGTGGCTGCAGGCTGTTCTGCCACACCCCAGCCTCTCTGGCAGCAGCAGCAGCACAAGCTTCTGCAGCCCTAACACCCCCAGTCGCACTGATATCTGGTGGGGGCCATTCCCCACCATTTTTCACTCACTCTGGACTCTCTGGCCACAAGAACAGCTCCTTTATAACCTGGTTTTGAGATACTCCTAAAGCACCTATCACAGCCCTGCTTTGCAATCCCGAAGGCTAAGAAAATGGTGAGAGGAAAATGGTTACTGCAGTTTGGAAAACCTAACCTGTGGTCAAAGACTTTGCACAGAAAGGAAGAGAAACAGCTAGAAATATTATTTTGCCTTGTGAAAAGAACTCTCAAAACAGCTGGATACTAATTATACTGTAGTTAGAAATAAAAAATAAAATCAAGATTTACAAAGAGGAGAAAGGGTAAGAAATAAAAATAATAAAACAATAAGGCACTTAAATTTTTGACCAGCTGTAACCTTCTGTGAAGCATGCAGCAATGGTCCCTTATGCTGTATGCCTGAAAACATGAATTGGACAGAAAGAATCATTTGTTTTTTATTGTTGAAGGACATTTTCATGACCTTATGAGCTAAGAAACTTTTCTGTGTGAATGCTGCCAAGCCTGTTGCAAAAAACATGAATTATCTGGAATGCTGGAAGAGAACTGCTGGAGGCAAGCAGTTGATCTAAATGGTTAAAAAGGATTTAGTGAAGATCTTTAACTGGCAACAAAACTGTTACAAATACTACCTTTTTTTTTCATATACAATAAGGCAGCTACTGCCAATGCATTTGCAGAAATCCCACCCTATCCAGCTGGCTTTAAGGCTTCAGGGTAGGACTGCTGTTTGAGAAACCCTTGCTGCCTTGTTTTGTGTATGAAGGCATGCCAAAAGCATAACCAGAAAAGTAAAACAGGCAGAGGAAGGATTAAAAGAAAAAACAAAAACTCCACCAAACTAATATGCAATTTTTGTTTTTAACGAGTTGGCTTGTTTCTGCAGTTCATTTTATTATTTGGCAAATAGTACACAAATTCAGGGAGCTCAGGAGGGAGAAGGCAGGGTAGGGTAAGAGATATCCCTGGCTTTACTGTCCTGGGGTAGGAAAAGGAAATTGGAGATCTGCAGGCAGGGCAACAGCCAGCTCTGAACCCAAACCCCCTCCTTCCACAGCCTCCAGCCCAGGCGTAGGGAAGCCCTGGGATATTTACTCCTGGAAGGCTGCTCTGCTCTTGCTGCCCAAATATGAGGCAGATCTGAGGCCAGCGTGGAAAACTCATCTCTTTAGGAAAGGATTCTTGCAGAGTGCTTGGACGGCTGTTTCCAACACTCCTGGAAGACTCGAGGAGTTTTTATACACATTAAGGACGGCTCCAGGGCACACAAAAGCAGCCAGTTTTACTCATGGCTCCACACACAGCATGATCCTTCACAGGGCAGTAATTACCAGGCCAGAGATAACAGCAAACCCACAGGTACCCTTAAACAAAAGGAGGGAAAACAGCTCCCAGCCCCGGAAATTGCTCTGGACAAACCGCATACCATTCTCCGACTGCCACCAGAGCTTCAGGCGGTTTGGAGCAAACGTGGTGACGACATTTTCAATGCGATGACTGTCGGGATTGAGAGTATCGTGGAAGGGATCCTCCGAGTCACATATGAAACATTTTTTGTCCTCCTGAAACAACACGATAATCAGCATTACTGATTCTATCCATAGCTGCAATTGCATAGGGCAATAGTTGCTTCCTGCAGATAAGAGTATTTTCCATCCATATCACATTCCACTCATTTTGCCTGCAGGAGTCACCAAAGTTTTTTTTTTGTTGAAATGTTAAGTATTTTTACCTCTATGAGTTTACGCAAATTGCCAAATGGAAAATATGCCAAGAATTCCATAAACTTCATTTAGGGGAAGCATGTTTTCAATGAAAATTGCAGTTTCAGGAAATCTCTTCCAGTGCACGTATTCTCCAGCGGAATTCAAAACCAATGGCAGCATCTACAGAAAATTGCTGAATTGCTTCTGTAAAATGCACACGTGCAAAACTGCATCTCAACAACTTGTGTGAAATAACTCTGGCTTTTGGAAGCTGGCTTGGAGATGCAAGTTGCCTGCATTAGGGATACTCCCGTGAGGCTCAGTGTACATCAAAGAGCGCTTGGTGATTTAGCCCTTTTCTCTGAATTCAGCTTGTAAAACTCCTACCCAAACCTTGCAGCTTCAGCTGGTATTGCAACTCCAAATTGTGTACATAAAGTCCATTTGCACACATTACAAGGTCTGCCCAAGCAAAACCAGCTCAGATCAAGTCTGGGATGTGTTGCTTGGGAAAGCTGGAAGCTTCTTCACCAGGGAGACAAAATCCCATCATGGCTATTACTACAAACAGTGCTATTTTTGCATTGTCTTTCTGCCTAAAACCACCACTTTCTGATTGCAAGGTAGGGTGCAAACTGAGCCAAAAGGGAGAGTTCCTGCCCAGACCAACGGGAGGGGGCAGATGAGGGAGAAGACTTCATCGAATGGCAGTGAAGGAGCCCCAACAGACCAGCAACTCATCCCTGTCACAAGCTACACCGGCATCATTCCTCCAGCTCGTTTGTGGAGACAAACGCAATTCTTTATCAGCCAAGAATGTGAGAGCAGGCAGGTGTGCACCACCAGGCTTTCCATTTCACCAGTTCTGGCTTCAGTGGCTCCTCCCAAGCTCAGGGCTTCACCTCCCACTAGCCCTCAAACACTCCTCCAGCAGAAAGAATGGCAAGGGCAGGGGCCCCAGGGAAGACGTTCCCTACTGTCTGCTCCAGGCTTCTCTCCCCCCGCACTTCATGCCACAACTTGGTACTTTTCTGACCAAAACTGAATCCTAGAAGACCTAATTGTGCCAAGCACTCAGTGCGGCCATGCCCCATGTTACTAAGAGGATAATGGCAACTTCCATGATTTCTTCAATACCACACACTGTGGTTCAGAATAACCAGGAACATCCCAAATGCTGAATCAGGGCTGGGAGATCAGCAATATGGGCACATGAGAACTTCTGAAGTGATGCTTTTTACAATGGCACTTCAACATTTTTTGAGACAAGAAAACATAACAAAGCACCTTTGTTATTTAGTTCTACCAGAGATGCTTATGCTGTTGAAGTCAATCCCAACATACACTGAAAATGTTCAGTGAAGCTAAATCCCACATCAAATAAAGTATTAACTCTATTAGACAGAACTTATATGGTAAAACTAAAGGTGGGGAAAGGATGAAGGGAGACTTGGTAACTTCAGGGCACAAATGGGTCAAGTGCTACAGCCCCTCCTGCTTCCCGTGGTTTTCCTTCCAAGTGCCAGAATCCGGCCCTATTGTCTCCACAGTAATTCGTCCGGAGATTATCCCTTTACTTTCAGTTCAGCAGAGTTCCGCATATAACTGATAGTTTATTCTTCTCCACCATCCTTTCTGTCTCAGAGATTTTAAGTTTGGTGAGCTGCTTCTGGCTTTAAAAAGCAACAGCTTACCAGATGTGCCGAGATGAGCTTACTTGAATCCTTTCACTCCGAGACCATACACATGTAATTACATTACGAGGACTGTGGACTAAACACTGCCGGGCCCTACAGCCCACTCCTTTAGGAAGCTGTCTAGACGGCTCCGAGCGAGCCTGGAAATAAAGCATTAAATGAACTTACTGCGGCACGTTCTTCTTTATTGGCTCGATAAGGAAAAAGGGGTCGGGAGCCGAAAGCCGCGGGGGATTCCCTGGAACCAGGGTGCGCGGTCCCGCACAGGGCGCGATGCTGTCCCACCGGACATCGCTGCCCGCGCCTCCCACCTCGTCCCGCCGGCCCGGCCCGGGCACTGCCTGCGGGCGTGCACCCCTCGCCCCGCGCAGCTCCCGCACCCCGCGCAGCCCCCGCGCAGTTCCCGCGCCCCGCGCAGCTCCCGCGCCCCGCGCAGCCGGCGATGCCCGCCCCAGCTCTGGCACCGAGCGCGGCGGCCGGCGCGGTGTCCGGGAGCGCTGCACGCCCGCGCCCGGCGCTCACCTGGAGGTGGCTGACGATGCAGTAGGGCTCAGGCTGGCGGAGGCCGCAGGTGGAGGAGGCGGAGAGGCGAGCGGCGC
>VWZV01013982.1:0-55834 GCA_013397155.1 Irena cyanogastra | reverse complement strand
AGAGGGGGACAGAAGGTCAGAGAGGGAAGGGGCAGCGCGGCCGGGCTGGGCGCCCCGAGCCGCCCCGGCGGGCGCTGCAGAGGCGAGTCCAGCCCGCCGTGCCCCGACGGCGGCCGGAGCGGCGCAGGAGTTACCGAGGCAGCAGCAGAGGTACAGCGGGAGGCGGCCCATGGCGGGCGGCAGGACGGGACGGGACGGGACGGGATGGGACAGGACACGACGGGACGGGACACGGCTGCCCCTCCACGCGCCGCCGAGAGCCGCTGCTCCGGCTGCTCCACGCAGGCGCCGCCGTTCCCGACCGCGGCCCCGCGCCGCCGGGTGCCCCCCGGCCCTCCTCCTCCTCCGCCCCTCCGCATCCGCGGGGCCGGGCCGAGTCCCTCCCGCCCGGCCCCCCGCCCTGCGGCAGTCCGGCCCCTTAACCGGGGCAGGGAGCGCAGCCGTCGAGGAAGGGCAGTTCAGTCAGGATGGGAGGCAAGGGGAGAGCGGGTTGGGGATGTCCCGTCTCGCTGTAGCCAGGGAGCCCCGAGCGGGGAACCGGGGACTCCAGCCCCCCGGCCCGCAGGCTGTGCTCTTCCCGCTGCTCCCCAGCGGCAGGAGCGGGCTCTGGGCAGAATGCGACAATCGGAAGGGGGTGGCAGATAGCTGGGGGGAATCACCAATCGGGTGCCTCCCTCCCTGCCCCTGTCGGTGGAGAAACAATGAAGGAATGGGGTTATTGACCTAATCCTGCCTTCTGCCCGGTAGTGTGGATGGAGCTGGGCCCCTGAAAGGAAAGAATGGGTGGATGGATGGATAGATGGATGGATGGATGGATGGATGGATGGATGGATGGATGGATGGATGGATGGATGGATGGATGGATGGAGTTGGCAACTGCCACACACAAGGCTCAGTAGCCCCACTCTGCCTGGTGCTGTGGTGCCAGCACACGTGGCTCAGGAGTGCCATTCCTGGGGAGGTGGCTGTGCTGCCTTACACGGCCAGGTCTGGCCCTGGCACAGGCAGAGAGGCCCAGCAAGCCTAGAGCAGCCGCTGCCAGGCCGTGTCGCATTCGCTGGGAGCGCACGGCGCTGTTGCCTTCCCCGGGGCACTGGGGCAGCTGCAAGGAATGAGCGGCTCTGCTGGAGCTGCCCCTGCGTCCCAGCCTCCCACGTGTTCCTGGCCTCTGCTGGGGAACATGGGGGCTTCATTGGCTGGTGGGAGAGTCCCTTCAGCACCCAGGGAAAATGTTTGCTGTTAAATGCCTAGGAGTCTGTGTGAAGGATGCATGTGGCTGGGACAAATGCCTGGGTTTATATACCCAGGTTTTGCTTGTGCATGTGTAACACGTGTACTTGTGTAAATCTTTACCAGGTACCAGTGTCCCCCAAGAACACTTTGCCCTCACTATTTGCAGTGCCAGAATGAAAACACACCATAGTCCGTCTGGCCCAGCAAACCCTGCCGAGGTAGGTAAATATGTTCATTCTCATTTTACAGATGGATAAGCAGAAACAGAGAGATACCAAGTGACTTGCCCTAAAGGTTAAACACCAAGTTTGAAACATAACCAAAGACTCTGGATTAAAGAACTTGTGGAGCTGTTTCATTAAAGATATCCATAAAGGTAAATCATCCCAAACTGAAAGGGCAGGAATTGTAATATTCTGAACTTCTTCTGCAATGTAGTCTTCAAAATTCACAAAATAAATTCAGTTTCATAACCCTGATATATTTTTTAAGCTTCAGTACAGCAAATATTTTTGTCCCCCCACTAACAGAAAATGTTTTATTTTGCTGCCATTAGAGCTTCCTCTGGCCCATGGCAGATGGGCAGCCAGCATCACCCCATGTGCAACTGTTTCATTGCCACTGGACTTTTTCTGTCCCGTATTTTTCCAACTTTTATTGAAGTTTTCTCCTTTTGTTTTTTTTCCTGTTTCATAGCCTTGTAGAAGTCCCATCCTCCCCTTTAGGCTCCTTTGTGCCTTGCCACAGAGAGCATGAAAATGCGCTTTGTTCCAGCCTGGGGGTGACCCTGCCGTGTGACATCAGGGATTGAGCTGGAGCTCCAGGCACAGACTGGGGTGGCCACCATCACCCATAACTGTGGTGCTCTTTCAGATGTAATGGAAACCACCACATTTAGTGTGTGAGTAATTAGGAACAGGGAACTTGTGTCTCTCCCTCTCTGCAGTGCTCGTGACAAACAGTGCCTGGGAGTATTTTAATTTGATTCTTCAAATGATAAAAATTTGGTTTTGTGTTGTGCCCTATCCTTGTGGTTGGTGAACCACCTTTACAGCCCTGGAGTGTCTGTGTTTGTGTGTGGTTGTAAGTCTCAAAAAACAAAATTTCAGAATTTGACCCCAGTGGGACCCACTTGATCACCCATTTTCTTAAAACACTGCAGTGGTCGAATGCCTGGTAGACAGAGCTGATGATATGATTTTGATTAAATATATCTTTGATTATATGTCAGTTTGGTTGTATTGTTTGCATTTTGATAATGCCATTGAAGTAAGAATGCTCTACGGCAAGAAACTTATTTCAATTCTTTTTCAATAAACAGTTTTCTGGAGCCATTTCTGCCCACAAGGAAGAGGTCCAGGGGGAATTACAAATAGGTACTTTTTATCTAGAGACAGCATTTTCCCCACAAATGAACTTTGAAAAAACGCGTTGAAAGTTTTTGCATCACTTCCAATGGGAAATGCTGCACAGTTGTAAACCTCAAAAGCTGTCACAGGATGGATTTGGAGTTCTATGGCCACTGGTCCCATCGGATCTGCTTCCTTTGTGTGTCTGAGCATGCTTGGAGGCAGGGAGAGGAGGTTAGACTCTGTGCTGAATTTCTTGTTCCTGCTTCCGCTTTCCTTCCAGTGATTTCTGTTTCCCCCCATGGATACAGCTCCTCTCCGGGCCTGTTTAACTGCCTTGTGTTTACAGAGTTCTCATCCATGCAGCTTGTGGAAAGCCATACAGCAATTCTCATAGTCAACAGTGGATTTTAAGAGGAAGTCCTCTTTCAACCTTTTTCTTACGAATTCGGATTTTTAAAGCCATTAATTAAATAATTTTGATTTATATGCAATTGGGAATTTCTGCCAAAGAGCTTCAGTTTGCCTCTTCCAGGTGCAGTCCAGCAGAGATGCACTGAAACCTGCAGAAAATCTTCATTACCTGGAGACCTGCATGTGAGCAGCTTGGTGTGTGCTCAGAGTAAAACAGAGATGTTTGCTATCATTATGTCACAGTCAGTCTAAATACAATCTGATTACAGCCTAGCAACTTAGAAAGAAGCCTCACACCTCACAGATTATTTTTCTAAAGTGCTGAAATTCAGAAAATGCTAACCCACAAATTCCGTGCATTCCTGCTTTCAGGCGGCTTTGTTAGATTATATCAAAATTATAATTTGATTCCATTATTTTCACAATAGAATGTGTCACAGCATAATGCATGTTGCACATGCCCTGGAGCACAGCTGGTTTGAGTTAGAGGAGTATCTCTGAAATCTCATCCGCCAGCAATTCCCGCCCAAGCCCCCAGCGCATACCAATGCTACTTTAGCTCTTGTAAACACAGGGTGATAACTAGGCAGTGTTTATCTCCGTTGGATCGATAAGGATTGTTTCGCGGGTGCTGCTGCCGTGGGTAAACGTTAAGAGCCCTGTGTTCTCGCAGAGCATTCCTGAGCTTTACAGATGTGGTCTGGGCTGCATCCGAGCTCTGAAGCAGCACCGTGCTGAATGAAGTGCCTCGCTGTGGGACAATCCAGCCAGGAATGACACGACTGGTTTTCACTGAGGAAAACCCATCATTAGTCTGCTCTGCGACCTGCAGGAGTATGTATACCAAGGGTGGGATTTTGAAACCGAGGCGTAGCTCGCTTCAGTCTTTTTAAAACTCTGGCACGTCTGTAACAGTTGTTTAACCACAGATTCCTTCTTTATTCATATATAAAAAAGGAATTTAGGCCAATTCATGTGTTCTTGATGGCTAAAAGAAATTGCTGAGTGAACCCTGACTTCTGTGAAGTGCTGCATTGTGGGAGAAGAGCTGGAGAAACTGGTTTTCAACATTTCTGGCCCTTTAGACTCACAGCATAAACCTAACAGCTGGAGTTATTCTCCAGTTGAATGAAAAACCTGTGAAACCCCTTATAAGCATAAGAGAACCGGGCAGTGCAGGAGCCCCATTGCCAGAGGAAAGATTTTTAAGTTGCTTTCGGCGTTAAGCATCTGAGCACTGCCATCCAGTGGGCACTGGGGAATCGGCTCTGTCGCCCATCCCTAAGGGCCCAGCGCCGCATGGAGCTGCTGCCCGCCGCGTTTCCAGTGAACACGGCGGGACCCCCACATCGCCGGGGCTCCTGCTGGGGGAACCCTGCTCTGCCTCAGTGAAGAGATGGGGTTGGAGCGGTGACAATGCCTGGGGATGCTGCTGGTTGTCAGCAGGGGTGGCTGCAGGAGCCCGCAGGGTTTCATCTGCATCGCCCCATCCGAGTCTGGGCAGCCCCGTGCAGGGTCGTGGCACAACCACGAATTTTAGGGGTTGGCAAAAGACATAGGGTGCTGAGAGTCTGTCTTTGTGACAGCTACCAGCAGCTCTCTGAGCAATCCTCCTTTTGCATTTCCGACCCCTGCCTCCCCCCCACCCCCCAAGAGGGTCTAGACTCTGCACAGGAGTATATTGTAGAGCTCCCTCAAAGACTACACCTGATTACTAAATCAGATGGTTTATTACAAGGTATTTCCTATTTCCATATAAACTTAACTGGACAAAAGGAGAAAAAGAAAAAAAAGATAAAATTACATTATTCACTAGGCCACTTCAGATGTATTTCCAGAGGACAGTGGCCTGTGCCAGGATGCTTAGGACATGGTAATCATGGTGATTTCAGGCCCTAACTCTTGCATGTTGCATACTTGCTTTCCTGCTCCACGATTTCATTTTTAATGGCTATCACTTGTTCCTCTAGTTGTCTCAGTTGCTCTGCCTTATCTTGTTTGGTTTGATTCAGTTCCTGAAGCTTCTTCTCCAAATCTGGAAGAGCAGAGACATGCAATGATATTCACATTTGTTGTGTAAGTAAAATCCAGGCATTAGCAGCATTTCTTTTCACATAAGTTTTAGAGACAATAAACCCATTTTGAATGGGGAACATTATATATGCAACTGGACGGAAAAGTCTGGCTTCTGGATAGCAAGAGGAGCATGGTAGCCTTGAAGAAATTAATTTCTCAGCATATGCTTTTGTCCATCAGCTAGGATGGGGCAGGACATGGAGCTCTTAAAGGACTTGGTTTAAATGGAAACATTCAGAGGAACGGTGTGTCCACTGATGTGTGTAAAGCTTAGACAATTTGGGTGTGATGGGCTTAGGTCTCCCTCACGTGTGTAACTGTTTTCTGATGGTTCCTATGAAGCTACACCAATGTAAAGATATTGGTAATGAGTTAAATCCACAGGATTCACTGCCTGTTTCTAATGCCCTAGTCATCTGGGCATTTAGGGTGACTGGGATGATCTTAATACCCTTCCTCAAGGTATGTGGTCAAAATATTTATTTGGCTCCTGCCCTGAAGAGTTTTCTCCTGGGATACAGTTTCTGCTTCAGTTTTGCTGATGTTACATGGTATCTTCTGATATTGAGCCTGGCAGGATCCTAAGCCTAAGGGTTCCCAGTGGGAATGCCCGGACCTTCACTACCAGGAGAATTAGGTTCCCTGTGTGCGGGGACATGAGATGTTCTCTTCCTTTTCAGTGACCATCTAAGCCTGTGTGAGCAGTGGTGCTGGTACAGCCTCAGCAGCTGCGGCTGCACTGCCCACAGCCCCTCTGCCTGACGGTCGTGGCCCCACAGATTCAGCTTCAGTCTCCACCAGCTGGTAATTGTAGCTGGTTTGTTCTGCCGCGGCTCAGAGATAACGTCTGAAGAGGAACAGGTACGGACTGATGGAAAACAGCTGCCCTACAGCTCCGTCACACAAGCCCTCGCCTGGGAGATGTGGGAAAAGCAGAGCACAGAGGAAGGATCGAAGGTCCAAGTGCCCAAAGCAAATGCATAAATCAGGGCTTCCAGCTAAATCTGCAGCCAGGTTTTATGCAGGTTTTGCACTTGCCCTGTTTTTAAACTGATGAAAATCACTGCAAGTCCCTATGTGGACAGTTCTTAACCTTTGCTTATAGCAACCTATTTAAGTCAGAAAAACTACATAAGCCAAATCAATTCAACTACTTCTGAAATTAGCAGCTTCATGCAGGGATTTTCCCTGCAGGTAAATTGTTTCAAACCTAATTTCAGGTGAACTTGGTGTGTTAGTGTCTGTGGGCAAGGACTTCAGCCTTGAATTCATGACTGCACAGTGTCTACCACTTGCTGTGGAAGTGAGAACATCACCTGTTATTCTTTTTATCTTCTTTTCAGTCTCTTCAGCCAGTTTTTCTGCTTCTTCTTTCAACTTCTTCACTTTTTCTAGTGTTACGTTTGGAGGACCCTGGGTTTTTAGCTTTTCTTGAAGAACGGTGTACTTGCTTTTAACGTCAGCAAATTCCTGTAACAAAAAGCCATTACTTAGTTTAAGAGCATCTCATAATTAATCTGGTGTACAGAAGGACATTTTAATACTTTTTTAACATCCTCTTTGAACCAAAGTTTAGATTTCTCATTCTCTTAAATATTAAAAAATATATCCTTAATTTGTAGACATTGAAAAATGCTTTGTGAAATGTGATAGAAATCAATTAAAGCAAACTGCTAGTGGAATAATCTAAAGGAGCAGGAAGGGCAGGGATACAAAGAAAATATTATTTAAGATATTTTAAGTTTATGCTGGTTTTGCTTCTGTTGATAGGGCTTTTCTGTAAATTTCATTTTGCCGTAAGGCTTAATTCAAATTTAATGAATTATCTGTAGCAACATTGGGTTTTTTACATTTTCAATTGCAGTAATATTTACTGGCTAATCTGTTCCCTGCTGATCTAGGTTGCTGTTGAGGCTGCAGTTTAGATTTTGCCTACGGTTCTTTTAACTTGGAAGTATGGCCATGTTCCAAGCTTTTGCTATGGGTACTTGGTTCTTGCCATTTTAGCAGATTTCTAGCTGAATTTTCAAAAAACTGAACTACTGGAAAGCAGGGAGCCAACCAAAAACTCCAAGTAACTCCCACAGCAATTTCCTCTGAAGGAGAACAGCACAGGACGGATTGTCAGGGTGCTTCCATCACTCATGTGTTTTAATATCTGGTTTTGTGATTTGTTCTGTTGTGTTTATTGGTGCCCATGGTGACTACAAGTCTTATACACAGTGCAAGAAAACATGTCATGAAGTAGCCAGAGAAATGTGTATGTTTTCTGTCATTCAAGCAAACAGAAGTGTATGCCAGAAACCTTAAAATAAAACACAAATTCTTCTTAACTGTGGCGTTTCACACTGCATGGCATAAGGAAAATGTTAAGTTTTGATGACAGCAGGGCAATGCTTCTGAAGCAAAAATACTATTAAACATGGAGGAGGTTTTTTTCCTTTAACGTGTGACAGATGGACTTACATTATCAATATTCTGGGCTCGCTTGTGAGCTGCTTCTGCCTCTGCTCTTGCCTTTGTAGCTTGATTCCTGCTCATCAGTGTTTTTGCCTGCCATGTGGCACTTTCATCTTCCATCTCAGTCTGTTTGGCTGACAAGTCATTTAGTTTATCATTTATCTTGTTCACTTGGTTCTCAGCCTAAAACAGAGCAATTGAAGGCAGTGATTCCTTATGCAACATCTGTCCAGCTTGTGGAGCGTGGTAATGAGGGACTGTCAATTGATTAAGAGGCCCTTAAGCAGTATGGAATTGGTGTCATATCTGTGCCACATTCTGGCTTTATTTATTTATCTTAAGGAAATTTCAGAATGAAGTGTCTCTTTCTAATGAATATAGCAAATAAATTAAAATATTTGCAGCAAGATACCTGAGAGATTTGTGTTCTGATGCCTCGTATCTCTTCATTTAACTTTATGATGGTGCTTTTGGAGTGCCCTTGGGACTTCACAACATTTTTTAGTTTATTATTCATTTCGTCCACTGGCAGAAGAGCTTTAGCTGCTTTGCTAAAATGGAAAAAAGGAAGTGTATGTAGTACCATGGTGTAGTGAGCAAAGCAAGAACATGTTTCAAATGCACCCATGCTGACATACAGGAATGTTTCTTCAAGTCCAACAACAACCATTAAAATTGTGGTAAATTGGTAAAGCAAAACCTCAGAAAAGGACTTTGTGGGGGAGCACCTGAGTTGCTGTACTGAGGGTGAGGTTGGATACTGCTGCCTGCCTAGTGGTGCACTGCTAGTAGGGAAGACTCATGGGTGAACAGTTTTTTTCTCTTTTTGGGTCTTTCTCACCCTTATTCAAACCACCCAGTGAGCCAGATGTAATGCTCCACCAGGTCCAAGGTGGAATGAAGTAGCTGCTTTGGCCTCTGACTCAGCAGGCAGAGGAGCCAAGAGCTGTCAGAAGCTGCTTCCTTTCAGCATGTGGGCTCCTGCAGCCTGAGCAGTGGTGGCTCCTCCCTGCTGGAGAGGCCCAGTGGAAAAGGCAAGGTGAAATCCCCATCTGAACTCTCCTTCAGGTGTTACTGGGATACTGCCAGGGGTATGGAGCAGTCCTACAGTGCACAGTGCCACCCCAGCTGGAGCTGGCACACCAGTATGAGAATATTCTACTTACTCAGCCTCTTGTGCCTTCACCAGCAGTGTCTGAGCATTCTCCCTTTTTATGTTTCTCTTATTATTCAGTTTGTCCTTCTCACAGTGGTTCATAATGCTTTGGAGTTTGCCAAGCATGCCTGTGAGCTCTGGGGGAGTCAGGGGAAGGTTTATTTGCAGGACATAATTTGCCACCTTCTCAATGTCTTCTGGAGGTGCACTCTCATCTGCAAGAGAAATGGAGCTGAGAGTATCCTGAAGTAGCTCCTTCCTCCCAGTAAATGGTCATTATGGCTGCCTACCCTTTGAGTGATGTGGGAGAATAAAGCTGGCAGGCACAGCAAGGGGGTAAGAGAATTATATCCAACATTTTGTAATTTAATATTACGCTTCCAGATACTGCTCTTAGTGTTGTCAGAACTGGCTGAAATGAGGACTTGAACCCACTTTGAACTGAGTTATTAAAATTCTGATGTAGGACAGAGCCCGTGGAGGGCTTTAAATCAGTGCCCAGCACAGCTAGATGTGTCAGAGCCCATTTCTCCCTTGGCCCACAGATCAAAGAGGTGCTGGTGAGGCTGGGGTGTGAATGGAGATTTCCAAGCTGGCCAGTGGGTGTAATCCCTTCCCTGGAGTTGCCACAATATTGAGAAAGTGGTTCCTTTGCTGGCTAATGAGGAAGGCTAAGCTGCAGAGGGAACTTGGGTCAGACTTGCATAGAATGGGAATTTACAATAGAAAAAAACATATTTTGACAATTCCCATTACAAATGAGCTTGTCCTAGCTCTTTGCTAAGAGGCAGAGGCACACACAGAGTAGTCAATGTCTTGAGAAGTCACATCATCAGTTTTGCTTTCTGCTCACTTCTGCTTATAGACAAGACCTTGTATAATAAAGCAGTTGAGATATATTAAATGGTTGTGTTAATCTCCAGAGTAAGTCAGCAAGAATTAAATAGAAGACATTTAGTGTGCAAACAGTAGTGCATTCCTGAGAGCTATTTTCTGTAGAAATATATTCATCCAGAATCACCATTCATATCAATGTTGAGTACAGCAGATTTAATGTAACTGTATGCTTCTCAGCTGTTCCTGTTCTTAAACTTCAATTAACAAAACAAAGATTTGAAAAAATTATTTTACAATTGTTAATAAATGCTTTATATCTAGTAAGAAACAAAGAAGAGTGAACGACAGAATTTTCAGTGGCTATCAATAAAAAACTGAGACTCTTAAGGAATTAAATGGACCTAAATCTTCCAATTCAATAAAATAATGTAAATTTTTCTGAACAAAAAGTCCTCTGTCCTCTGCCCTTTGGATATAGAGGTATGAATGCCAAAAGACTGCAATCCATAGAAATTTATGGGATCAGCTACACTGAAGAGATTAAAGAAAATCCTGCCACATTTGAAGCCTTTGATGTGCATCTGGTAAAAAAATTTAGGATCTGTTTCCTACAGCATTTTTCTGTAATCCCAAGAGTGGAAATTTTTAGGGTATATATGATTGGGGGTTTTTTTGGTGTTTTTTGTTTTTTGTTTTTTTGTTTTTTTGTTTTTTTTTTTTTATGAGAGCTATGCAGTTCTACCAGAATCCTTTGACTCCTCGAGTTACAGCTTTATGGAGAGGATGGAATGGGATGTGTCCTAATTCCCACGCTCCCTACCGAGAGTCTCTATTTATGGGCCTGGAAGAGGGGAGTGAAATAACAATTTGAGGATGCATTGGACATGCCTGGCCATTATACATTGTACAAAATTATCTTAGTAGTCCTTTACTCAGAGAAGCCAGCAACAGAGAGAGTTACTTCAAATTAAACACAGTAATAAAAGATGATAATCAGAATGTAACAGCTATATTGTAAAATTGATACAAAATCCTGTCACCTGGGACAAAGAAGCACTAGAAAAAAGGGATTGAAAAGGTTTGCACAGCTCAGGATGTAGATGAGAAATTTCATGCATACACAGCTAGATCATGTTCTGGCTGTCTATTATGCTGTATTGTATTGGAATGTATTTATGAAAAATGAGTCAAAAAGAACATTGCATATTTACCTAACAAGAAGTCTTTCACTTTTTGGATGAACTCCTTAGTGATCTCTCCATCAACTTCGATTTGATTCATAGCTGTCTCCAGTTGCCCATTGAAACGTGAGCCTTTCAGTTTGCTGTCTTCTGCCGTTTTTCTAATGCTTTTAACCTGGAAATATTGTTAAAACAGCAGTGCCATTATCTGGAGGTTATTGGTCATTGCTTTGCAAGTTGGACTCTGACACAAAGGTAATTTTGATCCAAGCCTCAGCTGGAATCACTTGATGTGGCCTTGAAAAGTAGTGGGAGACCTCTTTGGGGACTCCAGAAGCTGCCATATCCTGGTCTTCATCTGGCCTCAGAAAAAGCCTAAATCAAGCATTTTTTTCTCTCTGCAACCACTGCTAAACTGCAGCCCCCTTCTGTTTCTAAAAAAGAGTACCAACAGTTATTGTAGTACTGTAGCTTGTCCATGATCAGATTCAGATCTGATTACAGAAAATGTAATTTCATTTGTCATTTTATATTGGACTTGCTGTTAGACAAACACTTAAAGAGGACACAAGAAAGGTAGAGTTCGAGGCTTGTTTTTAAAAGTTACATTTCACCACTAAATGAGTATTCTTGATAATTTAAATAAGAACTTTAGATAAATTATCGAATTCCAATAGTATTTTACTTTGGTAGGGGCTTTGCCTGCGAGAACGGCCCAGGTACATCTGTGGTCTGCAGAGGGAAGGGATTTAGTCTTCCTCCAAGCTGATGTTTTTATTTCTGAAATGTCTCAAAACAGTTCACTCGTGTTACCACGGAGGTGCCTGGGCTCGTGCGGAGCGAAGGCGATGTCCCGGCAGCCTGGCTGGCGCTCCGCGGCTCGCAGATGCCTTTGGCTGCCGCCTCTCCGTGTCCCGGGGCCCCAGGGCGGTGCCCCAATTGCTCATTTCCAAGCCGGCTGCCTGGGATGCAGCGTCGAGTGCATTTTAAAAAGAGGAAATGGATGCCCAGGCATCCTGCAGGGACAGGACAAAGCCACAGCAGAATGTAATTTCTGCTGGAAAATGTTCTTTGTCTGTAACTGTAACAGGCATCATCTCTGACTGTTAATAAGAACAAATTCCTTACTGATGCTTTGGGATTTGTCTGTTTTGTTTCCTTGGCGTATGTTGTATTGGCCACACTTTGCTTGAATTATTTTTCACTGCTACTGTGCAGTATAGTCGACTAATTGATGCCCTCCTAAACATCACTGGGGGCAGAAAAGCTTAATCTTGAAATTATTTTCAAAAGTAATTTATTGGCAAACAAAAGAGTAGTATGAAGTTGTATAAATAGAGCTTAATGCCATGCACAGCAGTAATCCCATTGCAATAAGCATGTCAGGCTACTGACAAATGGTGCCATTTGAATCTTTTCCAGTAAAAATATAGACAATACTAGCCTGAGACCACCCACTCCCATAGACACAGGGCCCCATGACTTTTGAAATCTTAGCAGCTGTGAGGAAGAGGATGTGGATAAAGCCAATCTCTTAGTGGGTCTAGCACCTGGTACTGAATCATGATACATCTATGATGCTGGGACAGCGTCCATTAGTATGGCACCACTCTTTATCCAAGGAGCAGGTGAGTTTTTGTAGACTTATGACCTCCCAAATCTCATCCTCCATCCATTTCACTGAGCAAATGAAGATTTGATATACAGCACCTGATCCTCAGGTTCCTGTAGCTGAGTAGTCAAGTTATTTAGCAACACAGCAGTCTCCTCAGCTTTCCTGAAGGCCTCAGAGGAGAGAGGAAGAGCTCCAGTGCAGCCTGGGCCACCACACTGCCTTAGTCCATGACTGTCCTGGCACAAAGCTCCCCCACAGGCTGCTCTGGCACATGGCTGGTCTCCTGGAACACCACAGATCTACAATAAGGAAGATGCTTATGTCAGAACTCCTTTGGGGGCCTGAGATACATTCCTGAGGGAAGGAAAATGTTTGACATCATATGAACATTGAATATAGGATGGGATATCCCCTAAGACAGAGCATCTGGTCTTTATAAAGATGTGTATCACAGCCAGTTACAGGTCCCTCTCTCTGATTTGAAGGATGCAATGGCAGCCCATGGCTCTGAGCACCCTTGCAGGAGACATTTGTTAGGCTCCATGTGTTGCACTGAGACCCTAACTTCACTCCTCTTTAGCAAAAGGGATGAAACTGTTCCCTAACTACATCCAGCCCATGGGCCAATGGCTTCTTCTGAAGGATCCAGGTAACCTCTAACAGAACAAGATGCCATGTCTAGTCCTCCATGTGTTTTGACACAGATATAGAACCTACAGGCTTAGGTGGATGATCTCTTCCAGATTTGTCATGAATTGGTACTATCAGGTATTTACTGCTGCCCTGCAGAAGAACAGAAATCCCCTTCTTTTCCAGAGGTGACACAAAGGATATGTGGGCACTCCCCATCCACTCCAGCACAAAGTCACTCTGGTTAGTTTAATTTTCTCATGGAGGAGGTTTGCCTTAATCTTTCTGAAATTAGTCTAATGTCCTCTTGAGACTAGAGGGTGCTTAAACAGTTCCTTGTGCTGGGAACAATGGCTTCCAGAAGGCTGGAAATAACTACAGCTGAGAAGTGCAGTTGTTTTTGATGTGATTAGCTGTGGCAACGAAGTGCCATTTTCCAGACTTAAAAAAGCACGTAAGCACCCTTTTAAAATAAAACCTATTACAACCTCAAAAAAAGGAGATTTTTTTTTTTAAGCTTTCATTCAAAATCCACATCTCCTACCTTTTCATTCAAGTTTTGGATGTCAGGGCTTTTGATGGTTCTGAGCTGTTGTAGCACCTTGCTTGCGTTTAAGACCTGATGGTCCAACATAGCGAGAGCGTCGTTCCTGGTGTACTCTGAGTGTCTTACAATAGGGGTTGTGCCCCTAGTCTTCTGTTCTGCCAGCAATGACACTTCAGAGTGTTTCCTAATGTTGCTAACAGCCTCTGTACCAACAGAAATAGGGTTTAGTACCAACTGCATTTGGTTGCATTCAGTTTGTGCATTTACCTGAATTCTGGACAATTGCTGAGTGACATGTGATTCACTGGTTTGATTTGGGACAGCAGGGAAGGGCAGGAACTGTCTTTTCCTCAGACAAGCTTTTACTTATCCAGTTGCCAAATAGAAATAGTTATGAATGCTCATAAAACCTGCTAAACTAGATGAAAATATGGTGGATCCTATGTCGTCCATAGGATGCCAAGGTGTTTGAGAAGGCAATAGAATAGACAAAAGTATGAAGGAGATCCCATTGTTGACACTCACTGCTACTGATCTGCATTCATTAGTAGCTCATGCATTGCTGCCATTGTTGATTGGATAAAAGCTCCTGACATTTATTATGTTTTAGGCAGGAAAACTCTTTCTGCCAGTTGTCATGAAATGATCAGCTGCCTGATTGTGAGTCAGGAAAGCAACTGTCCTTTCTGTTCAGCATAGCACCCAAGAGTTAAGTGGTCTGCTAGACTAAGATCAAAATTTATATTACAAATGGGAATATATGAGGGCTTTTTTGTCTCAGTTTCAGGACTGATGAATTAAAAAAATACCACTTCCATTATAAGCTCATAGGCAAGGCTAAAAATGCTTTCCAGCAAGAGTCTTGTTTGGTTAGTGAAAGCTTTTCCTTAAGTAGGCTCAAAAGGGTTGTAGAATATTACATTTTTTTGCAGATTAATAGCCTGAGAAAAGGATTCAGGCCCTTTGCAACACACATAATTTAAATCTGTTACTGCTGCTGTCGAGGTTTCCCAGATCTCCAGAGAGCCCAGATTTGTCCCCACATTCCTAGGCAGAAATATGTCCAGAGCCAGAACTGATGTGTCAGCAGTGAAAAAGCATTAGAGGTCTCTGATTAACATCTCTCTTTGTGCTGGTAACTGACTCAGTTACTAGTGGAAGTCAAGGCAAGACATTCAAGTCCTGTGTGTTTTGATTCAGGCTCTAAAGCCCTTGGCTGTGCTTTGATTGAAGCTGAACAATGTTTAGTTATCATGTGGAACCAGGGCTATTTATTTATCTTGTAATTCTTGGAAGCAATATACGGTTTAAAGTTAGTTCTTAATACAAAATACCTGGCAAGAGACTGCTGTAACTCCTCATCTAAGCCAGAGACTTCTTTCTGTGCAACAATTCCATTGCAGGAATATTTCACAGTGGTTCAGCTCTCCATTAGTGGCCTAAATGCATTTTCCATGTTTGGTTTTTGATAGAGCTGTAGAAATTCCAAGTTCCTTTACATTAAACACAATGTCTTAGCACAGGCTTGATTTACAGCCTAGGAAGCTTCCCTCACTGCATTACTGCACCTCAGCAGCTGCACAGCCAGAGGCCAATGCTGGAAAGCCATAATTTAATTAGCTCTTATAGAGACTCCAAACACTCTTTTAAGGACACTTGTGTCTTGGTTTTTTGAATGGTTTTAATTTATCGTTAGATATTGATGTATTCAGGTCATCTAGCTGAATGTATGCCTGTGAGGAAGACTCTGACTCCTGATCCTATGCACAGAGACAGGAGCTCATTCTCCAGGTGTATCTGAGGCACAAGTGCCAGATGTGCCCCACATGGTGAATGTGGCCATATCCTGCTCTACCCCAGCAAAAAGGAGAGGAAAAAGCAGACAGAGCCATATATAGGATATGCTGCTGGTCTGAAAGGAAGATGGAATGAGGAGCCAGTCTCTCTCCTGGGTATTAGAAAAGCTGGTTATCTTGAGGGAAATGTTATTTTTGTGCTATTATATGCTTGGTAGCAGAACCAATGAATATTTGTGGCCTAGATAGGAAATTCATCTTAAATTCAAGGTCTTCCCCTCCCCACACTCCCACATGCTTTTTATAGGGCTGTTTATCTGACTCCAGAGGCCAAGGATGAAGTGGGTTTGGAATGTGACCAGACAGCACCATGGATGCTTCAGCTCTGTGTCCACTGACCTCCCTAGGATTTATTGTTTCTTTGCCTTTCTGCCTTTCTCAGTCTGTGCAAGGCTCAGTTGAATTGAGAAGCGGAGCCTGGGAGAGCTGTGCTGGCTGCTTGCAGAGGGACCTGAGCAGAGGAGCTGCCCCAGGGGGCTGCCAAGTACAACAGGGCACAGGAGCCCTAAATCTTAGTTAATCCCTCCTTTCCTCTCTTCCATTCCCTCCACTTCCACTTTGCATTTTGTTGACTTTTCTTTAAAAAAAAAACCAACAAAAAAACAAAACAAAACAAAACCAAACCGAAAAAAAAAAACCAAAAACCAAAACAAAAAAAACCAAAACAAAATCCAAAACAAATGAACTTGCCTGGGCCAAGTTTTTCTTGCCTGAATGAAACACAGAGGAACTGTAAGTGGGAGTGCATTGCTTGTAGGTTGTGTCTTCTGTGGTGAGCACCCTATCTTCTGGGGGTTCATATTTTGGCAGCCATCTCTTTGGAAAGGATTCTGCTGACCATCTCCTGCCATTGCGGGTAGTGTAGCATCTGTTCAAGATCCCTGCCTGTTACATCCCCATTTTTCTCCAGAAACCAGTGTGGGACATCATCATTACAGCTATTAGCAGCTGATGGAGACTATACTTAGCTCAAGCACAGAGAATGTAATTCTTTCAAAAATGCCAAGGAGCTCAGTTTTGCTTTCACATTTTTGGATGATGGAGAACTACTTCTGTCCCACATAAAGTCAAGTATTTTCTCATGGGAACTAAGAAGCTGCACTACGACACTATGCTTTAATTAAACAAACCATTCCTGTACAAGATTCTTTAAGTATTCCTATGAGCAAGAGGAGTCAAACGTGGCAGGGGAATCCTTTGCTGGTCTATTGCATGTGAGTCTGTACTGTGAAACTGGGTTTCTTTTGTATCCTGATGTAAGCATTCGGATTTATGAGACTTCTGACCGATGTGACCCTGGCACCTGCATCTGAAATTTAGGATGCTAGAAATCACTGCATTTTAAGATAAAAGAGAATTTGAAAAGTCAGTATAAAATGTTGTTACTGTCAACATTTTTGTGCTACCATAGGAAGCTAAAATCTAGGGATCTTTGAAATGTTGTATGGTTTAATGATGAGAAAGCATTTCAAAATTTCCAGGGAAATGTCCACCCATTTAAATTCATTGCTGACTTACCTTTGAAGTTCAAGTACTGAAAACTTTGATGAAGATGTATTTTTTTTTGTAGAAGTTCAAACACTAGGTTGGCTTCTTCTACAATATCTTCTATGCTCTTGTTAAGGTCAGGAAATTCAAAGGGCGAACTGTGAAGGGGATCCATCTGTGCAGTTTTTTGTCTGAAGGGGATAAGACAGTTATGCAGAAGTCAGACCAGATTGTTCTTAAACTAGAACTGAGTTACGCAATATTTTAGAGGGCAAGAGATACATTTATAAATAAGCAAAACCATTTCATTATATGGCTTATTTAGAAAACCCTTAGTATGAACTGGAAAATTCCAGCATTTAAGTATATGTCTGTATGGGTTAGGCATATATTAAGGATTATTTTGTTCACAGATCTGTTGAAAACAGTGACTTAGTAGACCAGCATCTGTCTGCTGATCAGAAGTGGGACTTGATATGTAGGGATAGCTGGTGGAGTCTGGGAGAGGACAGTTTCTCAGCTAATGGATTTTCCCAGGAGCAACCTAACCCTTACTGAAGGTAGCCCTGAAAATCCCTGATGCTTGAAAGGGCCTCCAATGAAAGGACAGGATGTCTCAAAATGCGTTCAGTTTCAGAAATGGCATCTTCAAAGGCTTTGAAGCGCATGTCACAGCTGGGCATTCGTCCTCCTTTATCTTCCAGCTTTGCTGCAAACCTCATTAACTGCTGCACAGTCTGAGCAAGAGCAGCAATTTCAGCATCCCACTGATCAAAACAAAGATGACACTGACGGCAGGAGGGAAAGTCCTTCTCAAAGCCGCGGCCGCACTGGTCGCAGAGCCGGCCGGTGACACCAGCGCGGCAGTTACACGCGCCAGTGGCTTTGTCACACGTGGGCTGGCGGGTCCCCTCCAGGTTGCACTCACATGCTGCAAGGAAGGAACAGCAGGTTACATCCAGTTGCTCCTTTTCTGTGGGATTAATGCATGAAAAAGGCGCATTTCAAGATAATAAAAGCAAACCAGTGTTTGAGTCAGAGCAAGGTGGACTGCACAGTAGTGGCTCTTCTTCATCTCTGACATCCATATTAACCATTGAAATAGCAATATAGATAATGAATATAAACACCTGTCCATCTGATACACACAAACATATGAAAGGCTGTTTCTCTACATGTGTGCCCTGTCTCCCCTGTGACTATAAAAGGTAAGCATTTATGTTGAGGCAGTTTCTAATCCAGTTGTCCCACTTGATAATACTTACAAACGCAATGCATCTGGGGATTGCCAAAGTAGTTTTCCTCACATTCATTACAGCATCTTCCACTGTAACCTGGCTTACACGGACATTGGCCTGTAAGCTGCAAAGACAGTTAGGACTGAATAACTTCCAGCAGAGCCATCGGGCTGGATATACATTATTTCAGCTGTACAAGGGCTGCAGCTACTCTGCTTGCCCACAGTCTTTGAACACCATGGTTTACACTGTATTGGCCCAGCTTTCCTCTCTTCCTCCTTAGGGTCCTGAAAACAAAATGCACTCTGAGAAATGGCCTTACTTTACCAATGTCAGAGATTTGGTATGATCCAGGCTACTAATGCTGTTTGGGAACTCATCCTCTGACTATGAGCTGAGAGGATTCTTTTCTTTTGCAAAACAGACTTATTTTTTATTTTTGCTAGATCTAAGAATTCATCTTAACATTTCAACTCAAACTACACAATATATCAATTGTAACTGAAAACCTTGAGGGTATATTATGCACATTGCCCTAGAAAAATTATTTTGTAATTCAGCTATTCAATTAAACTTCAGGGAATTACAACTTTGATAACTGCTAGTAGTTCTTTGAGTTCAAGAACTAAATTTGCTATAAAAAATAATAAATCTACTGAATAAACTGGAACAAACAGAGAGCATATTGAAAGAAAAATGTGCACACATCAGCAAGATTTCAGCATAAACTCCTGGTGCTCTGAAGCCAATGGCAAAATTGCTGTTGACTCCATGGGACCACAATTTCACCTCTCTGTTCTGAAATGCTATTTAATTTTTTTCTACATTCTAGCCCTAAAATGTGCACAGGAATTAAAGATGAGAAAAGGTACTCTAGCAGTATGATAGATGAGGCACAAATAATGCAATGGCCAGTGAAAATAAACACTTAAAAAATACTCATCAGACTCTTGGGTCCAAGCTTGGATTTCCTTCTTCCCTATCTGCATATTTATGAGGCAGCTTTTTCCTGTGACATCCTTTTACAATGTATTTCTAAGATCCACTTGACAAAGAAACACCACGCAAAGAGAAATTGCTGACCAAACTGCAAAGCCACACTATCAGAACAACACTTTTGATTTAATGACTCACAGTGTGATTCCACCAACTACAAACTTTCAAAGAATTTTTTGTTTTCAGGGAATATGACAAAAAACCAATCTCCATTTGTAAGAGGGTCCCCACTTTGCCATGTCGAAACACCAGCACCCTGGTTCCTGGAAAGCAGAGTAGTTTTCTTGCCTGGTTGCACTGGCTGCTTTGGGAGTTTTTTGGATCACAGTCACAGGTCTGACATCCTTTTCCACTAGCCAGGTCCCAGTAGCCAGAGGCACACTGGTCACACGTGGCACCCAGCACATTGGGCAGGCAAGGACAAGCTCCTGTGACTGGGTCACACAGGCAGGCTGCATCCCCCCCCGGGCACATGGCAGGGTGAACACCTGCCAGATTGCACGAGCAGCCTGGGAAAAGAAGGACAATTACTACAGCAGACAGTAATACAGACAGCTGATGGACAATCAGAGCGGGATATAAAGCCCACACTGTAGGTTCACTTTTAGTGACCTTGAACATGTTTGATCTCATACATATTACCTATCTTTCTTACATATGGCTTTGAGAAAACTCACTGTGAATGTTCCACCCTTTTAATACAGGCACAGAAAATGAAGGGTCAGTGAATTTTGAATCTTATTAGAATGCAATGCTAAATATGTTGGGTAAGGATAAGTTGATTTACAGTAGGCATTATCCAGCGTGGGAATCCCCAGTAAGCCAAGAAAGATAAGAAGCCTTCCTTGTGAGGAGCCAGAAGTTCTTGCTTAACAATTTCTAACAGACATCTTCCAAGAATGAACGAGGGATGGGCTTGGACTGTATTTTAGAGATTCCCAGAAAAACAGTTTCTTGACTATACTTATAGTTATCTTGGCCATAAAAATTAAATCCTCAATCAGGCACATCTGTGAAAATGAATTTTGAAAAAATTGGGAAGAAGTTTGTGCCTTGCTTTTCCTTACACTCCTACTCTTCTGTTCAAAGTGCTGAGTTACTGCCATGTCCTCATGGTATCTATTAAATTGCCTGAATGCTCTCACTCTAGCCACTTAATGAAAACAACTGGTAAGGCAGGAAGTTCAGCAAGGGATCATCTGGTTAACTGAGCTCTAACTGAGCTTAGTTGGCATCAGCCAGCAACAAGGATAAACAATTATCACTGATTCCTTTACTTTTGATTCCTTCCTGAATAAGCTGAATGCACATTTATTTTTCTAACAGAGAGCAATGCTTTCATTTCACATATGAGTATTTCCTAGGAGTGATATTCAGTATGAGATTTAGTGAGATTTGGATGACAAAGAATTTAATAGATGCCATGTTAAGTTATTTGCATCATTGATATATTTATATTTAGTAAATAGAGAAATATATTTGTGATTCTTATATTTTGCTCTATTTATCTGCTTTAGTTTTGTCCTCCCTCCAAGGTCTAGCCTTTCCCTATAGCCTATTTTTTAAAAAACATTTTCTTGGTAGTAAAACACAGTTGCAGTGCTGTTACTTACTTTGACAACTTTGATTGAGGGCTGAGCCAAAATAACCTGGTTTGCAGAACTGGCAGTTTGCTCCATGGGTGTTGTGTAAACACTTGGTGCATTCCCCCGTGACCCTGTTACAGGACTCTGGGTCTGTCAAATCAATGTTGTTATTGCAGGGACATGGTGCACAGTCAAGCCCAGGGCTGCTGGGGTTTTTGTAGAACCCGCTAGGACACTTGTCACACTGATTGCCTGTCAGGGGAAGGTAAAAATATTGCTGGCTGATAGAAATTCAAATGAAACATGTATTTTCCAGTAATATTATTAAACGATTCAGACTGTCCAAATGCACATTTCCAATGGAAAGTGTCCACCTGTTTGAGACCATTGCCCTTTAGTCCTCTGAACAGTTTAAATCATATCATCCCCACTGAAATCTGATGGAAATACACCCTCCTCATCCCAAGTTGTTTATACTAAGGAAGTCCTTTCAGTAAGAGCAATTAGGTGCCCTATCATACAAATATCTTTTTCCATCCAAGTCCATTCAATGGCAGTGGTCAGGGTCAGCCATATTTGCAGGATTTTCCTTGGCCCTTCACTCCAACAGCAGCATTGGAGGATGGGAGGTACCCCAGGAGTTCAGATGAACTCTGATGCTCTGTCCTTGCTTCCTGGAATTACAACTAGTGCTGCATTTCATCTCAATGCCTGCCCTGATTTGGGTGCTACCTCTGCATCTCAGAAACCATTCTGGGCAGACTGGTGTTTCTGGAACCACATCCTCTGGCTCATCCTCAGCCAAGGACTCTCTTCCTTCACTGTGCTCCTCAGGACCCAGAGCCTTTCTCAATCTCTGAGAAAGTGAGACCACTGCTACAAAGGTGACCAAGAGTCTTGCTGGAAAGGAGCAGGAGCAATAAAGTCTAAAACCAAGAAGTGCAGTGATTTGTGAGGACAGAAGTCCCCTGGGTGAACACCAACATGAATCATTTTGGCCCTACAGCAATTACTCAAGCAAAACCACTCTTGACTTATAAGGGAACCTTGCCTAAGTAAAGATGACAGCATTGGTCTTATTTTCAGCAGTGCTTCCCATTAAGCTTTGCTTCCACCAGAGGAGATCTTTCTAATGCCCAAGGGAAGGGAAATACTTTCAGCTTTCCCTTCAGGAAATTAACCTAAGTCAACAAGATCTTAGGAAATGAGGAATCAGTTTGCTGCAAAAAAATCTGCATTTGAGACAGCTAAATTTCTAAAGTGACCATTTGAACCATGAAGCAGTCACTTTAAGACATAATGTCAAAGAGTTTCCTCTATATGGAGAAAGACTTTCTTTGATTAGGAAATCTTATCAGCTCTTTTTGATGCCCTAATCATTCCCGTTTGGGCTTGCAGTGCTTCTTTTTCAGAGGTAACAAGCAACTGCAGTTCTCCCTCCCTCTCCACACCAGATTAGTGTAATGGCCCTGGAAAGGAGGAGATTTCCAGAGAGTGACATCAGAATAATTAATGACTTCACTGTGTCTGCATAGGTGAATTCCTTTTTAAAACACTAACTGCACAATTCCCACTCTTCCTATTCAGAACTTAGCCTAATAATTTCAATACACATGAGTGCTAACTCTTCTTAGCTGGTTTATTAGCATTACCTCATTGTCATTTCTGAACACATGACAGGTGCAGGATGATCATTTTTTTGTCTTTCATTAATTTTAGCAGTATCAAAACCAGTCCTTATTTTGCTTTGTACCTGAATATCCCTCGAGACAATCACAGACAAGCTGTGCAGACTGGGAGTCCTGGTAACAGGAACGTGCAAAATACTTATTGCTTGTAGGTGCCCCTGGGCACATGCATGGGTGGCAAGGTTCTCCATCCAGAGGGTTTCCGTAATAGCCATCCATGCACCTGCCAAAGCAGTCAACACAAAGCAGGACAAATTGTCAGGTGCTTCATGTAGGTAAATCAATTTACATGTATATATTGAAATTAGTATTCCAGATCATTGTAATGCTATCTCCATCAATTGGTAGAGATATATCAAGCTTCAAAAGTGTTCTAAAATGGAAAATCAGAGCTGCATTCTCAAAATCCAAAGCAAAAAGAAAAAGACATATGTTTTCTTTCAAGAAATGTTTGTGATGACTGTCACCTACTCTGGAACAATTTTAATCTAAATTATAATGATATGGCATATCACACATGCTCTGCATAGGCAGCTAAAAGCTGCCATATAAAAATTCTGTATATTTACCTATCAGCACATATATCCATCTATTTCCATCCAGACACACACACAGAGTGGTTGGCATGACAGTAAAAAGTGCTATTTTTTACTAGGCAAAAAAAAGCAATGATTCCTTAAGAGTACTCAGAAAATACTGCATATTATAGATGCAACATATGTATTGAGCCATGCTCTGTCTGGCATGTTCTGCAAACCTGGGGTAATGGCTCTTTCAAGGTGCTGGTGGCTGTGCTGTTACCCAATCTGGTAGGGGCTTTTGGGGCTCCCTGGGGGCTCAACCACCCTGCCCAGCACTGCTGGTTCCCAATCCCAACCCCCCATAGTCCTGCAGCTGTGGCAACAGCAACACAGCAGCTTCTGGAGCATCCTCAGTCTTTGATCTGTTTTACCATGGCAAATGGAAACACAGTTCTCCATATGTATACAGGCAAAGCTAAAAGACTTGGCTGTCTGATTATCCTCCCCCTCGGGTCTGGAGATCCTGCAAAGCCACAGGGCAAAAAGTGTTTCAGTCTCCCACTTTTCATCTGTTTGCCATCTACAAGTAGAACAACCAAAGATTGTCTTGTCTAAAAGCACTGCAGGAAAAGCTCAACAGGTTTCATGAGGAAATCCTCTTAAAAATGAATGACAAGGTACAGTCCAGCCAAACCAAACTAAACAAATTTAATTTCGATGTCCATGTTGAACTGCGATACCGCTGCCAGTGTACAAAATAAAAAAGAGGAGCAGTGTTATGAATAGAGCTGCAACACGTGGGAAAGGTCATTTGCTGGTGATGCAGAACTAATAAAACCAGCAAAGAGGGCACGTTTACTTAAACTCCTTAGAGGTAATTGCAGGTATTAAAATGAGTATTCAGCACAATATTTAGCCTCTTGGCTAGCCTTGTGCTCAATTTTAAATTTGAAAGCTGGCAATTTGGAACCTAGCAGGAGTCAGTTTATCCCACACACAGTGCTTTGTGCGTGTCTCCAAGTACATGCTGCCATGGTGTCCGTGTCTCAAATGCCTTCTTGCAGGTAGCCCGCTGCAATGCTGGGTGCATGGGCGCATGCCCTGCCTGCAGTCCACCCACAGGCATTGCATGCACATTCCTGCATGCAGTAGGTAATAGTAATGAAATAGGTATGTGACATTCAGCAGCCAGGCCCAGTTTCATCCTAGTTTAGGTATGTGTTTCCTGTTAAGGTGATTGATGCGTTCGCAGGCCCCCAGCCACACAGGCAGTGTGGAGACCATCAGTGGAGCTTTGCAGCACTGCCCATCCACTGACCTCTCACAGTGGCTTCCAGCAGTAAACCCGCGGCAGTTGAGGCACTCTCCGGTCACAGGGTCGCACAGCTCCGCGTGGCCATTACAAGGGCAAGGGCGGCAGTGGGGAAACCCAAAGTACCCAGCCAGGCAGCGGCTGCAGCGCTGGCCGTCCACCTCCCGGCGGCAGGAGCACTGCCCTGTCACCTGGTCACACAGCGTGCTCAGCGAGCCTTGCGGGTGGCACTCGCATGCTGGAAAACACCAAAAGCAAAGCTGCGTCCTTAAAGCATTCCTGCCAACCCGTCTCATCACTGACACTGCTCAAAGGCAGCAAGGCTGGAAAATTTGTTATTCATGGAAACGTTTTTTATATTGCTTCACACATAATCCGGGATTCAAAGCCCTAAAAATTGGGGTATACTAGTGGTACTGGTAGTGGTGCTGGCTGCAAGGCACTCACCGTAGCAGCCATGGAAGCCGAAGCCATAGCTGCCTGCAGAGCAGGTGTCACAGCAGCGTCCCACGACGTTGGCTTTGCACTGACACTGGCCCCCCAGTTTACTACAGCTGGCATTCAGCGACCCTTGGGGATTGCACTTGCATGCTGGCAAGGGGAAAGAAAATCAAAACAGGTTTGGTCGTCAAAGGAGTTCTACTGCTGTCATCAGCTTGCAGGTTTCACACTTCAAAATAGGTAGGAAAGAGCTTGATTATTCTTCTCAGGTGTTGACTAACCTGATGATGGCCATAGTTTAGATCATTTGATGGTGTAGCATCAACGGTGATGTATATCAGGCACCAGGACAAGTCTTGGTGTTGCAGTTGCCACATTCAAGGCACTGCCTTCAGGATGCATTTAGGGTAGGACAGAAAGGGAGTAGCAAAGTGTAGATCCAAATAGAGACATCCTGATGTTTAGAAAGATTTGCTATAAATTGCATCTAGCTGGAGCACTGGACATAGCCTGCAAGCTGTATTTAGACTGCATCTGTGTGTTGTTTGTTTCCTTCTGGACTACTTGGACTAACTTGTCGAGTGAAGATGCTCTGCTAACCCACAGAAGATGTTTGCCCAGAATGCTCTGAAAAGCACTAGAAAACCAAAATTCCACATTTCATTGGGAGAATATCATCACTTTAGGAATCAGGCCAATGGGGAGTTACAACAAGCCTAAATGAGGGGTTCAGTGGTTGCACAGCTGTGACCTCGTCACCTGATATTAGAGTGAGGCATCAATCCTTCTAAAAATCCAGACAAATGCTATCACATTGGAGGCATTGCTGCTAGGCTCCCTGAAAGAAGCTGGCCACCAAAGTTATCCAGAAGGGCTCCTCATGTTACTGGAAGTGCAGAGAAGTTCCATTTCTCTGGGCCAAATACCTGGGAAATGCCCCGAGCTACTGAGCCCAGCTAATCTTTCCATGGTGGGTCCGGGAGGCTGCCTAGGAATTTCAAATCCCACCTGCCACTGCCTTCTTGCAGGAATATCATCAACGTTTTCTTGGTGAATCTCTCCCAGTACACCAACTTATGTATCATCATGTCTGGAATCTTACCAAGGCATTCAGGTGGCCTACAGCATCTAGCAAGAGGGCTTAGAAACTTCTCTGTCATTTAACAGCAGCCAGAAAGGAAGGAAAATTACTGCCTTGGCCATATGGTAAAAGCATCTGATTCAAATGCTTTTCAGAAGACACAAAACCACTGCCATGGTTCCTGTCATGCTGCTCCATGAAGCCCATCAGGAGTGATGAACTCCGAGATTCATGCCACCAGAGGTGTTTGCAGCACCCACAGGGTTCAGCAGGATATACCCTGTGCATGGACGTCACATGCTGACCAGACTCACTTCCACATCACTGCGGGCTGAGAGCCCTACAGTCAGCATATCCTACAAACTCAAGGGAAAACCAGCAACTGCCCAAAAGAGCTGCCTGTGCAAGCTGGTCCTTACCGACAGCGCCGTTGTGAATTCGGGCTGACAAGCTCACTATGAGCCGCGCGCACACTTCGGGCAGGACGTGAGGCCCAACTTCAGAGGCAATTTCAATACAGTGATACTGCTGGTACTCATCTAAATCCTTTTCACTGCATAAGTTCTCCACGGAGCCGATTCTGGGAATAAGTCCAAGCTTTGTCGTTAAGAGAGAAAAGAAAATATTTTTGCTTAGATATATCGAAAACCAGAATTTCCCACATTCTCTTAATGTGCTTTCCATTGCAACAACAGAGGCCTGGAGCACTGGGTTTCCAAATCTGCAGTTGTGCCATTCTGTCATCTAAATTCACTTTATTCTGAAGGTCTAGACATTCTCTGAGTTCTTCAAATAAGAGACACTGCATTTTAAAAAATAAAATTACAATAAGACCTCTGATATATGCTCAGAACTGGTCTTGCTGTGCTGTGTTAGTGACTCCAAAAGCAGTGTCTGGCCAAAATTTTTACTTGTACTACTGTGATAGAGAAAAATCAGCTGAAGGTTCTATGCCCAAGTATAGCCAGCCCTTGCCAGGTCCAGTTGTACAGGAATAATTAGAGAAATAGACCTAAAAATATTTTTCTTGAGAGAAAGACCCAAAACTAACGCCCAGTTCCTGACTTGGTGGAAACTTTGGAAATATCTGGACCAGATTCCCAGGAAGTACACAATTAATTTTACTTTTCCATTATAATCTTTAAAAATATCTGTGATCCTGACAAATTAGAGATATTTAAAAACACCTAAGTGATGAAGAGCTGCACAAATTTATATCCATAGCCACAGCATCTTATCAGCACATATATATGGACTGTGTTCATAATCAATTAGCAACAGAGAGAGATACATGCAATGTATGCAACAAGTATGACTTGTATTGCTCTGTGAAAATTTATCCAGATGCAATTCTGCCTTCCCATACAAAAATATGCAAACGGTGCCAATGGAGAAAAACAGAAGCTGAATTTCTATTAAGACACACATTATTTAAAAATACTTCTAATAAGTCTGTAAAAAAATCACTGTGTATAAATACCACCTCAAGGGACTTGTGACAGAACTACTCACTGAGTCAACCAAGATGAATGATTTTGCCTTTTTGTCAGAGGCAGAGAGCTGGGAAAAATACACATCCACAAAATATTCTGTTCCCGGCTCCAGGCAGACTGGAGTTTGCAGAATTGCAATCCTGTTGAGCAGAAATGAAGCACAGTTGTAGCCAGGAATTAGGACAAGGCATGTTTACTGGATGTTATGAGCTCTCCCTTCCCTCTGTGCCTCCAAACTGATGCCTGCAGCCTGGAGCAAGCCCTGCTGCTGTGAGGAGCACACCAGCCCTGTACTTGCAGACTTTGGGAAAGCTGCAGGATTTCCACCAGGTGATTCACCAAGTGCAATTTAAACCTGGGGAGATTAAACTGAAAATGGCAGGTTTTGCTACTTCTAGCAAGGGGGTTTGCAACTCACTGTTTGTGTTATCATCCTTTCCTGTCCCTATTTGATCAAGACATTGGTCACATCCTCTTAGCTTCTCTCTACTCTTTACAGAGGTCCAAGCTGAAAAGCTGGTTTTGAAAATAGACAAGGACAGTGACTTTAAGTCAATATTTCCTTTCTATACTGAAGCAGCTGCAGTTGGATCTTCACCAGAGCAACCAGCCTCAGCTGGATCTCAGGCTGCTCTCCTGGGTTTGGCAAACCTTTGTCAGACTAAGAACAGGGGCATCAGACTCTTCCTTAGAGCCTATGTAGTATTGTGATGTGCCAGCAACTGGAAAGGCCACACATGTGTTTCTGATATTCCCACTGTCCCACACATGTGTTGCTCTGCAGTGCTTCAGTAAATGTTTTGTACACAGAAGATCTACAGGCAAAAAGACAGCAACAGTCAGACCTCTTTGTAGCTGGGAGAGGCAACTCATGTGGCTCCTGTGAAAGGACCTTGTTTTTGCAGTGTTGACCTGACAAGATACCAGCAGGCTGGATGGCAACACTTGCAAGCCAGTCTTCCAAGAACTATAAACAAAAGACAAAAATTATGGCTATATTTTGTATCTGAAAAACCTGCTTTCTCTTTGCAAGTGTTAATGAAAGCCATCTGAATGACTGCACACTGTGGTGACAAGACAGATTTTCTCTTTATTCTTTACAGCACTGAAAAACAATGTTATTTGTGAAAAATTCATTGTATTTGCTATGGCTAATGAAAAGCAGAGACGGAAATGGAACCTCAGCTGGTTCAAATGGAAACAGCTAGAGTCACTGGAGTTGTTTCTTTTCTTAGCACAGTGTTATTCTGGAGATACCCTTCATTTGCTGCTTTCTCACACATCTAATAAGAAATAATAAATATAGAAGACTTTGTAACAAATGTATTTAAAACCCAACTTTTCAATCCCCAGACAGAAAAAGCTACCTCAAACTAGTCCACTGAAAAATCGTTCCCATGTTTTAAGACACTGGGAGATTGTTTTGCCTCAGAGTGACAGTCAGAGAACAGAATACAAAAGACAGCAGGAAAATCTTGAGTTGTCGGACTGTCCCAGAGAATTGCAAAAGAGTAAGGAGTATACAAAAGCTGGTACCAATAAAACACTTGCTTGTGTTTTTGAAGACATGGGTGAGGACCTGAGTTTAACCAGATTTGGATTAACAGGTTTCCCTAGACATGTCATCATCATTGAGAAATCTTCTCCAGGCAAAAAATAGTAATTTGGCTATTTTCCCACAATTTTCACACATCACAGAGTGGAACAACTGGGAAGCAGGATGCCTGCAAAAGGCCTGGATAAATATCTATGCAGATCACTCCTGCCCATGCACACTTTACTGCCCAAAAAATCCCAGCTAGGAATACAGGATGCTTGTGTAAAAGGAATTGCATTTTCCATGTTTTGATTTTTGAGTAGAGGTCCAGTCCAAGTAAAGGTGCCAAACATTCAGAAGACGAAATCTTGGCTAATGCTTAGAAAACACTTTTAGTGCCGATTTTCATATTTGAGTGGAAAGGGTTAAGGGAGTCAGTGGAGAACATATTACTTGGTTGGTAAGGCAACTTGTTACTGGGTGAAAAGCCAAGCCATTTTAATTTTAGATAAAAAGAACAGGACAAGTTGCTCATCCTATTATTCACAAAATAGTCCCTGTACCTATCACAACATCACAAGACACACAAGACATCACAAGTACCTCAGGCTCATAACGAACTGTGATATCAAAGTCCATGGCAAAGGGAACGTTGCTGATGGCAAACCTCAGCCCAGCTCCGCTGGGAACGCGGGCGAAGCCGTGTCCTGTCCAGGTGACAGCCCGGCCAGCGCTGGGCTGCCGGAACACCACAGCCCAACCCGGCTCCTGTCCAAACTGCATCGCACCCTGCAAAGGCACACCGACACTTTCAACAACACACGGAGTCAAATTACGACAAAAACAAACTCGGAAAAGAGAAAGGAAATATTTTTGCCACGTTGTTTATTTATTTTAGCCACCAGTCTCATTTTCTGAACATGCTCGAGATCGACAATCTAAGAATTCTCCCAAAGGTAGGATATTTAGGGTCACATGTAAAGAATAGTTTCCTATAACCTTGCAGCAACAGCAATAAGAGGGACTAGAATAATCCACTCACCTTTGAATATTTGGCATCTCCAAACATTCACATTGCAAACCTTAAACAGAGTATGTCTGATTTCATACATGGCTAGACCATTCCATTATAAGCTGGATACATAAATACCAGTACTTACAATGGATGCATTTAAGTGCAGGAGGTACCATGCTAATGTCTTGGCAAATTTGTTGGAAATGTCTTGCAACCAAAAACCAAAAAAATTACCTTTCATAAGGACTTTTCTCTTCCAAAAATTCATGGAACTTGAGTCTACAAAGGCACTGAACATAGCAGAGCAAGCCTTTCAGTGTGAATAATAAAATGTCCAACCCAACTGTGTACCAAAAAATTGATTTGTGTCAGGATTGTAATGTCTAAGACTGCAAATCCCATGTGCTCAGGCATTTCCTTGCCCTTTGTTACAAAAATACAATTTTATTATTTGGTGTAAACTTAAGTAACTACTCAAGTAATAATTTACCTGTTCCAGTCCGGATTTTCTTACAGTTCGTTTCTTGTTCCTGTTTAACACAATCTTTCCATTTTCAATCATAAACTCATAGCCTTTCTTCTGGAAGTAGATGTCACACCTTGGAAGAGTGCTTGGCTGAACCTATGAAGTAATAAAAGAGGAGCAGCACTGTCTCAACAATGTTGAAGGGTGGTAAGCACATAAATGAAAATCCACATTCTTAAAACAAGATCTATTCTCACTGAGAGAAACTCTAAACTGTGGCCCT
This sequence comes from Irena cyanogastra, assembly GCA_013397155.1. NCBI lineage: Eukaryota > Metazoa > Chordata > Aves > Passeriformes > Irenidae > Irena > Irena cyanogastra. The sequence goes on along the minus strand of VWZV01013982.1, from coordinate 25,335 downwards.
GCAGCTGCTGGAAACCTTTTTCCCTCACTCCCTTAAAACTAACTTGCACTTTTCCCTCCTAAACTATGTCCCAGACATCTGTTTTCCATTTAATTATTGGACTGTAGGATAATTACTGATTGTGATTATAGCTAAATATTTGTGGATGCAACCTGCAAATAAAACATTTTTTTTATTATTCCTTATCTATAGTTTCTGTACAATATGCCAGAGAAAAAATGTTAGCAAAGGTATAGACAGAGGAAGGGATGCATTCCAGGCTTGCAGTCAGCATGGGGAACAGCTACCCCCATGTTGAAAGGGGAAAAAAAATAATTAATTTTTCTAAAAACATTACAGATGGATGCCAAGTTCTTGAGGAAATTAGGCTACAACCAATGCTGTTATATAAGGCAGCAGGAATTAGTCCAATGGAGCAGAGAGTAATTTGATTCTTCCATTGCTGGAGATTCCCAGAAATAAAACATTTCAAGAGAGTTATTGGCAACTCAAATACTTTCCTCTAATCTAAATAATTAAATTAATTTCTCTAATTCACGCTAGAGCAGCCTGTAGTTGAGAAGCAGCAAGGGCAGCTTTGCAGGTCATACCACGCTGTGGTGACTGTCCCTTTTTAACAGCCACAGTTATGGAATAGTCATGTCCATGAAAAACAGAGACAAACTGACAATGGGCAAAGGACTTGCTTTACATTTTCCTGCTAAAGAGCTGCTCCCCAAGCAAGGGCTCTCAGTGCAACACCTAAAAAGCAAATACCTACCAAAGGTGCAGAGCCAGAAAGAGGCTTTGCATGCTCAGCTTCATAAATATAATAATCCAGGGGTAGAAAGAAGTGTCCTGGAGCTGGCTCGTTGCACTGGCGGCTCACGATGTTGGGCAGACACTCGCACTGGCCGTCCTTCAGCGAGCACCTACGGGAGGAGTTGGTCAAGGGAGGGCATCAGTGTGGCACGGCTGGGTCCTCACAGCATGAGCACAGCTCACACCCACCCTCGTTCCACCTTTGCTTAATTTCTCCCATTGCTGGATTACCTCCACTACTAAACTTCTTCCTATCACTCACCTCCGCTGTTTCTGATGCTGGATTTGTTCAATGCTACTTTTCCGTGACTTGAGAGTCCACGACCTCCTTTGTCTTTGTCTGTTCCGTACCTGAAGCACTGATCCTTTTGTTTCCTGAGCATCTGTTACTGTCTATTCCTGTATCATTTTTTGTATCTTTTTCTATAAGAATCACTATATCACGATTCTTAATAATCTGTCACCCGCAATTATGGAGGCAGGACATGAGATCAGAAGGACTTTGATGTGATGTGGAATGTTTTCATATACTTACATGTATATTTAACACACCGGGCAATTTACCTGCTCACAAGGAGCTGCTCTAAAGCGTGAGACTGTGTGCTCCTCTGAAGTCTAACAGCAGTAGTGAGGACCCCTGCCCAACAGATTTTTGGAGGAGCCCAGCTGAAACCAATCTTGCTTCTAAAATAATACATTTTAAATAGGACCCAAAAAAAAAAATTCTAGCATTTAAGGTAGATGTAGGAATCTAAGTTTAAAATGTCACCCCTAATTTACTTCTAATTTCTAATAATATTAGGGCCTCTGGTTCTCTCAAGGCATATGTTTTATATTTCATATTAAACACATCTTGGCTCAACCTGATTTAAGGTTGGCTCCAAAGGAAATAGGTAAATCCCCTTATCACAAATAAATTTCCAAGATCTCCACCCAACTTTACACTGTTTCTATATGATGAAATTCCATCTACATTCTATTTTCCTATCTGTACTGTGACTGTATTAACCTAACCAGAAAATCTAACCTAAGAGTTTATAAGAATTCAAACCAAGAAAGAACTTGAAGAAGTTTAACTTACAAGTTATTCTGAGATCCACCAATATCACAGTCACATGGAGAACAGCCATACAAGCTGTTGCCAAGACCCCAGTATCCTGCCTGGTACAAAAAGAAAGGTTCTTTTATGGCAAATATTTAAGTATGCAAAGCAAAATAAAACTCGTTCTGCTGGATGAACAATGCTCTGGAGCACTACTGTGCTTGGCCATGGGAGATTGCTTCTCTTACCGGATAGCAGGGGTGCTCAGCCACTGCAAGAGCCAGATATTTACCCACTTGTACAAGCAAATTGCTCTGTAAACAGCAAAGACAGATCAAGGACATAATTTTGCATTTCCTTTCCTTCCTGGGAGTACTCCTCCCCCTGCAATTTGATTGCACAAATGTTTGGGAGCAGTGAAAGAGAAGCAGACATGTCAATGCAAATTGGAAGCATACAGCTATAAAATTATTTTGAATTTTGACTAATTTTTTTTTTTTTGGCGATGAAAAGGTGTGAGGTGGGTGAGAAGACTTCCAAAACCACAAGCAGAAGTGAAACCAAAAACTGAGTACATACAAGGCATTTTTCACAGCGTTGCCCTGTGGTGAACCTCTGGCAGAGGCACTTTCCCGTGGCAGGATCACAGACGGAGAAGGGCAAACTGCCCAAGGGATCACAGTTGCAGGCTGCAGGGACAGAAAAGTGCAGTTACCTCTGCAGGCCCCAGTGACAGCAGCAGGACTGGCATTTACATTAGATGTGGCATCAGCATGACAGGCAGTCTCCATCCTCCACACAGACATTCTGCAGATCAATGTGCCCTGGCACCCTCCAGCCCTGAGACTGCCCTTGGAAATGGACAATTTCCTCGGTGGGTCCCTCTCTGGGGGGAGCAGAGGCACTGGCAGAAGGCCTCTGCAGTGGTTTGCCAAGGGCTGTGTGCTGATCTGCACTGAAGTCCTTGTGTGGCTGAGCGCCTGGTGTGGGCATAATGTGTTCACAAACCCACCGTGCACCTGGGCAGGGGTGGGATGTGTTTTCACCAAGCCTTTCTTAGAGGAACAGTTGGCTGGAAGTTCTTTTGGCAAAACAGCAGCTCCTGTCATCTCAATATCCCTTTCCAATTAAGTTGCATATTTAGTAACTCTTATATTAAAAATGGCCTGATCTGTTACATTATACTATGCATTCTGAAAGCGATTTTGCATTGTTTCAGCCTTGGATGCTACACCAGAAACCTTGAATTTTGTTGATGCTAAATTACAGTAGGCAACTGGGTATTTTGCGACTCGAGTAGAGCATTAGTGTGTGGATCTGTGCATCCAACTACCTCCACGCCTTAAGAATGCTTTGGAAAGGAGACTAGGAGAGGTGTTTTACGTACGCTGGCAGCCCAGGGGGTCGCTGCTGCTCAGCCCGTAGTAGTTTGCCTTGCACTTGTCGCAGCGAGCGCCCTCCACGTTGTCCTTGCAAGGGCAGCGGCCCGCGACCGTCCCCAGCGCGGGGTCCGTGCGGCTCTCGCACACGCCCCCGGGCAGGGTCCCCTCTGGGTCACAGTTGCAGGCTACAGGCAGGGTCAGGGAGACACAAGAAAAGCACATGTAGATGTAAGCATGAAAATGCAATTACGGAGCTGCTGGTAATCTGCCCTTGGCTCCTTAAGGACTTTTCATGCCAATCAATTGCTGCAATTAAATAACGCTCAGGGCATTTTCTCCATCCTATGTTAATAATGAATTTAGGTCATCTTTCAGAAAAAGAGCTTTAATGACTGAAAGATTGTTTTTCTTGCATATGGCAGATATCTAGCAAAAGTTACTTACTCCTCCCATCATTTTGGAGCCTCTTCTGTAATCGCTGAAGGTCACAGAAGCAAGATCATTACTGTTATTCATATTTATATTAACCTTGTTCAAGAAAAATTATAGCTTTGCTGGATTTCTAAGCTCTTTTAGCAAGGAGCTGGAATATGCAGCTCTTTTTACAATGCTGGTTGGAGGATACTGTCATGCAGCTACTTATTAAGGCAGTTTGGATGTTATAGGTTTGGTAACATTTTTACAACCATGTGGACATTTAAGCATGAGGATGGCCACAGGGCTCAGAGCAAAGGGAACCAGAACAACCCTGTTTCGAGTAATCCTTACAGAAGTTAAAAAAGGGAAGCTTACGGAGGCACGCCTGAGGATCTGAGATGACTTTGCGTGGATCCTGGTAAAAGGAAGGTTTGCACCTGTCGCAGTGTTGGCCGGTGGTGTTGTCCTGGCAGTCCTCGCAGACGCCACCGCTGACCCCGCCGCTGGCCTGGTACACGGCCATGTCAAAGTGGCATCTGCTGGAGTGGCTGTTGCAGTTACAACCTGAAACCAAAACAAACAGTGGGGTACTTCACACCATGTAAATGTTGTGGTCTGGCCACATTGCAGTCTACACTTAACACACGGTTACTGGCTATTTGTATGATTTCAGTGGCCAACAAGATTATTCCCAGGCCTTGTGTGCTACAGCTGGGGGAAAAAAATTGGAGTCTTCGGACAGAACTGTATCCTAAACTTGGAAATGCAGGGGAGTGTGCCTGATATGCAGTGTGGAAAACTGCTCTGCTAAAGAAATCTCTAGCTGAGTATTTGTTATGGACCCTAATATATTATTGTTGTGTATACTACATTACTCATTATTGTGGAAATAAATATTTTAGCCTTGTCTAGATTCTTTCACTCACATGAAAAATACTGTGCAAACCAATGAATGATCTTTTTTGCATTAGCTGCTTTTTCCCTTCTTTTTTTTTTTTTCCCTGTATGAAGAATAAGAACATGAAACAGCTCTTCCTCTTGTAGGATAACACAGCACCTATGGATTCAGGAATATGTTTTTCTGGATGAGGCATGAAAAAGTCTCCCACCCAGAAACCTGGCCATCCCATTACGAATTGGACTAGGATTGTACCACACCCACTCCTGGCTATTAACATGGAAAATATCATGTTTGAGTTACGTTTGCAAGCGTTATCTTGTGTCCCTTCAGCTGGCCTCCAGGGAGCATCGTTGTAGAAATCTTTACACCTTTCACAAGACAAACCTTCAGTGTTATGGTGGCAGATACACCTCCCATGGACCTGTAATGTGGTGAGAACGGAGAGGAGAGGAGAGGAGAGGAGAGGAGAGATATTTGCTTAAGGTATGTCAGCAAGATCAGGAAAATTTGAAGCTCTTTGGCTCCCTCAGCTGTCATAATTTTCAATTATTTGAGTAAAAGATCTGGAGAATATCTGCAAATATTAACCAAATAATTTTAAAGTCACTGAGGAACATTTAGAAAAAAATTACTTATAGAGATATCAAAGGAGCCATCAACATTTTAGATTATCTCTCTCTCCCCCTACATATCTTCATATTGTAACACGTATTTTCCAGGAGAAAAATCTCTTGTTTGCAGAGGGAAAGAACTTGCAATCACATTCCTGGAATTTTTAATAATCCATTTTTCATGGGTTAGCTTTGCATTATCAACTATTCTTTGTGCCACTGCCTCCTATCCCCTGCAGAGCCTCCAGGCCCAGCTGGAGTGTGGAATGCACCCAACAAGTGGCCATTCAAGTCTGCACATGCCATAGGCTACTTACTGCATTACATTTGCACCATTACAGCTCTGGAATTTTGCTGCTATTATCAACATGTCTTGTCCCAGTTGCTTTTGAAACACCACAGCAGTGCCAACAAAGACAGCTTCTGTGCATTCCAACCCAGGGTTTTAAAGGAAGAATTGCATTGAAACATCTAACATTGCATTGAAACATTTAACAACTAGCAGTTGCAAGTGGCCAATCCAAAGATTATCAGAGATCCTTCCACTCCCTCCCTCCATCTCTTCCTTCTCACAGAGTACCAATGGAGACTCCCCTTTTTGGAGAGAGCATTAAGGACACACCATCCCAGACTGATGGAAAACATCTCCCCGTAAGTTCTGCATGGAATCACACTGGCTGGCATGGCCATTGCAAAAGCAGCTGCCCTGCACAACCAGCTCATAGATGGCATAGTAGTACTTCTCAAGGGGATCACTGTGCCTCCTCCCAACCAGAGCATCTCCAAGGGTGTGGAGTTTAGTAAAATTGATCCTTAGGTTTGTCAATGTAATGAGATCTGGAAGGAAAGAAGAGAGATCAGGAGCCCAAGTTCAGTCTAAAATTAACAGTTTGAAATCTTCAGCTTGAGTCAGTCATCCAAGAATTTCCCATAGTGAAGAAATAATGAACATGATCCACTATTGGCCAAGATCAGTAATGCCTACAGTGGCAGTGCAGGGGCCCAGTCCTGGAACACAGCTGCATGAGTGCTAGCATCCTGTTTGGTATGGCTCTGCATTTTCCCAGACACTGTCTTCATGGGTTCATGTGTACCTCTGGGACTGGTCTCAAAAAGCAGTGTGGATTGGGCCTGAATCCAGAGGGAAAGATAGTTTAGCTTCATGGGTGTGCTCTGCAGAGCTTTGCTGTTTGCCCCCAGGGCTAGAGAACAAGACTGGCCCATTTCATTTATTAATACAATGTCTCCCTAAGATCTTTAGGTACATAACTTTCAACATCATTGACTTACACCAGCTGAGCTGTTGACCCTTTCAGTGTACAAAACAAACAATACCAGCAAAGTGTCTCTGGACAAAACATGCAGTGTCCCTACCTTGGATATATGGCACATATGGATTTTCTATTTCAAAGCGGGGATCCAAAGCTTTTAAAACAACCTGCAAAACAAATCAATAAAGCTCTATAGATGGGATGAGCAGCCACCAAAGAGATCAAAAGACAGGCCTCTGCTTTTAGCAGACACGGACAAGAGACCTTCAGTTCTGCAAATGATTTGAACTCATACAAACAGACACTTGACAGTACCTCGCCTTCAGTGGAGGGCTCGATGTCCGAATATCTTGAATCACAAACAACATCTCCAACACTTTTTGCTGGACCAGAAGAGATGTTGGGAAAAGAAGCTGCACAATCATGTGCAAAATATCTAAACACTTTCCAGGTCTGACCAAAATTGGTAGAGCGCTCAACCAGCATTGCTGCAGGCCGAAATGTCTGCAAGAAACATTTCAAGAATTCTTTAAGCAGGCATTAATAATCTCAGGGGTTGTTATACTGATATTCCTCTTTGGAGGATGCTAAGATTTTGTGTTTGAGAGCTTATAGGCTCATAATAGGTACTGTTACTGTTAACAGGTACTTTTTCAGGGTCTCTGAAAAAGCTCGTTAGAACCTCTCTCTAGCAAAAGGGAAAGGTAACATTTCATACAGATATGTGATTACTTTCTAAGTAAGGAAGTTTACCATAACAATATAGGGATTTAGTACGAAATAAAACTGTAATCATCTGCATCATAATAGATATGCATGAACTGAACTAAATTGAAAGAGCAACTGCAGTTCAGATATGTCCGACATTTTTAAAGTGTAATTTTGAAAAGTATTTTTTTCAGTTTTAATTCTTGGATTTACAGAAAATAGGACCAGAAGGCACATTAATAGGAAGCTGTTCAGTTTATCCTCCACCCCTAAGGCAGGATCAACTGTAATTTAACCATACTTGACAGGTGTTTATCTAACCTGTTCTTACAAACCTCTGAAGATGGAGCTTTCATTGCCTCTCCAAGCAATTTATTCCTGTGGTTAAGTAATTAGTGTATAACATTACATAAGAGCTCTGGTAAAAGATGTACCTTAAAGGTCAGGATAAGATGGCTGAATTGGAATAAAGTTTCTAGGTCCAATCTAATGCTGACATGGTCAATGCCTGAAAAGAGAATGAAAATGAAGTGCACAATGTGTACATTGAAGGGGTTGCTGAGACAGTTTTCCTATGGGAGATTTAAAGATGCCTTTTCCAGCAGCGCAGCTAGACCCTTTAGGGCATCCCCTGTCCACAAACCCGTGCAGCTGGACTGCTCTCTCTGGGGCAATACGATCTGCTGCCTTCCTGGCATTGTCACCAGCAGTCACTGCATGTCACTGAGACTGCAGGAGGTGGCTGAAGGTCCTGCTCACATAATTCAGGCTGTAAATGATGATGATGGTAGGGTTCTGGGTTTGTGTGTTTCTACATCTAGTTAGGTTTATTTTTAAAAATCTGTTCAAATAATTTACTCATTGCTAAGAAAGAAAAAGAGAACTAATAAAATGAGGTGTTTTCTTCATGCTAAACAGAACTGTTAAACCCTTCTATACTTCCAGATGTGAAATTTGTCATGAGCAGAACTACTGCACCAGGCATCTTCCAAAACTGCAACAAATATGGAAAATAAAAACCTCCAGAAGTCACACATTCTCTGTAGAGAGTTCCAGGAGCTCAGTTGATATCCCCATTGTTCACATCTGCATGTACCACCTCAGGACTCCTGCTGACCAGGCTGTGCATGAGACCTCATCTCAGAAGAAAGATAGGGAGAACAAGGAAAGCTCCTCTCACAGCTGGCCTACAGCTTTATTGGCAGTGGTGTTCAAAGCTGGTGACAGATCCTTGCTAAACTCCACGAAAATCAAGGCTTATGGATTTTCAGTTGGATACTCAAAATAGAGGTAACATATTATCTTATTTTTCTATGCCTTAATTTCCAATCAGACAAGAATTTTTCACATAATCACTATATGTCAAATAAGACAGAGTAAACGTTATTCCTCCCAGCATGTCTTCCCAGAGGAGCTGTAAGGATACTGTCTTCATCAGTTCTGGGATTGCACATATCCTCAGCAAGTTCCAGAGGATGCCAAACCTAGCGGTGCTGTTGACACATGTGAATGATCAGTGGCCATCCAGAGGGACCTGGAAAAGCTGGAGATGTGGGCCCATGGGAAGCTGACAAGATTTGTCAAGGTCAAGTGCAAGGTGCTGCACCTGGGCTAGGACAACCCCCAGTACCAATACAAGCTGGGGGATGAATGGATGAAGAACAGCCCTGCAGAAAAGGAACTTGGGAGTATCAGAATAAGGGAGCTGATAGCCAGGCTTTATTTAATTTTTTCCTAAACTATTAGTTCTTCAAAAATAATTTTTCTAAATGGGTATTTGTGTTTTACACACTGTCTTTACATTACATCTGTAGGCAAATGTATATTTTGCCCCAAATGAAAATTCTCTGTCTGGGCAGACACCCTGTGGAAAATATGTGGCTTTCATGTATAACCCAGCATTGCCACATGTCCTCTGGTCAGCTCTTGGAGGTGCTGAGTTTAAAACCTGTCCATAGAAAAACAGACTTCCTGAAATCTTATCTTGCTGTACACAAATGGGTTTGAATCACTCAGTATTACCTAACTGAAGAACAGATGCAGTTTTTTTTTCATCTCTTCATGAAGGCAACTCTGTGAAAGCCAGTTACATAAAGAAATCTCACAGTAATATTTTGCAGTAATATTTTCTCTAAGAAACTTACCATTTTCTGACTGCCACCACTTCTTTTTCCTTTCGGGCTCAAATGTTGTGATAATGTTTTCAACCATGTGACTGTTGTGCTGGGTATAGGGATTATATGGATATCTGGAATCACAGAGAAAGCACTTCTCTTCAGCCTAGAAAGCAAAATGAGCAGAACAAAAGCTTAATTTGGATTCTTCACTAAAAATTAGGTGGATGTACATACATTTATGCCATTGCAAGGCTTGAACCTGTCTTGTTGCTTTGGATGTCTGTGCTTTTAATCACTCAGGCTTTTCATACACAAGCCCAAGAGAACCATCATATGCATGAAGCATGCACATAGTAAGTGTTGATCATGGTCTTCCCCAGGCACTTTATAAAAATTACACTTTTTCAGTTGTGGAGAAGGGATCTCAGTAAGACCAGGTACAAGGTAAGTGGTTGGTTTGAGATGACACCACCACCCTGACTGCTGTCAGTGTCTTTTTAAGCATAGGGGAACTGGGGAAGTTTAAAACCAATGCAAAGAAGGAAAATCAGGGTATCAATAGGATACAAGGGTCTTATTTGAAAATGTTACAAGCAGAAGATGAAGGTAGTAATGATTACCAATATCTCAGTCCTGAATGAGAGGTTTTGATTGTGAGGGCAAGGAGTTCCTGGCTTACGGTGATAAGATGGGGATTGAGCGGGAGAGCAAGAAGAGGTGACAAGGTTAAGATGCTGGGCTGGCAGATGGCCTGTGCTGAGCCATGTGGAGAGCCTGAGCAGCCATCACAGCCAGCAGGGTCCCTGGGAAGGGTTCAGCAGGGTGGGCAGCAGTGGACACACTCCAGGAGATTTGGGCAGAGCCTGAGTGAGAGGATGCAGGAGTAAGCCATAGCAGAAGGTGATGCCCAAGCTGTGTGCCTAGCTGGTAGGGACAGTGGCAGGAAGAAGAGGGGATGATACAGCACCCCAGAGGGAGCTGAAGGAGGAGGCATGAGTTCAGTGCCCGTGGCTGGGAGGCTGGAAGTAACCCAGAAGGAGATGGGTGGAGAGGCATACTCAGGATCCACAAAGAATTGGGAATGGTTTTAACATCTTTGCATTATGAAATCACCTGGGAATTATTTGCATTTAAATAAATGAAAATATAGATTTACAGGTATGGTATAATTCACATATTTTAAACAGTAATTATGTATTACATTCAGTCATTCTACACTACAATTGACAAGTGTATGAATGCACATTTTAGTAGATGAGAGAGAAATAAAAAAAAAATACTCTGTCTTCTCAATTCACAAAGTTCTGGTAAGGAGAACTCAGATTTTTGAAGTAGTTGGAAGGACCATGCACACTCACACTCTGGTTTATATAGACATACAATATGACTGGGGCAACTTATGTTTAAGGTCGCTCCACAAAAATCTGCTCCAAAGGACAAGCACGTGCATGTCCATGTCTGGCAGATAGATCCCATTTGCCTCTGAATCGTGCAGCTTTGTACTCTCCTCAATGCTGTCTTTTCCCTTCAAAACATGTGTAAGTAGTAAATCCAATCATTGAGCTAAAACCCACTTAACCTACATTTTAAAAACAGTAAGACATATTAAAGACTAAAAATTATTTGTAGTTCTTCTTTCCAAACACAAAGCAGTTGAATTCTGTTTTTTCTCCATATGAATCCCAGCTAAATCCTGGCTCTTGGTAGCTTGCCACGTCGACTAATACCCACTTTCATGAGTAAGGCTTACTCTTATGAAATCTGACAAAGGTCATCAGGAGGGAAAGTGGGAGAGGAAGAACTTTGGTTTACAACTTCCAAGATGTCAAACTTCCTGGTCTGCCTCCAGCAAAGAATTCAAAACGTGCTGGTGAGAAAGCAAATTGAAAGTCAAGTGGGACTCTGATAGCCTGTAAGTGACAACACATTTAAGGCAAGCTAATGGAACAGAACATATTGCCAAAGTCTCTCTCTCTCTCTCAAGTTCTGCAAAACAGCAGAGTTTGTAGTTTTCACCCTCTTCAGGAGACAGCCACCAGGGGTCAAGATATGTTGAAGCAGCTTTAAATTACAGGGATTATTGCGGAACAGCTGCTCCTTTTCATGAGTCTGTATTTACATAATTCAAAGTAGAAGTACAGGCAAGTGAAAATATTAATTTTTTAATTGCTCTTTGATCTCCTCCTAAAAAGCAAGAATAAAAGGCAATCATCCAGCTTTAGGGCCAGAAAAATGGTTCAGGCTGTTTCAGGAAAGGAAAGAGATATTTACATTTTGCAGAAAACTGTGGATACAATGTGCAGCTTGGAGCAGTCCTTGGTTCTATGTCCATACTTTACTCTGCAAATGTGTCACAACATTAAGCTAGAAGGTCATAAACCATAATTATTTTCAATTGCTTATAAATTAAGCATTTTAACTTCCTCTTCAGCCTAGGCTGTTATTTAGTGGCAATATTTCTATTCGTGACAATTTATTAGCTCAGTGGGACCAAGTCCTTCAGGATGTACAACAGGAGAATCCTAATTTCTGCACACCTTCCGTATACCCACTGGTTCCCCCTCATCACTGAAGCCAGGGAGCGAGAGGCATCCCTCTGGTCAGCCACATTTTGGATCTGCTGGCCCACCCACATGGCCAAAGCCTGGACAGCATTAGGTCTTCCCTTTTCAGAGGCAGCTTTCTGCTTTCAGCAACATTGGCCTCATTTCAGATCAAAAGACAGGACAGCATATGGTGTGAATCTTTTAACAGGCTGCCTCAGGTCCCAACACCACCCAGACATGTCCTCTGGAGAAGTCCTGCAGCCTGTGGGACCCCACTCCCCCTGCACTCACACACAAAGACCATGGGCTTCACTTCCAGGGCCTGAGTGGGAAGAGGACTTGTGAAGCAAAGCTCCTTCAGAAATCCCTGTGCTCAGTCCCTGTGCATCTCAGGGATGTTTCTCCCCCTTGAGAAGATACACATCACCATGGAGGCTGTTTGCAGCCAAACCCTCCATATGTGCTGCAGCGAGGCACAGCCTTCCACCAGACTTAGTGTCACACTGTCTGGTAATTATTCAGATAACTCCCACAGGAACTTCCTAGTCTGGGCAAATTCCCTACACAAACAAGAACATAGTTAGTAGGAAGAGTGAGAATATGGTTAGTAAGAAGAGTTCAGTTTGTTAAAAAAGAAAGAGCAAACCAACCTCTAGGTAGCCTATAATGCAGTACTTCTGAGGGCTGTTCATGCCACAGGTTGATGAGGCTGTCAATTGCTTGCTGCGGCCCTGGAGAAGGTCCCCAAGGGCTGGGTGGCAGGACCCAGCACCACAGTCATGCTGTGCATGCTGGGGTCTTATCAGCACTGAGCACAAAAGAAGATTAAAGAAAAATTAAATTGTTTTGTATAGCCAGCAGTATTCTCCAGGCAAAATCAGTTAAATCCCAACACAGGCAGAAAACTCAATTATCCTTTGCCTGTACCCATTTTGTCCTTAGTTACATATCTTTTTCAAGAACTTCAGTAATGAACACACCTGCTGCAAAATAATAATAAAAATACAGCTAACATATTGCAAATCTATGGTAAAATTTAATTTTTCAGCACATTGCTTTTCAGTAAAAATGCCAATTTGCCATGAGCAATAATTTATTATGCTTCCCACCCTGACATACTGACTGCCAGCAATTCTACAAAAGAACAGTGAGCATTTCAATTGACTCTGTGAACAGAGCCAGATTTAAATTAATTCCACTAATATCTGTTGAAATAAGTATTCCAAGTTATTATGGTGGAAATGAGACCAGGGTTAAGACCAGGATTGATATCAGGGGTTCCTCAGATTTTCTTTTAATTTGCAATGAATCCTTAGTCCAGTGTCAGAACCCTCTCAGACCCCATGGAGTGGTCATTAATAAATAAAAACAGTAATTCTGAATTCTCTGAATAATTGCAGGACTTCTTGTTTGTTTTGCCTGAAACAACTTTCAGTATCTTCCCCATCATATTAAGACTTCCCTTACAGGGCTTTTCCTTTTAAACAAGTTCTGTCCTGAAACTCTGAAAAGGAATGGGTACCTTGGAGGCTATATCCATTCAGCTTTACTTGACTCAACTTGTTAGAAAAGGTGCAGTTTAAAAGCACCAACCACTGATAATTGAAGATCCCACAGAACACTAGAAATACAACTACAACAGTAAAATTACAGCATTTTATAGCCAGATTTCAGTCTATGGCTCAGGCTGTAATTCAGATGATGAGTGACACTTGACTCTTTAGATGTAAAGCAGTCCCTATGTTTAGTTAGCCTGCTCTTTTTAGTTACACAAATCCATGCTCATTATTCATTAGCAGATGTTGATTGTCCCTTTCAGGACCTGAATTAGACTCAATTACCACATATATGTTTTCTTTATACTTAAAGGTTTCATATCACTCGTAAGTCCCTCACTGACAGGAGAGTGGGGAATAAAGATTCACTGTCACGTGTTTCGCAATAGCATTTTCTTAAAAGAAGCACTCTAACAAAATCTTGGAAAGGTGTGTAAATCACATAATAATATTTCAAAATTGGCCTGAGTCACTGTAGCATCTGTACTTACTGAGATGTAACAGGATGGCCAGCCCCAGCCTCATGCCTCCCCATCAAACTCTGACTGGTACTGCTGCAAGAGAAAAACTGGTCCATCACTTGGTGCTCTCTCACCAGGGCACACAGGTGTACCCAGAACCGGCCTTTAGTAAATTACAGAGACATAATAAAAATATAAAGACTAGAAGGAAGCACTGGCTTTGATTTAATTGTAGAAAAAAAATCTCATTATGGAAATTTTGGCACTGAAACTGGGATGAAAGCAGAGGAGCACTCCACTAAGGCTTCCAGAGAAGACCGTGAAAACATATTCACACTATAGTGTAAAATATAACCAGAATACAATCAGCTAAAATACTGTAGTATTAAACCCCTTAATTCTAAGTGGATTCAGCAGGGCTGTTTGCAGAGATCTAGCTCTTTCTCTGGAGGTTCTTGTTTGTTTTCATTAGCTTAAAACATAGTCAGAGCTCCTAATGAAGATGCCACTGAGAAATGCCTGATATCAGGTGCTGTGAATTCTGTCAGAGATCTAAGTGCGTCTTGAGGTGTAGTGAACAAAACCAGGTAATGTCAGCATCAGTGCAAAAAACTTGTACAGGGGAAACTCAGCATGAGTCCAAGAGAGGTTGATTGTGGTATTGTGGCATCTTTCCTCTTCCTATTTACCTGGAGGAAAGTGAGACTTGCCAACACAAAACTTCTGTTGGAAAAAAAAAGGCAGCCGTGGATATAAAAGAAAATCCAGCATCCTGCCACCAAGTAGAGGTCCCAAACCAAATCTGTCCCTGTCTTTGCATCTTCTACCCCTTTCTCTACCTGTAGGAACCAGTGAGGCTGGTGTGCCCTGAAACAGTTCCAGCTGCTGGGGCATCCCTGTATGAGCATGCGTCAGCACCACTTCCCAACTGTGTTCTTGTTCCTCACCTTCACACAGCCATCACCGTACTGAGTGAGCTTAAATTAAATACACCCCCAGAGCAGTGGGAACATAAACAAAAGCACTTCAGATGTTACAGACTCCATGTGGGCTTAGTGCACTCAGCCCTATACTGCACATGACACAACAGCTGTACCTAGATGAGTACCTCAGCAACCACAGAGAAAGCAGAGAAAGGGTAGGGAAAGCTAGCAAGGGTCACCAGGCTTTCATGCTGCTGCAGCTGCTCTCACCTGCCACAGCCACAGAGAGCCTGGCATGTGACAGAGAGATGATGCTAGCGAGCATCCATGCAGCTGTGCCTGGCTACAGAGAGACCTGGCCACAGATCCACTGTCCGAGGCAAAATTGAGCAAATATTTTCCTCCTGTGTTGGACTTTAAATTTTATACTCTGTCAGAATAATGGAGAGACTCAGAGATTGTTTAAGCTGTAACCACTGTGACAGCACTGCAGTGAAATACAGGTGCCCATAGTGACTGACCTTGGCAGGTACATATCCAATTCCTACCCTAACACTGTGACATGTAATACCAGTGATACTCTCTAAACCTCACTCCCTTTAATGTAGAAACAAGGACTAGAAAAACCCCAACATACTTTGGTTCCATGCTTAACAGGAAAATCAAATACTGAAGAGGTCTTACCTGGGTTCCAGGCAGCTGGGAATGAACTGAGCTGAGTGAGGGAAGCAAGCAAAGGCATACCTGTGCACTTCAGCTGGAGAAGACAGCACGTCCCCTGAGGCACCAAGGTGTAGGTGAGAATGAGACCCAGCCTGCAACTTGTCAAAAGCTTGATTTGTGAACTCCTTCTGCTTCTGGCATCAGCAAATATATTCACTGAAAGACAATTGTGACAGGTTAAGTTCATGGCAGAAAAAGTTCATGCAACTGAAAGCAGAAGGCTGGGATTCTTAAAGTGCTGGCAAACAGCATCTTGTCTGTTGTTTAATTAAACATCTGTTCAGCTGGTCTGGTTTGAAACCAAACCTCAAAGTCTTTATAACTAGTTAACATCAGAAGTCTAGTGGCTCTGGATTATCTGAGCATGGGCTAAAAAGGATAACTCCTCACAGCAGGAGTGTGAATGGTCAGGAGGGCTGTTTAGGGTTCTGAGGTGACTGTAAACATGCCTGCCAGACAGCTGTGATTGCACTTGTGTGGACATACTGAGGCAAACCTGAAATAGTTCAAACTCTGGATCATCAGTGTGAGCACTAGGTTTTCCTCAATTTAAAGCTGAAGACAACAAGGCAACTTGAGTCTTGGCTTTGCATTTCAGCACAAGTTTTTTCTGTAACTGTACCCAGCAGCAAGCACAGGGCAGTGATTGATGTGTGGGGTACAGCACAGTCACAGGCAACACAGTGATGGAGCAGCTCTGAAATAGTGTTCAACAGCTCATGTGCAGAACTGGCCACTGTTTTCTGGTATCTTTGTTGAAACATGTGGCACTTTGATTCCAGTTTTCACAATGGCAGGTTGCCTTGATACACAATTTTAGAGGTGAGATATTTGTTATCATTTCTCCTCTGACTGTTTATAAGCTTAATTCATGACAGTCTGTCAAGTATCATCACACATCCTTAAACAGAAGGTTTTCTATATTAGCAAAATATATTTTATAAATAAATTACTGCTTTTTCTTTTGGTTGTTCCTATTCTTTCAGAAAAAAAAGAAAGGTGTGTTCTTCAATCCTATTGCAATATGCAGTACTAAGTGTCCTCTGCCATTACTATGATTATTAACTCTAGCAGAAATAATTCTTATACTTAAAGTTTTTGAAATTATTTTCCTCAAATACATGTGGAAATTACTTGTGAGAGACTTTTTTTCAGGCCAATTTAATCCGCATTTGGTTTGCACTCATGCATGACTAATTATTGTACAGATGGTTTATACTTAGTGGGTTTTGGTATTAAGAAAAAGACTAAATGATACATTTAGATATTAATTTTACTTTTTATGTGCAAGCAGTATGTCAAATGTTGCCTGAAAGATACACATATAACTGAAGAAAATATTATTACTATGATGCTACTAAATTATAAAATGGTTGACATTTTATTAACATATTTCATGGGGAATTCAGAATTTGTTACAGAGAAGTTATGTGAGAAGTAAATATCAAGGAAGATTTATTTGCAGAATATAGCCAGTCCTCTGTTCTGATTTATGTAGGACCCCAAGCAAGAAGGAGGTTTAAACTGCTTGAGGCGGGGATTAAGAAACTTCTTTCTTGCCTCTTTAATCTCTGCACTAGTAAAGGATCTGGATTTATAATGCATCACTCGTCCCGTGCTAGCTGGAGGGTAGATAGCACTGGTGTGTGATTTTTCAAGTTATCACAGGTCTGAGGGTTGTCATTGCTTAGGCCCAAGGCATATCCTCAGTACACACAAAGGATGGGAATTTCTAGCACTGCAGCATGTATTCCCTTCACAGACACCAACCAGCAGTGAGGAGAGCCACCACTTTAAAATTTCAATACATTTTTCAAGAAATAAAATTATTTGAGCCTAGGATTATTCTTGCTGTGTGAAAAGTAAGTATTTAATCTAAACAAATCACTTGGGCTTCCTTCATGTCAATGGAGAAAGACAGGGAACCCTACAGAGTTCATCCCAGCACCTTCTTTAGACACCTTAAAGGGATAAATCCTCTTTTGGAAATATCTGCTGCTTTCCTTTGGTTATGGGCAGCCCAGCTCCTTAGTTTAGAACAGATGCCTGTATTTTAAACAACTAAAATGTACTGAGATGAATCTCATCCATGGCCAAAATCTTGAACCACTTCTAATGGTCTGAAAATCAAAATTATCTTTCTACATTCTCTCTCCCCTCTTTTGTCTCTACCCTCATTTCTTCAAGACTATCTTATGCCTAAAGTACAATTTCCCAAAGGGAAAGACTGAGTTTTTTGTGGTTTTACGTATTGGAAGAATGGAGTAGTGAATTGTAGCAGTGGGATGACACATCATTTTAGGCTTCTCCCCAAAGGGGCCCCACACCCAGATGTTTATCATCCCCTTCCCCTACCCAGGCTCCCCCTGAGAACTGCCTGTCAAATAAGAGATGTAGGGTGATTGGGACATTCACCCTTAAACCCTCTTCTGCCTCACTGGGTTGGTGCATTTGCAACCCCTCCCCTTCCCCTCTCCCCCGGGGTTAAGAGGGCAAGCAAGCCATGTGGTCAGTCAGTTGGGAACCATCAAGAAGCTGTTCAGAGATAGAGTCCTGCAGGAGCTGTTGCAAGATTCAGATGCCTGAGGGCCAGGACTAAACTCTGGATATAACCCTCCTCCAGGACTCCTCCTTTTTCCTCCACCATTCATCTTAAGTGTCTCAGGCAGAGACTACCACCACCTCCAGAGCTTGGCAGGTCTGGACTTACTGCCACGTGAGCTGTTAGTGTCTCTTGGGGTTGAACGTTTCAATTGCTGCTCTTAAGCTCAGACGCAGGGGTCAGACAAGCCAAGGCATGTCCCACTGGCGATACTGGTATTACTCCAATATTTTAGCCCCAACGTGGGGGCAGTTTCGAGCCTGCACCCCAAAGGGACACTCCGGAACGACAGAGACACTTAAGATAAGCTCGGCGTTCACTTGTGAAGCTATGCTGCACAGCTTCCTAGCAGAGACTTGGAATTTATTCCATGGAAGTCTCGAGAATGTCCAGTGCCTCTGGGAAGTGGACCTCCTTTTTGGTGAGAAACACCTTCTCAGGGGGGAACAGGGCAGCCCTTAAACATTTGAAGAGTTCCTGTTCGGTGAGAGAAGACCCCGCCAGACACGGAACCGATTTGCACTGAATTGGGTGAGTATCTCTGCTCCAGAGGTGGGTAGAGAGCTCAGAACAGTGTCTGAAGAGAGATCTGGGTTTTTTTCGCTCTTATTCAGAGCACGGGAAAGGTTGCGCAACCCCGCAGCATCGGGAGCGCTTCACATTAAGGTTTAGCCAGGAACACGGCGACATTGCCGCTTTTAAAATCCCCGCGGCAACTGCGCGGCGCCGGCTCGGAGGGAGCGGGGGGGAAGCTCAGCCGGCTCCGCTTCTCGGGAGCGGGGCCTGCCCGCCCCGCCTCCGTGCAACAGCTTCCGGGGCACGCCGCGGGCGGGGGGAGCTTCTGCTTTCTCGTTCCCGGCGCAGCTACTGCTTGTAGTGGCACCAGTATTCCCAATGCCTCCAAGTCAAAAGATAAGGAGCAGGGAACTGCAGAGCCGTTGCAAGACCCAATTTTCTCATTTGCCCCTGTTACGTATCAGCATGCAGGGTAAGGTGGAGAAGCCACAACTGCTAATCGGAGAGCTTTTCAACAACAAGTCTTAAAAGAAATATGCAAAACCCACAAAGAGTGTGGACCACAAAGCCCATACTTCCGCGGCCTTTTAAATTCTGAATTGAGTAGGACTGTAGTAGTCCCACATGATTTAAAACAGCTTTTCTCGTGCCTTATGACATCAACAGAATACAAGCTATGGGAATTGGCATGGAAACAATTGCTTTTTCACAATTCAAAAGTATGTCTTTTAAACTTGTATTTAATAAATATTTTAAAAGAGCTTTTTCACAATTCAAAAGGATGTCAAGACTATTTGTAATTTATGAGAAGTCCCTCTTTTTCTTACAGTCACAGCACCCCACAGTGCCTTTCACCTTTAGCGTGCAAGTTTGAAGTCTTTGATTTTCCTACCACAAAAAAGAAATGCAGCTGCAACTTGAATATTATCTCCCTGGCAGGCCCAGCATTGATAGTAGTAATCAACACTAAAGACTGTCCTGGTTTCAGCCAGGACAGGCTAATTTTTTGCAGTGGATGGGAGGGGACGTGGCCAGGACCCTGATACTATTCAATACCAGCTCAGGTTGTTGCCAGGGGCAGGAGATGGGGACTCTCGTTCCTTCAGTGGAGTAAACAAGGTAGGGGGAATTCCTCCAGCATTATTTATTTATCAAGGGGTCCATAATGAGCATTTTTGCAGGTGAATCAACTCCCTCTTTTGTACACCTCTATTGTTAATATTGTTGATCTTACTGTTAGTTTTCCAGTAAATTGTTCTTATCTCAACCTGTGAGCCTCGCCTTTTGTGCCTCCACTTGGAGGGGTGGGGAGGGGGAAGCAGCAGTGTGGTTTTAACAGGAGTACTAAACTGGAGAACAACGTTCCTGAAGCACAACAAAGAAAAAGACAGTGTATTTATTTCAAAATACCAGTGTGATTTTTAAAAGTGCTAGTCAAGCTATATATATATTCAAAATACAATGTTTCATGTTATTTCCTAAGCAGTAAACATTTCCTGGCTGCCAATAGGACTGGGAGAATGAGATATCTGTCACATACCTTGTTGCAGTCACATGTTAAGTTTTCTCAGTGAGTTCATGCAGTGCAACTGGACAAGACTCTTTCTAAGAACCATCTCATATCAATAAACAAGGGCTTGAAAATTTTAGTTTTTCATTGCTTTGCCGGCCTATTAATCAGAAATAGTTATTCTCCCTAATTTTAAGAGAAAAAAATACTATTGCACATGAAAGCATAGCATAGAGAACTAGAAAGAAAAAAGGAATATGTTACTGCAACCTGAAATAGAAGCTTCTCACTAGAAAGCTTTTTGCACCATAATACCTGTTAATAGGGCATAACAGTACTCTTATTCTGCTAATGGTCTCTGTACTGCTGAAAATGCTAAGAAAAGATTGTCCTATTTTTATTTGTCCAAATTTGTGGCCGTGTCCTGTTTTATGTCCCTATTATTAGACTTTCCATACATGTCAGCCTAAATTGTCCTCAGTATTTTTCTCTGGGTTAAAGTAAATCCTTCGGCAAAGGTTGAATTGATGTTGTTTTGAAATTATCTTAAACTCAGAAAATCTCTCTGGCCCCTGAGGAAGCCCTGGCCCACTGGCATAGAAACATTTTTTACTAATGCAGAAACTTTCATATTATGGTCTGTTTAGGAAGTCAGATGTATGTTTGGGGGGTTTTATTGGCAGGGGTGGGGGGAGAGTGAGTAGACAAAAATCAGAAGCCAAAAGACCACAATTCAAAAGTGAATCAAAGGAAAAACAGTCAATTCCACAATCTCCCCCCCAAAAAACCTAGGAAATTGAGGTCATCAGGTGGAGAACCTGACAGACAGAAGGATGACAGCTTCAGTTTGAGAAGTGCAAACAGCAGAGAGATCATGTCCACTGGAGGACAACAGCAGCAACAGCAGCAGCAAAAGCTGCCAGGGTTCAGTGGTTAAAGAGTTCCCACAGGAGCCACTGGCTCTAGTCCTTCAGTCAGAAGCACAAAGGGAAATCATCTTTTCCACCCTCCTGGGAAGCACCTGAACTACTTGTCTCTGAAATGAAATAAATGTGCCCTCATAATTTGTCTTTATGTTTTTATAAGGACTTCAAAATTAAATATTATGTTTCAGATTGACATGGAAGAAAACAATTTTGGTCCATTTACATTCATCTTGGTTAGTAAAAGTGAGATGGGCTGAAATCACTTTTTTTTCTCCTTACTTCATTGGCTGGAAGAAACAGTTTCTTTCTCATATAATTGGAAAAATAAAAGTAGCACATATCACTAGAAGACAGAAAAAACACACTTAGGCTGAAATGAATAAATCTTCAGAAAGATGCAATAGCTTCAGGAAGATCTGTCTGCATGGAGAAATAACTGATAAATCTGATGTTACCAACACCTGTGACCAGCATGGTGTCTGGCTAGGCACTACTACAGCGTTCTCACACAGCCCCTCTCCTGTGGTCACCCACGAGGTTCCTGGCTGCAGAAGACAATGAGAACAGAGCAGACAGGAGTCAGATGATTCTGAGCCCTTGGCAATGTAAACAGCTAAACTGACATTTTGGAGAGTCTTCATTTTCAGGCCCAAATGAACTTTGATACAAAGGCTTCCAGAGGTATCAGTTGGTGGGAGCATGGTGCTAATAATGCCAAGATTGTGGGTTTATCTCCATATGGGCCATCCACTTAAAAGCTGGACTTGATGATCCTTCTGGGTCCCTTCCAGCTTAGACTATTCTGATATTCTGTGAAATCTACCAACTTATGCATGCTAATTACCTAAAAGCATGACAGAATGATGGCTGACTGACTACCAGCTGTTTAATTTTAACCGTGTATATCCTGTAACATGCAGAATCTGTACAAACACAGGAAGCATCACACAGAAGTTACACTTCTTCATAAGTGAGAAAAATAATTAGATTTTGTCATGGACCCTAATGATATAACCAACATAACAGTAGCACAGCCAGAACACTGCATGCTAGTAAGTTTGGAACTGGTGGACAGATTCATATACCTTCCCCAGGATCAAGAATATATAAGCTCAGCCTTCTGGGAAGTATTTAACTATACCAGACGGAAGAAAGCAAAAAAAAAAAATTGTCTTACTTCACTTTGCTGATCTTCTCTTGTTGAAATTGAAGGAAAATATTGTCATGACCAGGAAGGAGCAGCTGGGTATGATGGAAACCCAACCAAGGACAGAAAATGGCAGCAGCAAAGCTGGAGCAGGAAATGTCTCTTGATTTCAAAAGCTGTTATTGAGGCAGTTCCTTTTTGTCAGAAGGAGGCGGGAAGCAACCTTTCCCCTGCTGACCACCTATGTGGAGGACATTTCAACAACAATTGGTTTGTTCATGTTTCCTGTCCTTTCTCACCAGGTAATTTGTGACCATTACCCCAAGGTCCTGGCATCAGGGTCAAGGGTGTAGGTGTCTGTGAACCTTGAGCCAGATGGTACTTCAAGGTCTCTGCTATATCTCACAGGGTAAATAGCCTGCAACAGAAAAAGACCAGAGCTTTGGGAAAGTGAGGATCAATTTGAAGCTGGGGAGAGCAAAGACAAGCAGCTGATTCAGGTACCCCGGCAGCAAAAACATTTAAGATTTTGAAAAGGTCCACAGGTAATCATAGAGACATAGACTGGGCAAGGAAGACATGAAGACAGCTGGGCAGGGAATTACAGAGACTATGCTCAAAGTTGTAGCTGGAAGTTGTGGTTTAGACAGATGGGCATGAAAGAAGTGTCATGTGCTAGCCGTGCATGAAAAAGTAGTGCCATGCAGGAGCAGAGCCTAAAATGCACCAGAGTGGGCAAGTCAGAAACGCAGTGGCTGTTTGAAGAGGTAGAATGAATTGCACCTACTGAGGTCCATGATGAGGTGCTCACCTATGAGTATCCTGACCCCTTCAGACTGCCTTGCAGGAGTGTCCTGAAAATTAATTGAAACCCTGGTGATTGCCAGATTACGCTTTGACTAGATAAAGCTTAATGACCAGTTCTTATTTTTGCAAGGTTCAGCTCTCACCAATTGTATTCAAATTGCTACAGAAAGCAGCAAGTGTGATAAAACAGATTAAAAAATCCCTCAGCAATATATGGAGTTCATGTTCTTTATTATTAAAATCAAAATAATATTTTTATAAAGCAAAACCTTTGTACGATTTGTCAAGAGTTCCTTATAATCTGTTTGGCCTGCTGGAACAGCATGGGAAAAACTTACAAGAAAACTCAAAAGTCTGATTTCTTATATGTTGGAATAAATCAGCCGAGACTCCATTTTCTTCATGCAGAAAGCCAATTCTTTATTCACAAAGCTCATATTTATAAGAAATATCAGAAGGCACTGTGTTAAACCCAATTGGTCAGCAATACAGTGAAACTCAGTTCATTGGTCAGCAAGGGCTATTGCATACGTCTATCAAATTTTCTCTCTCTAGATATGTTTACATTTTTCCTTTGTGGGTTCCCATGGGACAAATCTTATTGTTTACACAGGTGCATTTGTTTTTCACCCTCACAGTAGATTTTTGTATTAAACTAACTTCTCATTCTCCAAATAGCTTCACATGGGAACTTGCATATTGCTTGTTAGCTGCACTTAGAAGAAATGACAGGCCAGCTTTGGCAATTTTAGCAGAGCAAGGCCTGATTTCATAAGGCCTCTCTTTTATAATTCTTCTACCTGTCTATGACATCTCACCCTTTTTGTTAATTTAAAAAAGGCTCATATGTTCTGATGTTAAAAACATCTCGCTCTTGTGAGCTATTATCTCATTAAGGCTCCCACTGGTTATCTATAGATATGGGATAAGATACATAAAAGACAGATTACAATCAACAAAAATTATCAAATTCTATCGTGTCATTAACACGGGGTTTTGCAGCATGAGAAAACAAGAGAATAATGTCCAATGTGTCTTAGGAAATGGAAATAAATGACCATTGTTTTAAAGTCCAGACAGTTGAGACTCAGGAGAAAGTTCATTAGCTGGAAATGTTGATGTTTGTCATCACCGAATGTCCTCCTGGATCCTGGAACAGGGAATAACTGAAGGAGGTTAGTAGGAACACCATACCATGATGATGACATAAGGCTTCTCTTGGCAAATTGCCTCTAGTTTGCAGACACACCTATGTCTTGGCAGTCCTACTTCTGTTCTGGCCAAGAAGGCTGCATGGTGTCTAGGTAATTCTCTTTTCACTGGGGCTCATTTTCTTGGAGGTGATCGGTGTCTGATCGAATGAACAGCTGACCACTTCAAACCTGCTGATGATGAAAAACAAGCATGCCCTCTCTTCAAGTCAATGAGTCAATTAGGCTTTGCTGTTGTACACTCAATTGGGATTTAGATTTGATGATTTTTTTTCCAAATTTCTAATGTAAATATTGCATTATTCAAAATTATTTGTTTTCTAAATTTCTAATGTACATATTACATTATTTGGGTGTTCTTAAGGCACTAAATTCCCCTTCTTTTCATTTTGTTAAAATTAAATGCATGTCTTTGGTTATGAGCATGAAGAAACATCAAGGCAAAACAATACATGTAGTGAACAAGAAACTGACAGCATTCAGGAATAAGTCAGGTACAACAATTAAGAATATTTCAGATATATACACATAATTAATAATACATGTGAAATGAGGTAATTAGTGTCAAGAATATTAATCAACAAACACTAGAGGTTTATGTCCAAAAAGGAGACAGAGGAGTCCTTTTACTTTATTCAAATAAAGGGAGAGGCCATGGGCATTCCCCTGGGGTCTCTCAAATTTTTGGAGGACACAGCCTCCTTTTTATCCTAATTTCCTGGCCGCATTTCCCTCTCTCTTTCCCCACTGGCTGAGGTACTTGAGAGGTACAGATTTCCCAGAGTGCCTGATACCACAGATTTCCCTCTAATGTATAACTCTCCCCTTTAATTTTTAATTCTTACGGAATTTAGGGTTTTTCCCCATTGTTTCTTTTATCTTTTAATGTCCAATTTCATTTATCAGCAAACCTAAAGCTTATTTGTGAAAGCAAGTATCTTTTTCCATTCATCAATCAGTGGAATTCTTCCCATTGTTTCTTTTATCTCTCAGTGCTAGTTTTATCTACCAGCAGACCCACAGCTTGTTTGTAAAGACAGGCCCATCATTCCTCTCATTAGGAATCACTGAAGTACTGTACCATCATCCCAGAGTCTGTGAACAGTTGACAAACTTCAAATTAGTAGGATTTGAATAATTATTTCCAGATAATAATT
>VWZV01013973.1:372115-512517 GCA_013397155.1 Irena cyanogastra | reverse complement strand
GTGGGGATGGGTGGGAAGTACTGATTTCAACCAATGTAGATATTAATTTCTGTCTTCTGATGTAAATAAATTGGAAAAAAAACTCCTGTCTTTTGTTTCAAAATAGGCATTTAACTGAAGTCCTGTTTGTTTTTTTTTTTTTAAAGGCTTACACAAAGGGACAGCAGGTTACTTTCTTTTTTTCCCACTAAATCTTATCTTTACATGCAAATCCCAGGACTTTACATCAGTTATAATTAAGTTTAGATGCTCTGATGAATTAAAATCTGTTTGCCAGCTGGATGACACATGCAAAAAACTCTTAAGGCTGTTACAGCTGTTCAGGTGATTAATCAAAACAACAGCCCCAGTACCGGCCCATATAAGCATTTGTACAAAAGACAGGGTAGGGTCCTGTTTATTGACAAAAGGAAAGATGTGAGAGTTCTGCTTTCTGAAGTGGATGGTTAGTTCAGTAGGCAATTAAAAATGTAACCTGAGGAAATGAACTGATTTTTACAGAAGTTTGATTCTACAGTGGGATTTTCTTCGTTATTAAGGAGGAGGGAGTTAAATTTTGGATTTACAACCCAAGCCCTTGGTGAAATCAAACCCAGTTAGATATGAGACTTGTCATCAAGTCACTTGGTGCAGAGCTCCCATCATTTTGCTACAGGCTTATCTACACATGACAGGGCCGCTCTGACAGGCTAAATCTTGATTTAAAACCTGGAAAGATACTTTGACCACATCCCTAGGAAACATCAGACATTGCTCCCCCTTCCATCCCTAACTGATGCCCTGAAGATGTCCTTATCTCACCTGCAGCACAAATCAGCCTGCAATGAAGGACAGACCACACACCATGAATCTCTACATCTGCGGAATGAGGCAAAAATCTCCTTTTACTGTGGCCACTCACATGCCTGGAGGCACATGCCCAGCAGCAGGGCTGAGGAGCTCTGGAAGATGCATCAGCCACTCCTGCAGTCCTCAGACACAGAATTTGCTCTCACAGCAGGAGATCCTGGAAAGTGCTTGGCACTTTCTCATGCAAATCCCCCAGGCATATGGGTTTGCTCTCAGGCATATTGGTCAGACAGCAGCAGGTCAGATGTTGGTTGTGCCAGTTGAGGGTACAAAGAACACATCTACACTTCAGGGAAATAGGGATGGTACCAGAAATTCCCAAGTTCCAGGGCTTTCCACAAAGTCAAAACACCTGGAGTACTTACCACCATCTTTGCTTTGCTAACTCTAGACAAATAGTGCTTGTTAACAGAATAGACAGAATCTGTTAATAGGACCTTTGGGTAACACTGATTTGTCAGCCTACAAACGACCTTTCTAAAATACTAATTAGCAGGGAGCCAAGCTCTGAAGTTTTTCTACATTTGGTAAAGGGATGAAAGAAAGAAAGATGTAAAGAAGACAGGAGTGAAAGATTGGAATCTACTAATGGAGTGAAACCATTAGTATTTTTAAGGGCTTTATTTAGATGCAGATTTGCCATCTATGCTATAGCAAGCACAGAGCATGAGGAATACTTTACTGCATCCAATATGAGTGATGGTACTGATGATTGTATGCTTTTTCCCGAGGTAGTAACACACCATTGACTCCTGATGCCAGAAAAAAAAATCAATGCTTAAAATACAGTTTTTCTGGTGTAATAGTATTTGAGATGTTTCTGTCAGCACAGCTGTGCTGACCACAACAATGGGATGTCCCTGAATCACACACCCATGCTGGGTGTGCAAATGGACAAGTCAGCCACTGGTCTGAATTCTGTTGCACAGAACCTGCCCTTTATGTCCATATTTGCACATCATGCAAATATAAAACATTTCATACATGAATATTGTACCTAAACTACAACAGGGATCACTATAAGCAAATTTAAAATAAAATGTGCTGCACTTCAGGGTATTGCCCTAGAAATATTGCTTTAACTCACCAGGCTTCACAATAGCACATCAGGTTGTTCTTGGAAGTACTGTTAAGATTTGTGCCAAAGATAAACAGGAATAAAGAGACAAACAGGCAAAAGGCATAAAGTAAATAGCCTTGTCTATGGTCACACCAATGGAGTTAATGGAAATTCAGGAGGATAATATCCCTGACTTCTACAAAAAAACAGTCACCAGGCAATATTGTAAAAACTAAGTTTTCCCTTCTAACTACAAAATTATCATCTATATCCACCAATTAATTCTTTGACTTCTGCTCCATTCATTCATATAGCCCAAGGTTTTTACACACAGACAGCTCTTCTGTAATAATTTTCCTCGAAATCCTGGGACAAATTCCAGCTTTCCTTTTGAGTTTTCATTGATGGAACTGATCACACATTTAAGGAACAGAATGCAAAACCAAGGCCTCCAGCCAAACAAACAAACCCCCAGTTCTGGGAGGGAGGGAAATCTTGTTTCAACACAATGCCTTGTATTTTTATTCACCCTGCATGCTGCAATTTACTTAGAAGCCAAGTAACTGCATAAATAGTTCTTAGTTTGCTATTCTCTTGCTTATTTGGTTATGACTCGTGTACTTAAAAGAACTGCAGTTGTTACCATAATTCCACAGTTATGTGTATCTGGCTTATATAATGGATTTAATTGAAGGGAAAAGACAAAAACTGCAAATGAAAATGGAAATCACAAGTCTCCCACTTGGTGTGTGAAGAGGTTGTTTTCTTCCCCATTTCATTGTTAGTGATGAAACACCAGTCTAACAACTAAAACCAGATTTTTGTCATTTCTTTCTGAAAGATGCAATTGCCAGTTAAAGTAATACTTTCTTACTTTAACAGTATTTTTTAAAGAGTGATAGCATTGAGAGTTGCATCTTGTATTAAGTTTTCCGTCCCTCTCTGCACACACAGCATGGCATGGAATATCTACAGTAGTACTGTATTTTATTGCCAATGAATGCTAAGGCTGATTAACTAGATGACATCTAATCTGTTTGTGACTAATTTTGCAGAAACACCTGACTTTGTACAATCCTTTGAATTGGCTTTTCTCCCTTCTTAATCAAAGGGTTAATGGGAGAATGGAAATAAAACTCTCATAGGCTTTTAAAGGGAGTCCCTTTGAACTAGTCCTGTTAAGTTAGTGGTGCCCAGTCAACTGCAGAGATATGGATGTGACCTGTTGTTCAGACTCCAGTGAGCAGCATGGTAATGAAATAACACCACTGACCTGCCACGGGCCCCCTGGTTCAGGTTCCTTTAATCAACACAATTCATTTCTCCCTTGCTTGCTCGCTGTCACTGGTAGCGGATGTAAACGGAACAGGGGGTGTGTGTGGTAGGGGTGGTGTCTCCTTGAGATACTGCAACCTCTTGTCAAGAATGCTACGGTGTCAGTGAAATGTCAAGCACCTGTCTGAAAGTCTCAATTTGCTGCTTGACAACTGCTGTGATAGAGAAGATGGATCTTGTGAGCAGTCGAGCAGAGGTGTTGCAACAAGGGAAAACCAAATCATCATCATGGGCTTGGAAAACAATGAATCCATTACTCTTTGTACTTCCAGGAAAAGAACCACTTTCTGTCTCTCTGTTTAAAAATGTGTGCTTCAAAACCATATACTGAACCTGCTTAAGAAACCATGTTGAAAAAAATCCCCCAAACCTTAAGTTTTATGCAGCAATGCAGCAGAATCTCCAGCCAGAGAATGAACAAATTTATGGAGGATTTGAGTTATTTTTAAAGCATTAATAATTTAAATCGAATTGTATTAACCTGTATGTGCTACTAGCTCTTCCTCCCCCACCTCCCCTTCCTACTGAGAAACATTCTCTTGATAGGATGTTGCATTTTTTTGACTTCATTTTTTTTTTACAACCCAGGAAAAAGCCTAAACATTAATGATTACATTTCCTTATTTCAGTGACTGAAATGTCCTTGTCTGACCTTAGTTTAGATATCAAGATAGTGGGGGAAAATATAAGATATGTCTATTAAAAATTAAGATACAGATACCACATCTATATTGTTTTAATCCCATTGCAGATACCCTTTTCTCCACAGAAACAAGGAGCTTTTATAACACTTAGATTAAAAACAAATCAAGTATAAACATATGCCCCAAATCCTTTCTATTGGTAAGTTAACTTTTAATCACAAAGGGTAATTATATCAAAAGAAAAATAAAGTTTAGTGCGTTAAAAAGAAAAGTGTGAAAAGCATATGTATTTCTTTGCAGTTAGAAGAAAATTACCCATTTATTTAGTAGCATATGAAATGCAGAGACACTCCAAATGGAGAGTGAAGCTTCGCTGTAGTTCCTACCTACATGGGACATGCTGGAGGTGCAATGCTGCCTCATCATCCATCTTCCTCTCTATTTTGCCCTTTGGCAGCAGAGGAAAGGATAAAACATAGTAACTTCCCATCTTTTGTGGGAGAACTAAAGGGTGACAGCAGTGCTAAGGCCCTGCTTCCCAACTGTGATCAACCTGAAAATCATATTATTTATCTGAGGTAACTATCAGTAAGTCTGCACTGGGCCAGATTTTGAAGCAGTCCCTCTTATCTGAGCACAGCTGTCACCAAAATAACAGCCTGTGAGGGAAGAAGCAAATTAAAAGTTCTTTGTATATAAGGAAAGCACAAGCAAACCATATCTCACAGAGAGAAAACAACCTTCAAAACAATGTAATAAAAATTCCTCCATGTTTACATCTGGCCACAACTCAGCAGAGTTCAGGCGCTGGACTTGTAGTAAGTGGGCACAAAATTTCTTCTTGTGGGATGGAGGGATCTTGTTACTAAAAAGGTTCTTGCTAAGGGAGGGCACATACAGCTCCTTTTCTGAGATCCATGGTTTAGCTCCAGGTAGAGGTGCTGTGTCACCCATGCATGCATTGCTGAGCTGGGACAGAACAGCATCCTCCTGGTAAGACAAGGAGGATACATCTGTGGGGGATGCTGATGCTGCCAGCACCCTGGTAGGACAAGCAGGTTCATTCTTAGTGCAGGTGACATGAGTATTTTTTTGTAATTGACTTTATTCTGTTCCAGGAAACATCTGCAGGAACCCTTACCTCATATTTTCCTTTCTTCTCCAAGGGCTCAGATTCAGCCTTTGCAGGCATGATGCCTTTGTCCCCTAGAAGCTCCTCTAAGATGAAGACAGTTTCCCAGTTGCTATAGTGACGAGCAGGGAAAATATCTGAGTGCATACTGTCACCAAAATAAACAACCTGTGAAGGAAGAAGCAAATTAGAAGTTCATTGTATATGAGGAAAACACAAGCAAACTGTATTTCACAGAGAGAGAAAAAGAGCCTTAAAACGACCTAATAAAAATTCCTCCATGTTTACACTTGGTCAAGACATGCAGAGATCCTATTAATGTCAAGTCTGGGGTTTTATCTTCAACCAGCTCCATAAGGGAAAGGCTGGCCCCACACACCCTCCTTGCTCTCGCCCTCCAGGGGCATTGGAAAGGGATGCCTAACTGGGACCAGCAAAAGGAAGTTTTTTGGCTGACAGAAATAGCCTGACGAGAAGCAGTAGAAAGACTACCAAAAAATGCGCTAAAGTGGAACAAGTTTTAGACTACACTGGAAACAAGATAGAACATTCTTCTTGGTAATACAAAACTCTTCTGTGTCCAGGAAGGAATTTATTCACCATGAAAAATGTTGTTACACCATCTTTAGTGGCATTTTCACCTATCCAGACCTGCACTTAACATACTCCTAGTTTTTACTGATGCTGTCTTTTAATCTATATGATCTATTTCCTCAGGGACATTTCCTGATTACAACCTGATGCTTCCCAAAGCTGCTGAAATGTTTACCCTGCATACAGAAAGTTTACATATTCTACCAATAAGAAGACAAATATGCTATTTCCAGTTCTGGGCTGCAGGCTGTTAGACAGCAGCAAGTGTAACCAGAACAGAAGTTTGTGACCAATCACATCAGTAATTTTGATGAAAGCTTGTCCGGTGAATTCTTGACTAAAACAGGGTATTTTCAAAAAGATTTACTTTCATACATACCTTGGGATCCAACTTGCCAGTCATCTTCTTCAGCAGATCATAAAGCTGGATAGCATTACCTTGGGAATACCAACCAGGTTTGTCCAGTGACAGCAGAGCCTCCTGCTCCTCATCATTTTCTGAAATCACCAAGCCAAATTGCATGCTGTTAGTGAGACCAACCCATCCTCCTGTACTTGTGAGATCTGTGAGAAGCTGCCTGTGCACAGCTGGTCTATTTTGACATTAAACTAGCTCCAGGGTCTGGCTCAAGTTCTGGTACTGACCATGGATTCAGTCAAGGTGTTTGGTAGCTGGGGATAGGCACACATCTGTGAGAAAAGCAGCAGCTTTGTGTGCACCAGCTACAGAAGAAGACCTAAGGACTTAAATTCATGGAATTTGCCACCTAAACACTGCAGCACTGAAGGCAGGAGGCCACACAGACCAGACTGACAGAGCTGCCACAGATGAAGGTGAAACCATGAGATAAAACAGACTGTAAGAGATGGCATGTACCTTGCCATGCATAAAAATGACCCATAGTTTTTAAGCACTGACATAAACCCAACAAACCAGACTGAAGTAGCTCTTAAGGGTATTCACCAGCCTTAGATCAATACAAACAATGAGTAATTCCAGTTATCATACAGTTCTGAAGAAATGATGAGTGGACAAATGATGAGTGGACAACAACTCCAATGTTGCTGATGGTGGTAGAATCCAAATCGACATGTACCCACTCTGGCAGTGTCAGCAAATTAGAAAAATCAGTGGAAACTGAAACTCCCTGGTCATCACCCAGCTCTGCCATAGGCTTTGTCTCTGGATAGTTCCAAAGCATGGATCTGCCCCAGTGTCCATGTAACTTTGCTGCTTTTTCAAATTCATGTGCTACTGCCAGATGAACTTTAGCTTCTTGCTGGAGCCAAAATAGTAGTCTCAATGAACCGATAAACTGCAATTTCATCAGAAATATTAATATGAATATCTTCTGTCTATTGAACTGGTGAAACAAAAGGTTGATTTTGTTATTTAGTCTCAAACATGTCTTAATTTTATACTGGACACAGAGGAGTTAGAAACCAATACAGTACTTAGATCTGACTTAGGTGTAACATCCGAACTTCAGTTTTTCTCTTGCCGTATAGAATTTTTTGAAGTACTTAAAACATGTTAGGAATAAGAGGAAAGAGCAACTTCTATTTGGTTAGAGACTGCTGAAAGCTGAAATGCAAATTTTGGAGAAAACTGAAATGCTAAGACAGCTTTATGTTTAAGAGCACTGAAGATGCACATGGCACAATACATTGACCTTTGAAAGAAATTAAAAAAGAAGCAAAAAGAAGGAAATGAGTATATGGAAAGAGGAATGAAACCATTCTTTATTATTATGAATCTACGAACTTGAAGAAATGGAGACAAAATAATTCTGTATTAAGGCTGTTTTATAAACTAGGAAAAAACAAGGAAATTCAAAGTCGACATTAACAATTCATGTAGAACTTGTGTGGAAATGCTTTCCTTTGTTCTTCTTCAGGAATGTAACACTAATTACAATAATAATAAATAGGATAGCATCCATAAAAAAATCTTAATTTCCTGACTATTAAAACCTTTGATCAAACAACTTCTGAGCAAACAGAAGTTGTCATAACAGTAAATTTATTTTATATTCCTTGTATTTTTAGACATATTTGGATGGCTGGCTGAACAAGTAGACACAATTCTCAAACGATACAGACATAGAAAAAGAAACTTATAGAAACAACTCTTTTGAGATGCTATAAAGTTTTTTTAAATTTTATAAGATTTGTATAGCTGTCATTGTCTCTCCATTCAGTCAATCAGGAAAATACTGGAGAAAAATTGAGCTTTTATGAGGTATTTTCTGAATAATGACATTCCATTTTCAAACAGAAGTCCTAGGAGGCTCCAGCAAAGAGCACAACCCTGCTTGCTGCCTCTCTGGAATGGCATGAGGGGAAGTCCTGGCTGCAACAATTCGCTCTAATTACAAGGTAGGAGACCTCTGGCTCTGTGAGAGCTATTACTGTCACCCCTAGCAATGGGATTCATCTCACTTAACTGAAGGCATTTGGAATTTAGCCTTCTAAGGCATAGTTACAATCTGAACTAGTTGGCCAGGAACCTGTGGTAGGCAAAAGACAGTGCAACTAGAATTTTCTGGGGTGCCAGCTGTGGAAAAGGAAAGGATTTAATTAAGTGAGAAACTTTGCTTTTAGGCAGTGAAATACAGCGAAATTAATTTCTCCTTTAGAAGGAGGCAGCAAACAGCACTGAGATGTGTAGTTTATTATGGGACCACTTCAATTTTGGAAGGACCTTCATAAATTTGAGGAATTAGGAAAGGTCCTTTAAAATATTTGAGTTGTAGGTTCATAGGGATAACAACTCTGAATGGACAAATCTTGTCTTGAACCACCTTATATGGCTGCTTGTGCTCACACATCAAGGGGTGACTGTCCGTTTTATTACTGTAATCTGAAGTGGAAGGAAATGGATGGTGTTTCAGTTACGGTAAGTCATTAACGAGAACAGTTTCTAATTCGCTCACATTTGTCCAGTGGCAAAATACAGCTACGAAAATTCTTCTTCAGCACCACCTTTCAAGGCTTTTCATAGAAGTTCTGCCATGTAAAAAATTGATACACAACTACTTAAAAATCCATCAATGACACCATTGGCTCTGGCCTTGTATCTTTCAGATGGTAGCTACATAACAGCGCTGAAGAAATTTGCAAATTTCCTGCAAAAATGCTGCATAAATGAGATTATGGTAGTTCCTAATATATATTAGATAGTCCAAGCTGAACACTGGCTACACTCAGTCAAGAGGAAAACTGCTGCTGACCTGCTTTCCATGTTGCTGTTATTGATTCTTAAAAGTTCATTCAAAGGTCAGAATTGCTATAAATATTCTTCCAGCAGGAAGAAACATACATAGGTGGGGATGCTTTAGGTCTTCTAAGCTAGGAGGAAAAGAAGATGTCCTGACAATTTCAAACAGACTGGATAACCAAAAAGAATTTCTCTGATGATTTAGACAGAGTGATTTATTTCCTTCTGAAGCCTCATATAACACTGCAAACCAGATTCCTGGCTGTAGACTGAAAATGTGCCATGTCAAGAAATGTAAAGGTACCAAGCAAGTAAAATAAAAATAATTAAACCCAGAAAATCATTCTGTTAAAACACTTGCCCAAACCTAACTGTGATTCGGAGCAGTCTTCCTGAGGGGAAGTTACTGTTCCTTTTTAAAAACAAACAAAAGCTTGACTCATGCTGGGGCAATATTAACATTGCTGGGATGGCAATTTCCATATAGCTTTGTCTAACAGCTGGGAAATGGTTTCTGATTCAGAAATATATTTTCATCACCAATAAAAAATAAGTTTTTTCAGATAAACCAATTCACTAACAAGACTCAATATCCTTTTTCTAGTGGGAATTTTCTTGCCTACCTCTTAATGTGCACTGCAGCTTTAATATCGCCTGAGGAACATCTGGTTTCATTCTGAATGATTATGCAAAAAGTAATCAGTGAAGCTTATTCTCATCTAAATGACAACTGATGGTAATTTACTTTGGCAAAGAGTCACTTTTTGGGAAAGACTTTGCACAGCATGCTTAGTGCCATCTGCTCTGTGTCCTCTTATGGGTTATACCTGCTGAGATGGAAAGGGTCTGAACTGGGGGATCTATCCCCAGCCTGGATGGTGTTTACACTGTTAGACCCCAGGCCATGGGATAGGGCTTTGGGTTGAGAAGCACGAGGTTAAGAGAGAAGCTGAGGTGAGGGCAAATTTATGCTTCAATACTTTTTCACCTACACTGAGCCACACCTACATCCAGGTTAATTTTCTTCAGTTCGCCACCCCCGAGGAACCACCCCGTGCTGCTGCTCCGGCTGAATGCCCTGCAGTGAGTGCTGGCTACACACTGGGGCCAGGACCCACCAGTGACTCACCCAAGAGCCTGAGGACAGCTCACACCAACTTGACTGGGCAGACACCAGGGGAAGAAAGCACTTCCAAGTGCCCAGAGGCCCTGCCAGCCGAAAGTGTGCTGGGTTTAACTACAATGTGCATACAGCTCCACTACAGCCCCTCCTTCTGCCTTTCTCTGGACAGCCATTGACCCCTTTCCATACAGACCTAGTTAGACTGTCTCTTAGGGTTACTGGTATTTTTTTTTCCCTTTGAGCTGTGCAGTAGTATGAAAAACGTGTGACATCTATGCAGCTGCTCCTGCCTCTTCTTGCCCACGGGCAGCTCCGGTGGGCTTCCTCTGCCTGCAGGCACCTCATGCAAATGGGCTCATGTGTTCAGCATGCTGAAGCACTGGTTACCAACATGGGGGTTATTGTAAAACAAATCCATTCTATGGTTCACAACTATCACACTGATACGCCTCTCTGCAATTTAAAACAATGCCATTTCAGGCTCTGAGGGCATTAATATAAAAGCTGGGTTATGTTCCAGACTTGCAAACACAGTCTGATTCTGGATAGCATTTTGAGCTCACTTAAGAAAGACAAACTCCTTCCCAAAAGGGAAATCAGGGCAAGAAAGTGCATCGTTTTACAAGGACAAAGGGACCTGCACAGATGGGTTCTTCCAGCTGTAAAGGTATAACACGATGGGATGACATAAGCTCCAGAGTTTTCCTGTAGGCGTGTTCTCCACGAGGAAAGCAAGCACTTACAAGATTCCTAGAGATAAAACTTCATACCCTATGGGCACCTTTCTTAGGGTATCACCCAAAACTCCTGTGTATAGACCAATCAGCTTTGCTGTGTGGTTTCCACAATTCACTCAGATTCTTTTTGTGTGTGTTTTGCCATTCCTGAACTACTTCTGTGCCCTGGAAGCAGCTGTGAAATCCACCTGCGTGTGCATCAGCACTTGCCAGTCCCCTGTCTGACTGCAGGGAAATGATAAAGAACAAATTATTCTCTTGATGTGCTGAAATGAAAGGTTAAGGCTTCCCAAAGTGACTGGTGATTTTGGCCATCTCCATTCTTGGCTGTCCAATCTGTTTTGGTGTGTGGTTTTTTTTTGGTTCTCCCCCCGAAAAAGCCTGAAGATCAACCCCCTTCTTGCCTTTGCATCATTCTGCCTTTTTTTGGGGTGACTTATGGTTGGTGAGATGGAGGCTGAACTAATCAAAGTAAAAATTCAGTTTTAAAAATGGAACATGATTTAAAAATTTACATAGGCAGTGCTACATCTTTCTTATGCTTAGCAATCCCAACATGTGTGTGTTTGGTCATACAGAAGACTAAATAACAGTACTACTAAAAGCTGGCAATGCTCTGGAAGAACACCACAGATAAAGCTGAGGAAAAAATACAGATACCACCCCGTGGAAAAAAATAAACTATTTAATAATAATTCATAAGTACTGTTTATCACATTACTAACAATTACTTTTCTCAGGAAGGACTTCTGTCCTTCCACTGTTTTGTAAGGCCTGGTAAGACCAAAGTACAAAATAGTGTATTTTCAAATTGCTCTGGGCATATATAAAAACCACAGAATCCTCTGAGCAGAAATTAAAAAAAAAAGTGCTTGTTTTTTTAGTTTTACCAAAAGCTTTTACACTTTTATTAAAATCTGCCTTACTGCTTAAATTGTGCCAAGCAACAGGCTATGTAGAGATAAGACTGAAGCTTTACTTGTTTACAAGAAAATCAGTAGTTCCTTAAAAGATGTCAGCAAGTAAGCTTCTCTGAAGTTTTACTTGTTTACAAGAAAATCAGTAGTTTCTTTAGAGAAGAATCAGCAAGTAAGTTTCTCTAGAAGGTTTTGATTGTTGTGTTACACGAACTGAAAATAACAGGTCCCTACAGATTAAGTAATTTGTTTTCAAAACTGTCAAAGCATCAACTTTCTGCCTTCCCAGGAACAGTCTGGCTAACAAAGCCTTTCTGTTTGAAACACTGATATGGTGAAATACAAGCAAGGCCGTTTTTTTCCTCAGAAAAGAAAAATCCCTTTTTGGAAAATGACTCCTACAAGTTCATTTTTAATTGTAGTTCTTGTGCAAATTTGGCAAGAGCTTTCCATAATTTTATTTAATTGCAATTATAAATAGGAAAACTTATACTCTGCAAGGGTAAAGGGAACATAAATACATAGTTTCACTTCTTCATTGCACATATTTTGTAAGGGTTTTTTTGTTCTGTTTTGTTTTTTTAAACTGGGATCTTGGAAAGGTACAAAATGGTACAAAATGAAGTAATTTCCCTCTCTAGAGCAGTTTTATTCTGAATCTCATTAGTTTTGTAAAAAGATCCAAAGCCTTATAAATGAGGAACTTCCAATATTCAGAAAAACAACCATGTTAAAATTACTACCATAGTCTTCCTAGAGATCCCTATATAATCATGGAGAGAGACAGGCTTTTCCAGAAAGCATTTCCAATTACAATAAGCTAGGAAAGGTAGGTAACTGAGGAAAAAACCCCTGACATAAACATTCCATGAATATACAGGTCAGTTCAAGCACCTGTTCATAGCTGTTCTTACCAGGGAGTACGTGAGGTGGAAGCAGAACACGGAGGGAAACAGAGAAGATGAGATGAGGGCCATCAGACAGTTCTGACCTAACCTGCCACATCAGAAAAATGTCTCAATTTCTCAATTAAAATCAAAGTGAGACACACAAAGCATCTTCTTTGCACTGTGTAGTCTGTAGTCTTCCAGTTTATCTGAACTTTTGAAGTCTCTCTAGTAATACCTCCTGAAATAAGGCATGTTGAAATTTGCTCTTGGACCTTACTTTTCCCCACTGAAAATTGACACTGAAGGTAATGGGGAAAAACTCTCTGCCATCATCTACCTTGGCCTTAGACTTAGGAAAAAAACACCAAGGACCAAAAAAAGAATAAAAGTTCTTTAATCCTCAGTTACAGAAAAAAAAAAGATTTTTTTTCCTATATCTTAATACTTCAAGTATAAAATAGATATGAAAACTGGAATAGACAATTTGATTCTGAAGAAATGGATCCTCACAGAGCAATATAAGGACCCTGCTGCAGGGGTCCTCAGCTTTTCATTTTTTCAATTCCCTAAAATATGTTATTTCAAAGGGAATAATGATTGCATAGGAGACATGAGCCTGCATTGTTACCACACTGATCTACCTGGAATACACTATAAACTTTTTCATTAACTTTTATATGAAAACTATTTATTCAACTAGGTTGATTTATGATTTATAAGTAGTTCCATTCTTTTTTCCTCTCTTACTACACTGTCTCAAATCCCTACTTTAATTTTATTGATTTATTCTATCTAAAGTTCCAGCTCCAAATATTGGCTGCCTCTGAAGGGGGGCAGTTTTATATCAACCTTTAAGTACTAACTTAAGATTTAAGATTCTAAATGCAGAAAAATAAATTTGGGAATTAAAAACAAATAAACAAACCCACGCAGCTCTCTGCATGTTAGTAACTGTACAAGCTACATAGCTGCAGATAATGGATAATAAAACCTTGCTCAGCTTTAGTAATTAAAAAGAAGAGCCCCACTCAAACCCAATATTTCTAAGGAAAATTGGATGCCTTAGAATAAACATTTTTTTTTCCTTTGAAAATAAAAGCTAACATCTGAGATTACTGAGAGAGAGGTTCTGGCTTCTGTTGACCCAAGAATTATTTTTATCTCATGATAGCAGAGAAGCACTTCATTACGCATCTAAAAATCATACTGAAATTAAACCCATGTGAATATGGCTGTCAGGGAAGACACTACTTCAGCATTGCTTCACATATGTATTAAAAAGTTACTATTTTTACAGGTTATTCATAATACTTGGCACCTCAAGTAACAATCAAAGAAAAAATATTTAATCAGAATATAATGGCATTAAATAGTTAAGGATCATTTTCTCTTAGAAAATATAGTAACTGCCACTAATAGTTTAAAATCATAGATATGAAGAATATGAAACATTCCCACAATCACACTGGGGGGTTTTGTTCAGCAGCAAATAAACTTTTTTCCTGATATATTTTCTGCCTTATATTTTGTTTCCCTTTGCTTAAGAAATTGTTCAAGAGGCACTGAAAGGGTTTGGGACCTATCACTGACTTTAGACTCTCCCCTTGGAATCTCTGTTCATGTATCATCAATGAATCCTAATGG
The DNA here is from genome assembly GCA_013397155.1 of Irena cyanogastra. Classification (NCBI taxonomy): domain Eukaryota; kingdom Metazoa; phylum Chordata; class Aves; order Passeriformes; family Irenidae; genus Irena; species Irena cyanogastra. The sequence goes on along the minus strand of VWZV01013973.1, from coordinate 498,372 downwards.
TGATTTTGCAACTTTTTTTTGCAATGAGGATGATTTTATTACAGTCTCTTCTGCATTTCATGTTATTACTATTCCTTCTAGATAAAAACATTACAAAAGAAGGGAAGGAGAAAGTGTGAGTATGGGATGGAAGACAGAGATGTGACAACAAGTTCACTCTTGAGGTCCGGGGACAATTTCATGACCCTGTGGATCACAGCCATGGATGAATTCAAAGGAGGGACAAGGAGTATGACAGGGTTAGAACAACTGGCAGAGATTTAAGAAGCTGTTTAAGGTCTGCTAGGGAGCCAGGTGTGTCAGGTAACACCATAACGAAAATCAACATGAAACCTTGCTCCTGTGGGATCTGTTGAGATACAGTACAACTTCATATTTAATAAACAAAATGAAAGATGTTAGGAAATGAATGTTCTAACAAACAGGAAGAGTTCTTACGTGTGAAACAGTCCTTGTAAAACTCAGAACAATGTGACTGGGCTGGAGATGGCAAGTAAAAATGCAAACTATTCCTTTCTGGCAAAGTATATTTAGTTATCCTTTGAAGGGAAGACTAACATGAAAAGATTTGTAGTAATGAGTCTTCTGAAGAAATAAAAGAGAAATGATTCCTCTGGCACTTCCTAAGGCACATGGAGGACAGGGAGGTGATTCCAGATAGCCAGCATGGCTTCACCAAGGGAAAATCCTGTCTCACCAACCTAGTGACTCTGTGTAATGGAGTAACCGTAACAGTGGATAAGGGAAAAGCTACAAATGTCATTTATCTGGACTCCTATAAGGCCTTTGACAGGGTCCCCCCCAACATCCTTCTCTCCTGAGACCTCACTTGGGGTACAGCATCCAGCTCTGGGATCTTCAGCACAGGAAGGACACAGACCTATTGGAGTGAGTCCAGAGAAAGGCAACAAAGTTGATCAGGGGGATGGAGCACCTCTTCTATGAGGAAAGGCTGAGAGAACTGTGATTGTTAAGCCTGGAGAAGAGAAGGCTTTGGGGTTACCTAACTGCAGCCTTGAAGGGAACTTACAGGAAAGATGGGGCAAGAATATTTACAAGGACAACAGGGAAATGGGTTTAAATCAAGAGTAGCTTTAGATTAGATATTAGAAAAAAATCTTTACGGTGAGGGTGGCGATGCACTGGAACAGGTTGCCCAGGGAAGTTATGAATATCTCTTCCCTGGAGGTATTCAAGGCCATGCTGGATGGGGCTTGGAGCAACCTGGTCTACCTGAAGGTGTCCATGTCCACAGCAGGGGTGTTGGAACTAGATAATCCTCAAGGTCCCCTTCTAACCCAAATCAATCTATGATTACCTTTCCAGTCCCTTATCTGTGTATTTTGTGAGGTTTGCAAAACTGCTTGGGTGTTTATATGAAAATGTGCTTTACCTTGTTTCTCAAGAACCAAGGGCATTATGCCAGATCTCTCCATGCAGGAATTTCAGAGATAAAAATCTCTTGCTACTATTATTCCAGAAAAAATAATAATCTTGGAGCATTCAACCTTTGTCTGGCAGCATCACAGAGGCACCTGGAATCTGTGGATGGTAATAATATATGAAGTGGTTTCACAGCAGGTAAGAATCAAGTTAGAATGAACATTTGCTAACAAAGAGAAGAAGTCCTGGGGTCACTAACTCTACTTAGAAAAACATGCAGCATACATATTGAAGTTTAAGACATCTGGAGCCCAATGTGAATAATAAAGACAGATTGAAGAACAAATTCAGCGAGGAAGAAGATGTTTGTTTTTGAGCTTTCAGGCTGCAAAAACTAACTCCTTTTGGAACATTAGCTATGGAGGACTTAGGTTCACCTAAATAATGCAGTGTTCCACGATTGCTTACCAGCCAAGAAATATCTATTTTTGGTTTTTTTTTTTTTTCTGACCTATTATTTCCCTGTACTTGGTGGGAGAGGCAGAGCTGCTCCTGAACAAGGTGACTCTCTACACACTTGATATTTACCTCGTGTGATAAATCCACATCTGCTGTTTCTTGCAGATCTCCTCCCTATTTTTGGTCTTTGCAGTTCTTCAAAAAGTCTTTGCAGTTGCTTCAAAAACACAGGGCAAGCTGCAGTATTAAGAAACTGGGAAATTAAGGCAGAGATCAGCTGTCATATCAAACTGAAGCAGATCTCAGCCCAGGCTTTGATTATGATTCCTTCACATGTTCTCAGCTCATTTCTAGGGCTCCTTCACTACTTGCTTCCAATAGCAGATCAAAAAAGCAAAATGTGCTTTCTGCAAAAACCAATTCTACAGACTAACCTTAATAAAAGTTTGACATTTTGGAGAACACACAAGAGAACTCTAAAGCTCCTTAATCAAAACCAGCACATACAGATTCATGGAAACTATGCTGAAGGGAAGCTTTCTGCATCAGTTGCCAGCTCTCACTCTGCCAGGAATGTACCATACACAATTTTATTTTTGCTTTACTACAAACTGCCTCAATTTCAATTTCCAAAGTGGTTCCAAATCAAATCACAAGGTAACTCTTTATGAGGTTCTCTGTCTGCTCATCTACTTCTTTTGAATTCTACAGATTAAAACAATTACACGGAGAGAAAAAGATGAACAAAACCTCATGGAGAATAAGGATGAATAAAACTCCTTACTTCTACCACGTATTGTTTACATACATGTTTTATATGTCAAAGAATGTCTTTTGCCCTACAAAGTCATACTGGTAAGTCCCTCATTTCACAGGCAATTTTTCTTTCTTCCAGGAATTCTGTTTGGATTTTGACATCATTTTAAGAAATATAACATGAAGTTATTTCTCACAGGTTTGCACTAAATGTTAGTGGACCAGTAAAGTTCACAAATTTGTACTACTGATCTATCCCTCAGGCACCCCATCTGCCATAGGGTCTGTGTCACTTCTGCAAGGCCTTTGGGTTCCTTGGGGCTCTTGATCAGCACGGCAGGTCTGTAATCAGCCATGAGCACACCTCAGCTGGGATTCAGACCCAGGTGCAGAAACATAGTGTGAAGGCTCTGCAACAGGGAGCACAGCACTGGGTCCACGGGCCAATATCTTGTGTGCAGTGCAGGCACTGCACTCCACGGACCAGCTCTGCTGGCCCTTCATTGCCTGCAGTGGGAGGTGGCTGGGGATAAATGGTAGACAGCCAGAGCAGTTTCTACTCACTGCAGTTTCTCTGTCTATTTCTACTTCATTGTTTCAAAACAGACCTCTGATTTTTGACATATGGCAGCACCCTTACAACTTAATGAGTCAATTTTTGCTTCAGGGAGTGTGGTAGTTGTTGCTGGGGGAGGGTTAATTTTCTTCTGAGTGGCAGGCAGTGAGCTGTGTTTTGGATTTGTGCTGAGCACAGTGACAAAAACAGAAATGTTTTTGTTATTGCTGAGATTACACAGAGTCAAGGCCTTTTCTGCTTCTACTACTTCCACGCTGGCAAGGAAAGTTGGAGGTGCCATATGAGTTTGGGAGGAGACACAGCTGGGGCAGGTGACTCCAACTGACCAAAGGGATTTTCCAGACCATTTGACATCATGCCCAGTATATAAAGTGAGGGGAGGAAGAAGGGAGACACGAGAGTGATGGAGTTTGTCTTCTCAAGTCACTGTTCTGTGTGAAGGGGCACTGCTGTCCTGGGCATGGCTGAACACCTGCCTGCTCATGGGAAGCTGTGAATTGTTTTGTTTTGCTTTTGCAGCTTTTGCTTTAACTTTCATTATTAAACTGTGTTTATCTCAACCCATGAGTTTTCTGCCTTTTACCTTCTGATTCTCTCTCCAATCCTGCTGGTGGGAGAGTGAGTGAGTGGCTTGGCTGCCGGCTGGGGTGAAACTACCACAGTGAGAAGTTTGCAACTCCATATAAAAAATATATCTTCTTAAAATGATCCATTTGTCTGATGCAGATTTGGCAAGTAAAAAAGCCAGGTTTTGAATAAGCTACCAAGGGTGTAACATCCTACTTAGAAACAGCAGTAGAGTCTGGTAATAATCTACATAAATGTATAAGCTTTCCAGTGGGACATTTATTATTCCATGGACAAAATGAAATGTATCTGTTAAACCATCTAATAATAAAATTGCACAAAACAAATCAAATGGAAATATATGTTCTCTTAATACCAGAACAGCTGCTGAGCTGTGCATGGTTAGTCTCTCTAGTGCTCCTTTCAGGCTTATGAAATTTTCAATTTAGTTCTTCCCCCTCAGTCATGGGCACTCTTGATGGACACTCTTGTACATGCTGGGAAACAGAATGAAGGTGAAAAGACATTCATAACCATCATTCCACCCTTCTAGTCTGGAATTGTGGGTATTGAATCAAATAATCTCTATAAAAAATTGCTAGACTCTTTAGCATTTCTATGGAAACATAAACATGAGAACTCAAGGTATTATTTCAGAATGGCTGCTACTACTGCTGCACCAAACCTGATGGTGTTATAAGCACCATGCTCTAACCAGCTGAGCTCATCTCAGGGCTAATAAGAGTAGGCTTGGCAAGCCTTGCTCATGTATGGAAATATGCATTTGCTTTTGTCTTCCATACAGAACTGGGTCTCCACATTCAGTGTAAAATCTTCCATAAATCCCAAACATTTTTATGCATCACATACTATTATCACACTATAAATGTAGTCTAAGTTGAGTGCTCACTGCTTTGCTTCTAAATCTTGTCTGCTTTTCTTAGAGAATATGAAGGGAAAAAAAAATATCATCTCCTCTTAATAACATTTTCATGTCTTGGAGAAGAATTTCCTTAAGCCAGATAATCTGTTTGCTGAACACAGTTTTGTCCGGAATACAAAGTGGCCATTTAGGCATTTTGGCTGTGGTTTTGAAAACACAGACTTAGGCTATGGCAATTTATGTTCTGTGGGCACCCACTGGCAGGAGAGGGTTGGGTTGACAGGCCCTTAGCTCATTCTGCTGTAAGAAGAAGCTGCATTTTTTTGACTAATTTGGCTTCCTAAGTGTGGCAGTTTTTCTGCCTTATCTCTCTGGTATGATCCAGATCAGACTGCAGCACAGTTCTACTCCCTGCTAGCGCCCTGAAATAAAAGGTGATAAAGAAACAACACCAGAAGGTGATCACAAAACTATGAGGATTTTCTGTAGATGTTGACTTTTAATGACCTCCCAATTACATGGTGTGTGTGTGTTTAAAGGCATTTGACATGCTTCTCTATGGAGAAATTTCTTTCACTAAAATGAAACACAAACATGGCCTGAAACACTGGTATGTAGCTGTCTTCCAAAATAAACAACTAATTGAGCTTATCACTTTCAATAGTTTGAAATAATTACTGCATAACTATTGAATAATTTGATTAATTTCAGTATAGAACGCATAAAGTTCATGGGTCCAATTCCTTGAAATTACAAAGGACATATTAACAAACCATAAAAATTCAATTTAGCAGAATTAATTGAAATAATGTCAATTTTTCCATTATGCTAAATCTTTAAAAAGGGCTAAAAGGATTTACACAATCAAGACTGACGAGTCCTTATTCAAACTCAGCTTACAGTTCTTCACTGCTTCTGGATTAGGACATTAGATATCTTAGGTGAATATGCATATCTGCCAGAGATAGGATTCAGGGGAGGTCATTCAATATCTTGGTTCCTTAGCTCCGAGAGAAAATCCAGTGCTTTTGTTTCTCTACCATTTGTTTATCTGGTCTGCCTGTGGCTCCTTGAAGACAGAAATTGACTTATCACATCCTTGCACAGCACCTTAAAGAAAAGGGGTTTGAGCTTTATCCTTCAAGGCCTTGAATATAACATGATATAATCAATAGCTAGGATTTTGTAGTAGTGTTACTGCAGTAGTTACTGTAACTTCTTTTAAAAATGAAAATGTACTCTCTATACACAAAGAATTCTGTTTTGGAGCATTTGGCAATTATGCTAAACATGTTTTCCAGTTTTAACAAAAGGAATATTGTAGATACCATGCTTTTGAAAGCAGCAGTTTTAACTTTCTTTGAACTAGCTTTCTGTAATATTCTTATCAGCTCTGTGCCAAGCATGCTATTTAATATCAAAGGTAATCAGCTGAAGCAACCCCTGCTGTCTTTATGCAGAAGCAAGTTGCAGTTTTTCACTGTTTTGAATTTTGGATGAATAACTTCTTGTTCCTTTTATCCTCTGAGATACTTTGAACACTATGCAAACATATAAAGACCTCGGCCCAACACATTTACTCTAAGTTTTTTTCTTTTGAAGAAGGATGGGCAATGGAGAATGCATCCACAGTTCAGGATTCTTCTCAATACTCAGCAACAAAGAGATGCCTTACTTCAAACACTGTTTAACTTTTTTCTTTAAAAAAAATAAATAGACAAGGAGTTGTTTATGAACAACAATGGAAATAATGGGGACAATCTTCCTATGAAGTTGTTCCATGCTGTTGCATTCACTGAATGCCTGTTTCCAGTAGCTGGGTCATTTGTAGCTAGGCTCTCATGGACGGATACTCAGATATATAATCAAGGGGAAGTTTATACTGCTGCCTTTCTCTCTGTTGGCAGTGATAGGCCCATCTTTTCCTCTCCAGCCTGCTGAGGCTGTAATATCTCTGAGAATGCTAGGCCAGACTCAGATGTGGTTGAAATTGCAGTATTGATAGAAGTTTGCAGCAGAGGATGGGTGGAAATTCCTACCCACACATACCATGAGATTGCATAATCCTCAATGCTTAGGCAAACAGAGTAAATGTTAAAAATTAGCCTGTGTCCTGGTAGCTCTTCTGGCTAATATGGTTGAGCCAAAAGAGCTCAAAAAGGAGCACCAAACCCAATTTCCATTGGGCTGTTCAGCTGATAAGCAGGCACTTCCCATGGCCAGTTTCAGGCATCAGCTGAAACCCCAGCCCTTGGCTCGTGCTCCAGGTTTCCAGTGAATTGCTGTAGTCAGGCCAACAGAGTGCCCTCCTGTAGAAACAGAAAGAGAGCTTTGCTGCTCAGCCTCCAGCTTCTGATGTGCTGTAAAATGCCTGAGTGAAACCCATCACTTGTGTAAATAAATTTGTATAAACGATGTGATGACAGTCTGGCCTCACAGCACTTATGAAGCAAGCACCAGTAAAGCCCATTCAAAAAACAACCCCAAACAAACAGAACAAAACACACTCATTCCACTCCTCTTCCTAAGAAAAGGAATGGCTTCCCAGCTTGGATTGGCAAGAGGAATGTGCTGTAAGAGAAAGTCATTCTTTGGCTTCCACATGGTCTAACTACCACAGAGCCACAACTTGAAGAACATACGCCAGTTTAACCATGTTACTGTGGATACACACACTATCAGTGCAAACTGCAGTGTCTCTTGCATTTCACAAAAGGTTTATAAATGATACACTGCCATTTAGCATGTCCTCAATTTCTAATTCATTATCTATAGTGGAACAAAATTGCACAAAGCATTTGTTTTTATGAGGCAAAGACCACCAAATATGGTAGCCAAGGACTTTGGAAACTATCAGAAAGAATGATGCCTGTGACTTTAACAACCTGCTTTGCAAAAGAACATGAGCATGTGCTGGCCCAACTTCATTCTGCTTCTCGCACCTGTTTTAAATGTTTTCACACAGAACTTTGTACTGAACACATAAGACCCCAAATCCAAACTGTTACTGTCTACTAAGACTACGTCTATCAAAAATGAAATACAATCTGTTAGAAAAGAGTTTGTTAACCCATCTGGACAGCTGAAAGTCTCTCATCTTACATATCCCATGGCTTAATTACAAACATTGATGGCATGATAGGAAATGATCAGCTCTATTCTCAAATGATTCCCAAAGTGTTGATTTCAAGCTACACACAGGTAACTACCTAATTAATCTGAGAAAGATTAATTGGTAAATCCCTTTGATTACAAGGTAACATCTGCTGATTTTTTAAATGTTTGTCTATAGGACATAAATAATATCAGGAAACCAGAAGTCTCTGAGACAACTGTTTACACTGTGAGAAAAAAATCTGTGGAGTGGCTGATATCTTTGCAAAGGCAGTACATACACAAAGTGGAATAGTTTTAGACTAAGATCATTTAAACAAAGGATAGGAGGTAAAACAGTCATCCAAGAAGCCTGACATTGTGGATTTTTTGAAACAATCTCAGAGCTTCTCCAGTGGACTATGAATATCTATATGAAAACAAACCTTTGTAAATGAGATTAAATTTCTCTGTATGTGTCTCCCACTGTCAGCCCTACAGGCCTGCCCTAGCCTGCTTTTCAGAAAGTGGAGTCAGGCATTGATCATGCTGCCAAAGAGGGTGTCACCTGAAGGAAGCATCTTTATAAGGTACTTCCATAATCCTTTTGGCTTCTCATTATAAAAAATAAAAACAGTCAAGCTCTATTACAGAATATGAAGATCTGTCTATATAATCATCTATACTAACCAGTTGCTTAAAAAGAAATTCCTTTTTCTCAGAAATTCTGGATAATGTGAAAATCCCTGGCTGAGATTAGAGTAGGGAATTATTTCTCAGCGGTGGCTTGGGTATAGAACAAGGTGCTTTATCCCTTTCAAGTGTGGACCTCCTACTGCCAGCTTATTACAGAACCTGTTTCTGATATTAGAGCAGTAAGAGATTCTTAATCTTAACATCATGATCCTGTGAGGTACAAAAAGATCTAGTTTTGAAAACTACAGTACAAAATATCATTACTTGTTAGTTGTAATCCTTTTTCTAAACATGCTAAATGCTAAAATGCTAAACAGCATTTCCCTTAAAAAGAGTAGCATGGCTTTTACAGGCCATATGGCACTGTGAGATGTTATAACAATATAAAGGCATCTTCTTGTAGAAGAGATATGGGAAATGCTTATAGACTTGATAGCTCTTGACTAATGCAGTGTGCAGCCAGTGCAACCTTTACACGTCACTCTGTCACAAGCTCCCAGAAAAAATGTATTATCATGTGGCCTCATGTTACAGAACTTATCCATACAGACTGATATGAAGAGGCACCAGCTCCAGAAGAATGGCAACAAGCACAGCTGCATTTCATAAAGGAACACCCTGAGCCACGGGAGGAAAAGATTACACAGGTGCCCTTTGCTGGGGCTGTTGTTATTCTGCTTGTGCCTCCTGAGAGATGCGAGATAAGGCCCTTTGTGGGCTTCCCTGCAAAAGGCTTCCTGAGCTCTGAGACCTGTGGGAGGACAGTGCTGCATCCCCTGCTGTGGCTGGAGGGCCAGCTGGGAGCCCCAGTCAGCCCAGTACACTTTTAAGCTATGTTGACACACTGGCCTTATTGCAAAGGCTTGAGGCAGCCGTAGAAGTGAAAAAGCAAAGACCTGAAATTGAGAAAACCCCATCAGCGTAAAATCCATGTCCCCCTCTTCCCACCAGCTGGACCCCCCAGCCCATCTCTGGTGCGGTCAAACCCAGTTGTTCACAAAAGATGGCAAAGGAAAACTCAAGTAGCAGACATGGGATCACCACCTTCTGAAGTCTTGCAGTCCCTAATAACCAAAGATGGTCTTCAGCCCAGAGGCATGGTGTTTCATATCCTTTCTCTCTGTTTTCTTTTCTAACTGGTCCTTTCGGCTTATAGAATTTTCTTGTACTTTTAGAAGTATGGAGAAGAATGAATGAAGGAGGAAAAAAGCTTCTGCACAGCACTGTTAAAATGGCAGTTACCAGAAAATCATAAAAAATTAGAGGACTGAAAGTTTCTTAAATGGGAAGCTACATTCTGCAGCAGAGGCACCTTAAGATGGACAGAAATTCAAGTTCAGGACAAAGGAAGACAGCCTGGAAGTGTAACTGAAAGCAGGCTTTGAAATGTTCCACTCACTGTCACTCCATCTACAGGATTGTGGTCTCAGACTGTACAGATACAGACACATGAGGCTACACATAATTTTCTAAATGTGTGTTTTAAATTCAGACACTGAACAGTCAGCAATACATTTCCAATTTATGTAAAAAAAAAACCAACAAAACAACAACAAACCAGATCAGAGAAGACAGCTGTGCTTGAGCTGAAAATAAAAGACATATAAGCCTTCTTTAAGACCAAACAGACTTCCCTGTGAATAGAGACTTAGAGAAGGCTTCCAGAGAATTAAGGGTTATCTTTAGCATTTCAATTATAATTTTGGATTGTAAAAGATATATCTGGCAATGATCAAGACTGGCAGTCAGGCTAGTAATTTGATATGCATTAAAAAGTGATGTGATAAAAGGAAAGCTCTGTTGTCAAATGTTACAAATCTTCATGTATTGGAGATTATCATATAATTCACAACTGTCTTTTCTATTTATATTCCTTCAAGCCCTTTGTGGAATAAGAAATTATTTTAAGCTGGATGTAGCTGTTGAAAGCAAAGAAAATCCTTCCTTGTCAACATAGGATTTAAGCAAACATTTTCAACCTGATCCTTAGGTCTTGTAGCTCAAGATATTATTATTGCTTTCAAGAACAATGAAAAGAATTTCCCTATGTAAAAGAAAATACAACCTCGTGAATAACAAGTAAGTTATGGAGTATGCATATTATGGTAGCAAAGTCTGGGTGTATTTTTATGTACAGCACTGTTTTTACAAAATACATCCTTTGCTACATAAGTTACCCATAATTATAAAAACTGTTTTGCCTGGTCAAAATAAGTGTAGCTGTCCTAAAATCTCTAAAGGTACATATGAACTGTTCCTCCACTCAACAGAATGGTACTTTGAAAGAAAATTATGCAAAATTAAATAAAGAATAATTGTGCTTTTCAGTGCCCCAGTCACACAAATCTTTTAGGCTTTCAAACAGTGTTTTAGTTGCTTTAAATGATGCACATCTTGAAACGAAAATGAAATAGTGATGCAACTTTAATTGATCAATTAAAGTAATTTTTCATGGTTTCCAAATGGATTAGCTCTAAAATTACTGGTCTACTGAAAAAAACCCACTTTTTCAGAGCTGTTACCCAATATCACATTTCCAGACAATGCCTCTTTTGTCATCTTGTCCTGTTTCCCATTCTCCTTCAAATGCCTACTGAATACAACTGCCTTTTGAAGAATTTATCCTTCTCTTTAGTAAACTTCAAAACCTTTCCCTTAGTAAACCTGCAGCAGAAGTCCTGTTATAGATAAATAACATTTATCTCCAGTACACAATGCAACACTTGGGATATTTGAGATTAAGAACACATTCAATATTTTGTGCTTTATCCTTAATTCCATTTATAGCACAATAAAATATGGTATCATTAGGAATTTATTGCAGCTTGGACCTAATGTTTGGAAGAACATGGCTGAGACTCAGATCTGGAGAAATGGGTAACAATGGTAAGTAGTTACTTCAGTTCATTTTCTACAACACATTTCTTCCTAGAACAAGTTTTTTTTTTTTTTTTCCCTAAATTACCTTAGCAAAAGTTTAGGGCTTTAAGAAAGTATTCACTATGATGTCCACTTACAGATTTTTACTTTTTCAAAGGAAAAATATGGAAATTTTGTCCCCTTGATCTGCAGCACAGTGGCCAAACTCTTCTGCCTGAAGTCTGTAGTGCCAATAGGAAGAAAGAAACTAGAAACTCAAATTTTGAATTTTCAGTGGTTCTGATACGAAAGAAAGCCTCACAAAAATTCTGAAAACCAGAAAACTGCTCCTTGTCAAAACTGCTCCCCATCAATGTATTAGAAGCTTCACTGTATACTGTTCCAGCTGCTGTGAGGAACACAGAGACAGGGCAGCAAAATAAACATTATAGAAATGTATTATTATTTCGAGAATTTTCTCATATAAATGCTCTTTTATGGTTTAAACTTCATGTACTCTTAAAGAAGTTCTACAGTACTTTTAAACATGTCTCTAAAAACCTGTTCTATGTGTATAAATCTTTGCTTTGAATGTTGTAGTTGGTCTTTCAGAAGAAAACCAGTTACTGTCATTCGAGTACAAACATATTAAGAAAAAAAAATCACTCCCAGGTTAGTAGTTTCAGCAAAGTATTTATCTGATGATTGCTTTAGTTAGGTTTGTGTCCCTTATCTATTTAGATAATGAAGTGTCCAGAACAGAAACTACATTTTATTTTGCATTAATAAAGTATTAACGTAATGAGTGATTGACTGACATTTGAGCCCCTTTGCATTGTCAAGATATAAACTGAATGAAAACCACTAAGTCAGTAAGAGGACTCCAGATAATGCTGTTCCTGTTTGAAAGCAGAGAAAGAAACATCATGAAAATTGGTCTTTACAGTGCAATGTGGTGATTATGCCAATGCTATATATTATCAATAGAGAGAGTAACTTGGTCTTCTCCCTCTATTCTGCCCTTTTTTGCACAAAAAAGGCCCACCTCATCGAAGTATTTTGGAGCTTTTTGGCTGTCTATTAAATTTACTGAAACTGTCCACCAGGTCCAGAAGCTGCTGGCTGGATTACTGACAGAGGGACACAGCAGGATTTCCTCAGGAAGTCAGGCTAATCAGATTGTTTAAAAGAAATCCAAAGTGAATTACATTTTATTTTCAATTTGCCTTATACAACACTAAATCAAATGGTTGCAGAACTAAGCCTTTTTCACCCCTTATGATTTTACTCCCGTCTCTCCTTTCATATAAATTGTTTCAATTTCCCTTCTGAGATTACTTTTTTCTCAAACTGTCAACTTGGCAACTATTTGAAATAATCCTTTAAAAATCACACCTAAGATACTTCTTAATTTCCTATATAAGTATGTGAAACATTAAAATATAGCTTCAATATGTATTTTTGTTTCAGTGTTGCTGGAGAAGTTCCACTAGCAAAATTTCTTTTGGGCTGGAATGGCGACTTTCCTGTCAAAATGATGAACCATGGTTCAGTGTATGCTCATTTAAGTTATTTTGGCTACAAGATTAATTTCCAGGTAACTTAATCATAAAGGTATTTACTAAAATATGGAAAAATTAACTGTCTTCAGCAAGATTACATTGTTATTTGTAGTTCAGTGAACACTGCTCTTATAAACCTCCTGTGTTACAACCTTAATTACCTGATAGACAACATTGCCAAGTGTTTCAGATTGTTTTAATTAAATTGAATGAGTACAGGGGTGCTTCCTCTTCACCTGCTCTGTCACTATTTAGCTAAAGTAAACACACTTAATGCTGTCAGATTTCCATCATAAATTCTTTCCTTCAGCTTTATAATTTTATTTGTACAGTTCTCCTAATTTCCTTTAAATTCTTTAAATATTTCTGCTCTGTTTTTTCCTAGAACTAAGTTTTGTTTTCTGTGCATGACCCTGTGAGCACAATAAAGAAAAAGATTTTTTTTCATTAATGATGGAATATCTGAGGCCCAATGTAATTTTAATTACTCTCACAGCTCTGCCTTTCAATTGTCCTCAACACTGTAATTTTTAATTTCTCAGTGCTCCTCAGTCTTAACAGAATTTTAGTCCACTTCCCACCCCATTGCCAGAAGTGGCCTTAGTTTTAGTTTATTTAGTGCCTTTAGTTTATTTTAGTTTATTTAGTGCCTTAGTTTTATTTCTTTTTTTTTCCATAGAGGTAAGCAGATGAGAAGGGACTTAGAGCTGCGACTTACCAAGGGTTCGGAAAGGTCTTTGGTTCGGTGTATGGGAGAAGAAACCAGGTTTCAAAGCATTTGTGATCAAAATATCAAAATACTCTTCGAAGTCATTCCTAGAAAGTAAAGTAAAGGTGATTAATTAAACTAACAAATTACTTAAGATGTCATGAAATACTCTTTAAGACTTAAGAAAATATCAGAGTATTTCTCTAAGGCACTTGCTTCTGTCACTTTTTTGTTTTCAATGCATGTTTGATGTCACCATTATTCTTCTTTTCCTGAGGCTGTCAAAAGAGAGTCAAACTCACAGTGAGTGATCTTTGGGAACACTCATTATTTGTAAAAAGATGTTTCTTGATCTCAGGACAGCATGCAACAGATGACATTTTTTTAATCCGAGATGGCAACATATGCATAGACATGGACAGAAAGTTGTAAATGAGGGATTTTCTTTTCATAGAGGAACATCTGAAGTGATGGGGTAGGAAGTAACTGAAGACACTTAAACACAGGTGCTTGTATTGTTGGTATCCATCCTGAAGGTGTGCACAGGCCGAAGGCATCCTTGGCAGACCACAGAGATCTAATTTACAGCCAATGCAAACTAGAGTGTAATTTCACATGCTCCAAAACTGAAGCACCATTTTGACAGCTGAATTCCCTCTTCAGACTCCACTGGCTGCTCTCACTACATCCCTCCTGGTTAAAGAGAGGTTGGACTACAAATAAACAGCCACCAGCTTCAAGTCTTCATCTGCCAGCTGAACCCCACAACTAAATTCAGATTTTTCAAAGATCATTGGGACCGTATATACAGATTGTTATCTGAACTGTGGAAATTCCATCAGTTTAAATGGGTTTGAATGTCTCAGCACGGTCTATAAGAAAACATTCCTCATCTATGATGTACTTTATTTTATTAGAAATATTTCATTGCTTAGGTGACTTCATTGCCTACAACATCCAAAAAAATGATGGGTTCTCTTGCATGGAACAAAGAAATCACAGATGGCAAGCCCAGGATGAACACAGGCACAGAAATGCTATCAGCAAAGGAAGTTTGCTGGAAGTAAACCAGTTAACTGTATCACTTTCAAGTAATTCATGATCTTCCATGGGACCCAGATATCTTATCAAAAACTGAATGCTCTCCCTATAAGAGACAGCTTTTGGATTGTGCTCAAAATTACATTCCAGCCTTAAAATAAAAGTCCTTTAAATTTCCTTTCTCTAATGAAATTTTAGCTTTGTCTAATTTTTCTCCACTTCTGAACACATGTAAACCTTTGCCTTTTTAAAAGAACAAAAAGTATCAAGTATTACAATGATGTGTTTTTAAAGTAAACTTCCATGTGGAAGATTCCAGATGCTGAGCTAACAGGCCAGGTTCTTCTGTCCTCCGGTGAAAAGTACCAAAAGAGATAAACTTTTCAAATCAGCATCTGCTGCAAATAACCCACCCACAGGTAAATTAAGCTTGAATTTGCAAAACAAAGCAAGCATTTCAGGAGGACAACAAAGAATAATTAACCCCTGAGAGGATGAGAGGAAACGGCCTCAAGTTGCACCAGAGCAGGTTTAGATTTGATATTATGAAAAATTTCTGCACAGAAAGGGTGGTCAGGCAGTGGAACAGTCTGCCCAGGGTAGTGGTGGAGTCACCAACCCTGGAAGTGTTCAAATAATGTGTGGATGCGGCACTTGGTGATATGGCTTAGTAGGGAACACATTAACACCAAGTGGGTTAATGCTTGGACTCAATGATTTTAGAGGTCTTTTCCAACCTAAATGACTCTATGATTCTCTGATTTGTGGGAAAAGTGGCAAGTGCTTTGTTTAAAAAAAATTGAAACAGAACAGACAAGACTTTTCAGAAGAATTGGTAACTTTTTATTGATGTTTTGAAAACTGCTTTGTTTGAGGAGATGCGTTATCTGTGGCCTTTTTGAAACAATATACTCAAACTCATGTACACAGCTACTGTTTTTATGAGAGACTTCGTGTTACATTATTATGTAACACTATACATAAAACAAAATCTGTTCCACTTACTGCCTGTGATTGGTAGAGTGGCCTGTGGTTGCAGTAAGTAACTAGCACAAAGGGCAGGATGTATCTTATACATGTATCATAACTTTAACCTCCTAAAAATTGCACTCTGAATTCAGATAGTGGCTGACATCACAGGCAGAGACAATGGAGAAATATCCACATTCCTGAAAGGTAATTCATCCCACTTATTTCAGACATAATTCTACAATGTGGAATAAATTGCTAAGGATAATGTCCAGTGGTTTCTCTCCACTAACCGCAGAGGGAAACAAAATGACCAGCTTCAAAAAAGTTCCTCACTTTTGGGTGGCTAAAATTCCTGAAAAAGTGAAATACACTTGGCTTCAGTGACTATGTGATGATTGACTTATCTTTAGACGTGCTCCTGCCAACACTTAAATGTTCAGTTAATAGGATGGCATCCTTGTGATAGGTAAGACTGAAAACTCACACCATGATGTTGCTGACTGAAAACTCACACTGAATGAAATGGCACTTGCTTTTTAAGGTTGACATGTCTTATATAGTGATCCCAGCAGTATGTCTGTGCTCAGGCTGGGAAACAGTTCCCATTTTGTTTCAAAACGAAGTTTTTCTTACACTTCCTACCAAGATGTGTTCTAGTTAAGGACAATTTGGTCAGATGAGCACAACTGGGATATTTTGCTCATGAAATGGTAAATGATACATTTAAGCATTAATTTCCCAGCACAGGTTTTATGAAGACAGTAATTTCTTAGCCAAAAAGGAGCTTCTTTAATAAAGTGCAAAAAAGGTAAGGATATTAGGAGTAAGAGGCTAAAATTTTACATGCATCTCTGTTTTTTGTATTTGTCGTTATAGGTTTTTTTTATTTCATACTATACAATTTTGGGCTTCTCAGTATCATATTGATTAACTGAAAGGAGTAGGAATAGAAATTATTAAAGGGCTATGTAGGTAATATTCATAAATGTTGATCAATAATAAAATGTTGATCAATAATAAATGCAGTGTTGATGTCAAGAATAAAAACCAGTTAGCCTGGTCAAATAAATTTAAGGGCAGAGATAATAGGTGTGAACCTGAACTATATTCCAGTATAGCAAAAAGCAGCACACATATGTAGAGCCTTTATGTCTGATATGAGAGGCATATCAAACAAAACCAATAAAAAGTTTAGATTTTCAGGAAAATAGCCTCACTTCACTAAAGTCTAATGGACAGTGGAGTACTCAGTTCTTTAAAAGCTACTTGGAAGCCACACTGCATGAATCACTGGAAAATATGACTGTAATAAGTACCACAGAACATCCTAGACTTTTGTGGAAAGACAGAGTGATGCAGTAACCTTCTAGCAAGATATCTTTTTTTGTGTTTTGAAAGGCAACTGATCGTTTCTGGTATCTTGCTTACTGTCTTCCAGCAAGACTTCCACAGCTACCTTTAACAGCTGAACACTATTCACCGAAGAACAGAAAGCCAAAATCATTATATGTGGCCAAGAATTTACTTTTATACCAAATTTTCATCTAGAAAATAACTGGACACATTTATACAAAAGAGTTAATTCACAGGCATCTTGCTCATAAAGGAGAATTGCTTTTTGTCAGGAGGTAGATTCAGTCCTCAACTGAGCAAGCATAATGCTCATGCAAAGCAGTGAGAACTGGCACAGTTGATGCTTCACTTTAGCATGTAGCCTAGAGAGTACAAAAGAGAAGTGATACTGGCAGGACTGGTTTTGGAAGGTAGCTCTATCTTTTACCTTACCCGTGGTTTTCTTACAGTGTTGTTGTATTAATTCTGCTGTTCCCTGGCATATCCTGATAGCCTAGGTAGGCTCACATTGAACTACTTTATTTCTTTGATTGATAATAAATTAACAGTCTCACTCCGTCACCCACCTTACTATTTGCATCACTGATTAATTTTTTTTTTTTCTAGACAAGTGATAGTCCTGCTGAATTTCACAGAATTTGACTTGACCAGCCATGTTCTTAACATTATGCTAAAAACAGCTGTTGTGATCAGCAACTACAATCTCAACCAGTTGTCAAGTGCAATGAACTACCTTTTTTATCTTTTCTGCTGAGATGAGCACATTTCTCATGCACAGCCATCTTTTGGAAACCAATGGCAAAAAGTATTGGTAAGACTTTCCTGCAGATTTACTGCAAGGAAATGCAATAGTACTCCTACCTGCATTCACAGCTGGAGAAGCAAGAAAGGAAGTGGCTTAAACAAGACAGTTTAGCAAAAGTTTACAATCAAATTAGGAATCAGATGGTGCACAGGATATTGGCCTGAAAGATAATTCCCTGGCATCTTCAATCCCATCATGATGCCTCCAAAAGGATGCAGGTTGTAAGTGTGCTGTGGGTCAGACACTGCTCACAGGCTCACAGATGCACTAATTTGTCTCAAGCACCCTGTAACACTCCACCCAGAGAGGGGCCCAGCAGAAAACTCAGAACCAAATAATTCACCAGACATAAACAAAACTCAAATTAGCTTCCCAATAACTCAGGCTTATCTCCAGTTGCTGCTGGGCAGATATAATTTGAAATGGACTTTGCACTTACCCAAGAACATGTTCACACAGAAGCCTGCAGTAGTCACTGTGAGAACTGGTAATTAACAGTAGAGTCTTCCCAGCGTTCTTCAGTTGTTTCAGCCACTTTTTCACAGACTCAGGACATCTTTGTAAATATTTGTCTGGATGATTTTTCACTTCTGGGAAATACATCCCACAGTCTTCTAAAAAAATGAAAACATAATTATGTTAGCCAATCCTGCTCACAAACCACTTAATCCACACAACAAATATACTCTTATGTGCAAACAAAACAATTAAAATAAGGCAAAGCAAAGTCTAAAATTTTCTCTGGGCTGTAATATAATATAAACCAAAACCCCCAATCCAGCCAAGAGGATTCATTGTAGCAGAAATAAGTTTGCATGACTTTTCTTTTATTGTGGAATTTTCATAATTATTTTGTTTGATGTTCTTTTGCTCATAATAGTTAATAGCAGAGAAATTTCAGATTATAGTTTCATGCAGGAAATAATGATTTCTTTTTGCCTTTGCTCAATTTTTGGATACTCAGTTTGTGATTGTAAAATGATATAAATGTTTAGAAAGTAGTAGGGGCCTACAATTCCAAAGAACACTTGTTCACTTATTTCTGACACTTTATGTTAGCATTGACTGATCAGTAAGATCCTTTTTATTATTTTTGCATTTTTCTTAATTAGCATTTAATCTATGAAAGGTTGATAAACTGGCAAAGACTTGTAAGTATTTGGAATACTAGAAACAGATGCAAAAAAGTGCCCTGTTCCAATTCAAGCTTCAATAATGTTCTTTTTGCCAAATAAAACAGCGATAGAATTTTGCAAATACACTTAGAATGTAAGATTTTTAAAAGTGTGCAACAACACTAATTTGGCAGTAAAAGTTACCTAATCATTAAAAGTCATCAATAAATATTCATCTTGTTATAGCCCATAGCTGCTTTACCAAGATGTCAAATTAACATTAAATTTCTCTACATATTTCCTCTGAGCTCAAACCCTCTATAACCAAAACTGTCAAGCTAGTTAAAGGTTTAAAAAGAAATATAATGATTGTAGAGACAGAAATGATACCAAACATTTGGCTCTCAGTCTGTGTGTGTTATAGTATAATGAACATCATCATAGATTATTTTTCTTCCAGCACTTGTTCTATATGCAACTGTCTGTGGTCAACTTTGCTGAATGATTTAATAAATCCCAGACATTACTTAGCCTTCTGGTATGTGAGTAATGCTGTTCTCTAGTTTGAAAAAATAAGATTTAAACCACTTGAACTTTAGCTATTTAATGGAAGAGAACATGCATGTTTGAAACAGTAGGATCAAAGAAAGACTGAGAGATGCTAAATATTGCTCCATACACTACACATCAAACATCTACAGATGGCAGAGAGCAAAAGTTGTCCAAAAGAAGTTTCAAATTGGCTGGAATTAGACAGGAGGCAAAAATGTATTATTCTGTATTATGATGTGACAGATTTCTTCCAAAAAAGTGGATTGGTATATCTGAGGAGAGTCTCTCAAACAAAATCTCCCAACCCACAACCAGGCCACTCTTCCAGTTCTTCACTGTATTTAGGTCAGGCTGTGTAACAGCATCTACCAGGGGAAACAAGCCTGCTCCTGCAGCCAGCATTATGGGATGCCATGACATTTGCCTTGAGAGCTAGCCAAGAACAACGATATTTTTGATTAAACAAAGCAGATTTATGAAAGAAGGTTTCCTGTTGTGTTTTCCCTCCTTCTTTCCTGAGGCATGAATATTGTTTGGGATGAGCAACAGAGTTTCTAGGAAGAGAATCTGCATTTTTTTTCTCCATATTATAACTAGCAATAATATTTCATATGCGCTGCCATGACAATTTTTCTTTTTTGTGTTTTGGAAAGTGCAGAACATTAGATGAGAAGGAAGGGGGACAGACAAACAAAGCAGGCCTAGCATTAGCTCTTACAGGTACAAATAATTAAAATAAAGATGGCAAAGTTAATTTATATAAGCAGTGACCTATCACCCATCAATCTCAGATGAAAAGACCTGTTCTATTCCTGGCTGCTCTTTGTTTTTCTATCCTTATGAAATGCCTTCCACTGTCTCTGACCATTATTTGATGTGCAATTTAAAGCCTTTGAGTTAATTTAATCAAACTGTCTTATTTCTCCATAATCTGTGCAGTTATCTTCAATGTGACAAATCTATTATATTTGGCCTTTGAGCTACATCTGCACTGGAAAAGGTCAACAACTCTGGGTTCAATACATGAGCTGAAAGAGAGTCTTATTCTAGCTTTCTATCTAGACCCTGAAGCCCAGCTGTTAATTGCAGACAAGCAATGAATCAGTTCTTGACAGTGGGATCTGAAATTTGCCTCTGGGCTGTTTGCCATATCAGGCAGAGGCAGCTCAGAAGAATCCTCATTAAAGCATACTCTACTGTAATTAGGCCAGCATGGCCCAGGAAAGCAGAGTTTGACTTAATTCCTAACATACTATTGCATCTGGTGAAGACAGTCTGGTGGAATACAAACTCATACCTGTAAATGATTTTAACCACGAAAGCTTGCAAGACTTGATTAGAAGCCAAATAAAATAAAAGCCAAAACCCTTGCTCATTAACCCAGAGCAGGAGCCAATTTTGACAAGTATAGCAGAGCCACAGGCACCTTGTTGGCAGAAAGAATTGTGGAAGCTTTAACATGTGATGGAGAAATAGCATAGTGTCAAGCCTTCAAAATGAAATGGAATGATTTCCTAATTACCAATGAAGCCTTTTTCCCCATTACGGCACATGTTTCACTATGTTTTTATAAAGTAAACAAGCAATAAAAATAAGAAGAAAACTCTATTAAGCAAAGCACCAGTGAGAAATCAGAAAAGAAACAGTTTTATCACAGCAAACAGAGGAAAGCAAAAATAAGTGATTATGCAACTGTCATACATCTCCATTCTTGAAAAACAAAGAAGTAATTCATCAGAATAACACTGTTCTGGAGAAATAAAAAATTTCTCTAGCCTGTAAAACCTCCCTGATAATGCTTATGAGCCATCCAAATTGGAAAATACTCTTAAAAATGGAAATATAAGCAAACTTTAGGAAAGTTTTGTTGGTCCACAAATTCAGTGTATCAAAGTGGCAGACTTGTGGTCACTGCCAGATCTACAACTGATGGTTTGTTATCTGTACACTGCCTAAAATAAAAGTTCTACTTTTTTTCTCTCTGTTTTATGAATATCACTTAACATACAGCTATATGGACATTGACATATATTAATACATACCCATAAATCAGTGAAAGCAAAACATCAACAAAACAACTGTCCTAACTTTTACTTCAAATTCTCTGTTGTTTTCAGTTACCTTCAAGCCTTCATTAGTAACCTCTGGCTCTTTGGCAGTGTGAACATACACAAAATACAAAGAAGTATTTAATAAAAAAAAAATCAAAATAAGAAGCCCGTGACAATTAACATAACAATTAACATATTTATCCCCTGTGATTTTATGAGAAAACTTAATCTAATGATGTGGAACAGGAAAGTGAATATCTAAGCATTTTACACACAACCTTGGAATGTATTACGTATATGTTACCATGGAACAAATGCAATTTTTTAAATTTCCATTCTTGTTACTAAATAACTTGAAGTTTATCTCAAATCTCTGAAACACAGCCTGGAATAGCAAATTAGCAACTAGCCTCTGTAGGGATTTATAATAATCTTCCACATACACTTTCAAAAACAATTACTGCTTTTGCAGTCCACTAAGTATGCTTTCAGAAAAAAAATATACTTTTTAACCTGAAGATAGAGATAGAAGCAATTAAAATGAATTGTCTAGAACCACCACATATTAAGGTCCTGATAGAGCCTCTTATCAGATCAACATCCTGGTGTATTTTCAAAGCAGTATCTTTTCCTCTGTCTATATTATCAGAGGTTCCTTTCGTGTCCAGTTTGGAGTTATTTTTTTCTTGTCTTATCTAATGTTTTAATATGACATTTAATCTGATTTTTAATCTGACAGTTATCTGACATTGTCTTGACTTGCAGTTTAACTGTGTGTAACAGAGTTGTTGATAGCAAGTGTGATGGGAATTACGTAGGTGGAAATGCAGAATCCCCAGACCATACTCAGAGAGAGTGTGTACAATGCTTGCTGTGTCTTCCAGCACAGATAGTAATCCAGTCCTTTACCTAATGACCCTCCTCTACTATAGTCACAAAATTACTGCATTGAAGTATGCAGTTTGATGTTCTAATATAATATCTGTATTTGTGGAAAAAATAATTATGGATTTCTCTTGTGCTCTGCATTACACTGCTTCTCCCCAGCAGGGCCAGTTCACAACCACTGGCTCTGAACTCAATATCTGAAAATCTGCACAGCCAGGACACTGCAGTTTTCATCCCTTAACTGCTATTTGGATTATAAAGTGGGCAAATGTTCAACAAGCACCTTTCTGGCAAGGTTTTAGTCCAGAACTAAAACACAGGAACAGTGTATTTCTTAGTATTGTCACTGCCTCTAAGGGGCACCTACTTGATTAAATTAAAAATAATTTATCTGCTATTTATACAATTTAGCTAAGCAGAGAAGTATGAGGCTAAAAAAAAATCCCTAAGAGTCAGCCAAGAAAAATAAACTTTACACTACCAATTTGTAGCTTGTATTTAGCGGCTTTAACAACTAACAATCTCTTACAATGGAAGTAGTATTTGGGAATGTGACTTTTCTCTCTTTTAAATTCAAAGGCAATATGAGAGCTTAGCTATTAATACCCATAGCCAAATTCTCTACAGCTCTGCCATCAGAAAAACCTTATAGTTCTTCCCTAATTTTTGTCTTAATGCTGGCTTGCAGGTAACAGTTATTAATTTGATTAACAGAGTAGAGCTGCAATAAATGTTACAAACAGCAATGATGCAGACAACTATATTCATTGTATATTCCTATCCACTGTAGCCTTACAGCACTTCAGGTTTTTAGAGTGAACAGAGACACTTCTTTCACCGTTGTTGCTGTCTTTTTCTCCTGTCTAAATAAACTAATCTAACAACTATCATGAACATTCAACAGAAACACAAGAAAAAAAACTTCATCATGGAAGATCCTGCAAAATAGCTTAAATTTCATCTAATGAAAGCAAGTAAAGGAGAAAGGGGGTGATGGTTAAAATTACATCAGGCAAGTTGTCTTTTACTGCCTTTCATTTAAGCTGAATTGTGTGTTCTAGTAGGAGTAGCAGAAGCAAAATGAGAGACAGAGGGAAGGAAATGTTAACATAAAGCAAGATAAGAAAAGATAATGAAGGGTGACGCAGGAACGACTGGACAAAATATGGTTACATTCTGGAGGCCTGGGATGAGGCAGATATCAGGAACAGGGAGCAGCAGGAAGAGATAAATCATCCTCTCCTTCCCCCAGGAGATTAAAACTTTTAAAAACAGAATAAAAGGACGACAGTCCTGGAAGATAGGCGGTTAGGAAAAGGCAAACGTCATAAGAGCAAAAATGAAGAGTGACAGATATCAAATATTTGATGAGCTTTTATGTTTTCTGCAATTCTTTATTGCAGAAATTCTCAATTCTTTAAAAAGACTCAGAAATTCTCTAGAAAAATTGTGCCACGTCTTAAAAGGCCAAAGGGTTGAACATCCTGGTCTAGTTCAGGCAGGAAGAACACCAGCTATTTACACTTCTTCATTTATTAAGAGCACATGTGAAAAGAGGATACTAAGTTTGGAGATAAAGGAGATTTTAATATTATGGTACCAAATCTTTCATTCTCACCTGAAAAAAAGAGTGAAGCAGCATTTCTGTGATAAAAGAACGGGGAAAAAAGGAGCATGGGGAATTGGCCAGTGGAGACCAGAAGTTCAGAATAACATCTCAGTGAGTTTCTGCCTGTCATGAGGCTGAACTTTGCAACCCCATGAACTTCTGCGTGTTGTAGCTAAGAATTAGCTTATGTGACAGATATATGAGTAGCTGCTTACAAAACAGTATCTTTCAAGCTGCTCCTGTATATACAAATGAAACAGAAATGGGATAGAAAAGGGAAAAAAAAACCCCTGAAAATCAGACAGAAGAAAGGAGGTAGGAAATATGAGGAGAAATGCAAACCAAACCAGTATACAAAGGATAGGTTGCATTCTATTAATAATGCACACTTATAAATAGGGAACATATATTAGGATGTCCAATCAAATGAAAGAAAAAGCCTTTCTTCCTGTGTTCTCAGAAAAGCAGGGATTTTTATGATCACAATGTATGCCCTCTGCATGTGGCACTTGAGTTTTGAACTAATCACATATTACCAGTTGAACTACAGGATCAACTGGTTCTTCACTTGCCTTTTTTGCCTGTGCATCTGTTAAAGAAGATGTTTACTGCCCATGTAACATTAACACACTCAATATTTTTAGCAACATCCAACTCAGGTCAGGCAGAAATAGATCACATTTTCTAAAATAATAAATTATTTTCCAGTGTTGACAACTCTTTGCTCACCTTGATTAATTTCAAGGGGGTGACCATAAGGTAAGGGTCCGTGGTGGGCTAGGAAAAACATGACTACTTGGATTAATAGTGGCCGCAGTGCTATATAAACACTTAATACACTAAAGGAAACATTTTAGCAGAACACACACAAAACATCACCTCTGCAAATATTTCATGGGTCATTTCCTTTTCTACTTATTTTCTACTCCTGTGGCCTCTGAGAAACTTACTGCAAAATTTAAAATGCTTTGGTAGCTAAAGATAGGTCTCCAACAAAAAAGGGTCTGATTGACTAGAAATTTTCCTAAGGAAGCTAAGAGCAGATGTTTCTTCTGGCTTAATGTTATAAGGCAGGAACCACTGCTCTCCCTTCTTTCTGAGGTGAGATTTCCATGACAAAGGCTGTCAGGACAGCACAGGACCTTTAGCTATATTTAAAGGGAAGTCCAATGTCTAAATTAGAAGTTATTATCGCTCTAACATTTCTTAGCTGAACATCACCCCCTTCTTCCCCCTGTGTAGCAAGGGGTAGAACCATAGACCTCTGACAGACAGCCCAGAAACTCAAGGCTGTGCAAGGTTTAAAGGCTGGCCCTAACTAAAGTCAGCTTCAAGGTGAGGCTATATAACTTCTTGAAAACATAGCTTGTCAACAACTGTTCCCCAAAAACTTTTCAAGCAAGCTTAAAAAAGTACAATTTCCTGACACCCTCCACCCCTTCCTACCAGGAAGAACCCCATTCAATCTGCCCCTAATCTTCACCTTCCTGCTTGCTAGCTCTGCCTCATCTCCCACCACATCAGCAGTGTCCTGGATGCAGAACAATCAAGACTCCTAGGAGTGCAATGCCACAGCCAGATGTTGGCATGGCTTTTGCATGTAGTGTTATTCCTACTTGTTACTGAGGTCCATGGATGCTGAAAGGGAAATCCAGGCTATTTTCGTATGTTTTCTGTTTTTACTGGTGTTCCCAAATGGCTGATTTAAATGCTCCCACAGCCAGAGTTAGCCCCACCCTGCAGTCCTTGCCCCATCTCATCCCAAGCTTGCAAATCCCTTGCTTCAGAAAAGGTAACAACACAAATAAAAAAAGTTATGAGAAGCACATGTATATGGCAAAGTCTGCAGCCTGACTTCACTGTGACTGCTGACACTTGTCTTGATGCAGGTAGTTTGAATGACCTTCCACAGTTTTATATACACAAGTCTTGGAGACAGTATTTCTTTCTTTCCTTGTTTTTTTTTTTTTTTCTTTTGGTTTTATGTTAATATTTATATCAAGATATACTTATATTTATTTATAGCAATGTTTCCCCAGTGCACTACAAAACAGGAAGGATGTACTTTGGAGGTAGGACAGGATCTGTTGCTATATTTTAGGGGAAATTATTTATTTCTCAAAAGAATTACCTTCCTTGCTTTACATTACCACGCTAATTTGCAGCGTAACAGACCAGATTTATCTAACTGTATGAAACCAATCAATTTCTGGCGGCACTCTCACAACCCATGGGCTGAACATGAAACTGGTGCAGAGGAAACCATCCTTTGCTGGACAAACATTCACTTAAATTAGTCTGATTCTCCAGATCCACCCTACTGCACTGTGTGAACAGTTAAAGTGAACAGTCTGCAGGTGAAAAAACCTGCTTTGTTCCACTGTCAGGAATGTCTTCTGATAGGATTTATGCAGCACACTCATGTATGCTTGGAAGTAAAAGACTGAAAGGTGGCACAGTGATTGCTCAAGGCAACACAACCCATGTTTTTTCCTCCTGTTAAATATTTACATGGATCGTTTGTTATATAAGTATACCAACCTATCAGTGGAAAATTACCATAAAAATAATGGAAATCTCCATCTTCATCTATATTTATACTGCTGAAGTTACTGACCCTTATACACATATTTGTCATACAAACTTGCCATAGAAGTATATTTGAAATTTTTCTTCTATGTACAACTATTTGCACTCAACGCCTACTTTCCCAACAAATTCTGCATACTTAGATAGGTGCCTGTTAAACTCTACCTATAGTCAATTCACACACCTTTAAAATACATCCCCTGGTAAAGACATCCTAAAAAAACTGCAAAACAATTTAGGATGGAAGGAGGAAATAGTTTTGTTCAACTGAATGCAGCTAAGTAGGTGGGAAATGGGATCTGTTCAGGATGCTGCTGCAGTCTAATTTGGCAGGAAGTAAAATATTCAGTTATGAATCTGATGAAGATTACTTGAGTCCACTGGCTTGTGTAAAATGTGCTTTTATGCTTGGTGTGGAAATGAAGTGCATAATGAAGAAATAAATACAGTAGATAGATATCTTACAGTGACACACAGACTACAGCTGCTGATAAACTAAAAATCCTACTTAGCTGTCCTGCTCCACCAAGAAGACATTACAGGTAATCCCTGCTTCTCAGATCTCAAATTAAAATAGCTCTGGAGAAGAGATGAAACTCTTTTTGAAGCTTTGAACAGATCAGCTACTTTGAGGCACTTCTAACAGTAAGAAAGAAGTTTAAGTACTCAGAAATGTTTTTCCTGGAAGCAGCAGCATCATCTACCTCTTATATTTGCACATGTATATACTAACACACAAACAGATGCCTATATATGCATATTAAAGAAAAAAAAAATTTTTTTCTTAAAACAAGAAATAATCCTTTTCTGTCTCCCAAGACACTGTGCACTGACAAGAACAAATGGTGTTAATTCCGATCTCCAGGTCTACAGCTGCAAACTTTCCAAAGGGGTACAGATGCACCAAGAGCTGTAAGCAGACTCATTTTACTCCCTACATAACAGATGCCACATGCACACTTCAAGAACAATCTGATGGGCAGTGGGAAACTGCAAGCGACAAGTACCACAAGAATGGGGTAGGGAGAAGAACTCTGTGAGGCATTTAAAATTGTATCAGAAAAACCAGAAAATAAGGCATTACAGAAGAGTATGACCAGGGGAGATTTGTGACAGGCCTTTCACATTTACAACTACCCTGGGTATACACAAAGTAACCAGCCACATGCTTTCTGTGATCTCATTATTTTTACAACTTACAAGTAGTGTTCAACAATTACTACTCCTACTGTAGGTGATGTACCACCTGCTGTTACGCTTGCTATCACATTTTAATACATAAAATGAAATACTACATAATTTGTAATACATAAACTTACTCTTCTTGCCTGGGATTTCACCCTAGCTATTCTGTTAATACAGCGCTCAAATCACACACATACCAAGTGCTTGTCATGGTTCTTGCTTACAGAGCTGCACAGATCTGGCTGCAGAAGTATATTTTCAGTCCCTGTGTGTTAAAGAACTATTAACAGGAAGATGTACCCAGAAAGGCCATGAGGATAAGACTCAAAGAGCTGAAATGACGAGGAGTCAGGGTACATTCAGACTGTGCAGTGAAACGCAGTATAAAGGCATTCGTGGATCTCTAAGAAGTCGGCACAGCTGGAGGAAGCAAGGCCTCCACGTGTTTCTATTTGTTCTCCATCTCAATAGTCCAGCCACACGGCAGTGGAAAAAGAGAGAGAGCAACTTCCCGAAGCATCCTTCCCGGCGCGCCTTCCCTCCCGGCTCCATCGGTCCGGTGGTGCCACCTAGCGAGGCGGGGGGGCCGGGAGCGGGAGCCCCGCGGGACCAGCACCGGCACCGCGGAGGCGGCTGCACCATCGTCACTCCAAAGCACGGCAGCCCCCCTGCTATCAAAAACCGTGTCCTGGTTTAGGCACCATGGCTGTCGGGAGCGCAAATCCCAGCTATTAATGTTTCCCCTTTTCTCTAGTTATTGAAACCTTCTTAAACTTCTAGACAAAACTTTCAGAAGACGGAACAGAACTGAAACGTGCAGTTCCGCAGCCACAAATGGCAGTGGTCCTCAAAGAGCAAGCGTCAGAGGTCAGTGAGTGGGTGTGGGGGGAAGGCTTCACGGAAAACACTGGGTGATTTAACAGCTTAAACACAAATCTAAGAAGGAAATCATAACAGTCTTCGAGCATGAAGAAAGCTCATGCTTGGGGCAAAAAAAGAAAAAAAGGAATAATCTGTCCTCTGAGACCAAGGTCAATGAGTCAAGAAGCAATAATCTTACACTTCCGCAAACCTAGATCAGAAATGATAAGAAGGTTTCTGATTTGAGTGGTACTGATGCACTGGAAAAGCTGCCAAGGAGGTTGTATGATCTGTCAGTGCAGGTCTTTAAAGAGGGCTAGAAAGCCATCTGTTAGAACACCTAACCCACTTTTTCGGCAGTGGTGTGCTAAATACAAGTTATTTTCTACAGTTCCTTGAAGTACTGTGATTACACATTACCAATGAATATTCATCCCCACCTCCATCCGCTGCTTTAATGAGTGATGCTAGTGGTCACATTTATCAATGTGATATGGATAATGACACGGACACATCAGAAAAATTTACAAGCAGGCAGTAAGAAGAATGAATTC
Source organism: Irena cyanogastra (assembly GCA_013397155.1). Lineage (NCBI taxonomy): Eukaryota > Metazoa > Chordata > Aves > Passeriformes > Irenidae > Irena > Irena cyanogastra. The sequence goes on along the minus strand of VWZV01013973.1, from coordinate 469,253 downwards.
AGCAAAGAGGAGCAGCACAGCTCTGTTAATCACAGCTTTTGCTAACCTGAACAAGAAGTCTGAAACTTATCCAAACAAAAGGGAGAGAGATAGCTGACTTCATGCTACTTTCATTGCAGACCATCTCTTTCCCATTTGTACCAGCTCATTTGCCACAGGAAGAGGAGAGGGCATTCCCTAATGAGAGAGAGAGGAGCACTCCCTAACGCCATTTTCATGAGCACAAAGACTCCATTATTTTATGGTCAAACCATCAGCTTGAGAACAAAGGAAAAAAGCTGCTTTCCAGAAATTTAACAAGATGTATGGTCTCCATTAAGCATGCTTAAAAAATGGCGCAACTAAATGAAATTATTTTCTGCAAAGCCTGTGTGCTGAGTTCATCATTCTCTTATGGAGAATGGAAAAGAAGAAATTAGGTAAAATTATACCTAAAGCACTGAAAAGGTCATTGCTAGTCAAGCTGTCAGCAAGAATTTTGGAGTTTGGAGTTAACAGAAATCTATTTAAAAGTTATGAAGAAAATTCTGTTTGTGATTCCGTATTCTTATCTCTTCTGGTTTGATTCTTTACCTGTTTTAACATTATCCAAACAACTCATCAAACAGATGAGAGCTCTTGGCTTTCTGAGGCCATTTTTGTATGGATCTCTGCAGCTACTAGCAGGAAATTCTGGAAATTAAAGGCAATTTATATATTTGATATAAAACAATAGAATCATAGAATGGTTTAGGTTGGAAGGGACCTTAAAGATCATGTAGATCCAAATCTCCCGCAAAATATTTAAGTGACAATAGAGTACCTCTTACATTTATAGTGTATTTACAGAACATATCCTAAAATGCTCTGGGTGTTTCTGTTAATGCAAACTTTCCAGAACTCAATGTTTCAGGTTTCTTGCAGTGGCTGGCAGAGCTGGCAGTGGGTGGCTGGGAACCCACCCAGCTCATTACAGCAGTGGGCACTCCTGGGCATGCTGTTCTCCTGGGTTGGTAGGCTGTGAAGCAGGGTTTCCATGTACCTCCAGCACCAACATCCCTACTCCAATTTTCTTGCTCTCTCACTAAAATCTTGCTATCTTACAATCTTAATTAAACAGTTTGATGAGAAAAAGCAGAAAACAAGTGCCTGGTTACCATTCGAACCCTTGCTAGGCGGCATGGAAGGAAGTCCTGCCATTCAAATTCCACTTACATGGGGCTTAGCCAAACAGGATGGAGCATTTATGAAAGCAAAGACTGCATGAACAATTAATATTTGTATATTTAAAATGTTTGTAGAGGCAGTTTCCACAGAGCAACAAAAGTCTTCCCTGAATATTTATGAAGAAACCAGATGACACACAAACAGCTCTTTTGTTTTCCAGATTGTGGGACTGGTTATTTTCCAGATTGTGGGACTGGTTATCCAAGAAAACAGATATACAAGACACTTCTTTAGTCTTTAAATTACCATTCCTGCCAAAGCCAATGACATAGGCACACCATGTTTGCATTCAGAACCTTACATTCTGCAAAAATCAGACAACATCCTCATTCATTTATTTTTTTGGACTGATCTCTGAACATTAATGTGAGATTATTGTGTTATTATTATTTGTTGTATGAGCTTTCTTTTACTACTACCTTTCTGCTGAAAGAAATTAATTGAATATGGAAATGTCTCTTGAATGAATGCTGGTTTTAGACAGTTTATAGTGATATAAGACACAAAGTATGTTTTTTTCATTAAAGCACTCCTATCAGGACCAATGTTAAATTATATCAGCAGTAGCGGCTGCATCACAGCAGCTTTTTAAAGGGAATTTCTCTGCTGTATAAGGACTAAAGATAAACAAAAAGAAAGACAAGTAATATTTTCTTTTTCTTTTTTAACATCAAATTTTCAGACATTAGAAACCATTTAAGTATCAAAGACATAACTCTGACAATAGCATAGCAGATATATGCCTGATATATCCTCTCAAAAATTTTCTCATATCTGTATTCATTAAAAATTACTACAAAACAAAATCCAATTTGCATATATTACACCCATGCATGTAAGACGCATTTGTAGAGAAAGATAAATACACTTACATGGAAAATGCCATTATTACCATTACAGTTATAAGTTTATGGGCTAGTGGACAGAATAAAACAGTAACTATACTTAAAGAAACTTCGAATTGTGCATAAAGACTTCAAGATTCTTTAGAGAAAGGACTATAAAGTCTTATGTGCTCATTTAATTGTCAGGCACTTGAATTACTTATGGCATTTTCCACATGTACAATCATTCTTCTACAGAAACACATTACTAGAAAGTATGAGTACAGCATCACACGCTGTTATGAAAAGAAAAATATAGAGAATTTATAATAAGAGTTTTCTTGAAATTTTTATTAAACCTCATGCTCTTTCATGATTAGCTCACCAGAAACATCGTGGTAATGAAAGTCCTTCTTGCTTAGTATTTGACCACAGCTGACTGTGCACTACAGTAAGATATTTTATAGCTTGATAGAAGTATGCCTCTTAAGGATTTGTTCATAGTCTCATGACAAAATTCACACTGACTTCTGTGGCATAAAGGTTTACAAGGATCTTACTCTCCTCAATATAAGAAACAGACCATCAGCTAATAGTATTTTATTCACTCAAAAGACACAAGCTGATTTTGCTCCTACTCCTGCTCTCATTTTAATTTCTGTTGCAGATGATTACAAGAGATCAAATAAGCAAATCTAAGCATCTAGCAGACGAGAACCTGTACTTGCTTTCTTTACTCCCTCGTTTAGGTGAGTGTTTTATTTCACTCTGGGGACAGGTTTAATGTACACATACACAATCAGTCACTCCATCTCACCTGACAGGCAGTAACTTTTTATGCCACCTGCAAGCTCAGCAAGATGCCCTGCAACATGCCAATCTAAAAACACCTTTCACAATGCTCACCTGGGAAGTTTAAACTCTTCCTTTCCAGCTTGTTTAAAATATCCTTTGCTTGAGCCAAACAAAATGGATTTAAAGAAGACCGCAGGAGTCCTAGACTGGGAAAAGTATTCTGGCTTATTAAGTGCAGAGAGCTAAACTAAACAGGTGGCAGCATTTCCCCATAGTGCAGTAAGAAGCTTGTCTGAGTGACTTACAACCTTAGGCATGCAAGAAACACTTCAATTGCTATGTACAAAGTCAATCTTATTTGAGTTTTAAGAATATGTCCAAGTTCTAATACAGCAGAACTGGGAATGATTTAAATCAGAAGCATGCTGACATGTCATTTTTTTTCTAGCTTGACAGCTAAAGATAGCTTTACATTATATTTAAAAAAAAACAAGTAACAAGTGCTTTCTACATAAAGCTTCGAAAATGAGACAAATTATTTTTCTTTAAATCCATGAAACTGGAGAATGCAATAGTAATACTATAGTAAAATGAAAGGATTATAGATAGGGAAGATGGCATTCAGACCAAGATGGGAAGGTATGTGTGTGGCTCTTTGCACTCACTGCAATGACACCTGAGTGTTTCTATGAAAACACTGACTGAACAAAATATTTCTTTTTGTTGCCTTTTTTTAAAAGTAAGATAGAGTAAGTTTTTATATTAATTTTACAGATTACATATGCCCTCATTACAATAATGTAGTATGCACTTTTGTAATGTAATTGAATTAAAACTCTGGATTTAAAATTCACCAAGCACCGGCTCTGCTGAAACACCAGAGGGAGCACGTTTCACAGAGGAGTGGATGCTTTTATTGAAAACTCCTGGCTACTGGTTTCATCATTTAGGAGAATACAAATGAATTCGGTCAGACTACCTGGAACGGCTGGGAATGTGCCCTTCAATGCAAAACCCTTCAACTTGTGATGAAAAGTGTAACAAGGAGCCCCACACAGCAGAAAAAGTGAGGATGTGCATCATTTGGGCACTTGCAGGTTTTTATTCACAAAGCTGAAAAATCTTCTGTTACTGACTATGGGAGGAAAAACGAACCACCTTGATGTATTTGCCTGATAAAGATTATTTTGGTATGGATTGTTTTTTTAAAAATTGACTCACTCCTCCTTCACAGCACAATTCACACTCAGTTGTGAGAGACTCCTCTAAAAGACTAAAAAAAAAGAACAATAGCTATGACCAAAGACAAATCCACCATGAAATAAACTGAGTTACTTGGAAAAATCATGTTCTCTTGTCCTTCACTAGGGACTAAACTAAGCAAGGCTCAAAGGAAAAAAACAACAAATCAGTTAGTTGTCTTTCTGATGACGTGAAAAAACATGATTTTGATCACGTGAAAAAACTAGACCTGACTCAGAAGTCACCTTGTTGCTGAGTATTATATGTGAACTGGAACTTTTCAGCTGCTCTTAAGGACTTGTCAAGTGGCAATGTATGCCTGCATTGTTAATACAGTCTAAAATTTAGCAGGGATAAAAATCTTTTTATGTCATTACACTGGGCCCAGTTTGGTCAGAAGACATTGCCACCCACTACATGGTGAGACCCCAAGGGATTTTTTTTCACAGCTGATGCCCTGTTAGTGGTGCCCTGCTCCTGAGGGACCTCTAAGGTCAGGAATAGTCTTTACATTACGCCTAGTGCAATTTTTCCTCATAAAGAATTTTTCGGCATGCACATCTTAGTCCTTCCTGCTCTCCCCAGTGAATGGTGCGTGATCCGAACCGTGAGCAAATCACTCTGTATGCACAGAATGCACAGGAAGGGCTGTTTCGGACCAAAGAAAACAGTTTGTGGTGGTTTCAGTGTCTGCTTTCAATCTAGGAACAATGAGTTTCAGAAAAGAGGGAGGAGGAGGTGGAGGAGGAGAGGAGAAAGTCATAGGACTAAGCCAGGGAAGTGGAGGGAGAAGGGGAAAAAGAGCAGCCTCTTAAGTGAGTAGGGTTTCTGGCCAGGGAACAGCAACAGCAGCCGAAAGCAGAACTTGTAACAGGTTTTTTTGGAACTGCTCTGATCGATACTGTTGTAGCAAACCAGCGCATATTTCTTTCACTCCGAACACATTATGACCCCCTGGGAGAAAGGCATCCCAAGGATTTGATCACAACAATTACTACAAAAAACCAAAGATCTGGGTGAGAGGAGCAAGCAAAAATAATGCTTAAACGACAATACTTCACAACATACCCTCCAGCTGTATTTAAGTAAGTTAAAAGTCTGCCAAACAGAAAAAGTATCAGAGAATGCTTTATTGCCCCTGGCCACCTTCGGGCAGCATCAGGAGGATTTCTCATGCCTAGACACAAAGTATTTTCCTGCTTCTAAAGTGAACAAAAGGAAAACTATCACAGTGAACTTTTAAAAATTGGAGAGTGTATTTGAAAATAGAAAATATAACTGATTTTGCAAACTCCACAGAGTGTTTTCCCCTCCTTCTGGTAAGCACTGTAATTAGGGCATTTGTACTTCACCTGATCTTAATGGATAAATTTACTAGCTGCTGGATCACTTCACTCGTCCTTTTTAAGCTCCAAGGAAGAGGCTGTCCGGCACCTCAGCAGGCTGCTGAGGTCACTGCCTCCCGACTTGAAACAATCCTTTCCAGCCCTCTCACATACCACACAAGTCTCATAGTTCAACTCTCAAGATCCCGGAGACCACAAAATATTTGGCAGTGCAAGAGGTCTGTGATCTTTCCTGTTTGGTTTTGCTCAGAGCTCTATAAGGCAAGCAGCTGGTGCAAAGGCACAGAGGACTTCAAGGCTCTCAGCAGTGCTCTCCCCCTTGCGTTTTGGTTTCTCTCTCTGTCCGTGCAGGCAGCTGGCTGGTATCCTTCAGCCACTTGGAAGTTAGTTTGCCTCTGAAATACACATTAGTGCCACATACTGGCTTTCATGCTGGAAGGTGGATGCATGCCATATGGCCAGTGACTGGATATATTTCACACTGTTTTCAAATCGACCAGCGAGACAGTTCAAATCACCTTCTAAAATTGATGTAAGTTACCACGGTGATAATTCTGTGTTCAAGTAGTTATCAGGCTTCCTGACAGATTTATTTGATTCCTATAATTCTCCAAAAATAGCACATGATAATGTATAATTTTCTTTAAAGTTTTATCAGAGAATCAGTTATCACTATTAAAAACTGCACACAAAACTTCTGTTCCTTTTAATCTTCAATCATTTCCTAAGTACTTCGATTTTTTTTCAACTTCTTTTTAGAAAGAAGCTGATCCCTTTTTCCTAAACTTTGATAGCAGTTACAAAGTAGCTGGCACTGCACAGTTAGATAAAATATTCAATCAGTATTCGTTCTTTTACATCCTCATTAAAAAGTAGTACAATAATAACACTATACATCCAATTGCAAATAACTTCATACATATTACCATAAGAATTCAGTTTTTAATGTAGCAAGAAAATTTATATTTAGCAGGCAAGTTTTTACTTAGGAAATCTCAGCTTTGGACTCATAAAGCAGTTTTAGTAACTTCAAGCCAGGTAAATGCAAAAATAAATGTACCTTAAAATATCAATTTGATAGAGAAGATGTATGCAATAACACATCATTTCATTTTTTTTTCATGAGGGGAGTTGTTAAATTGATTAACTTTTCTCTACCAGTTTTCCTACCTTATTAATGCATAGACTGAGGCACATCCAGGTGGGTGATTTAGAACAAGAATTTTATGCAGGTGCTAACTCTGAGGGAATATCACAGAAAGCTTATTGCTAACGTTTTACTGGCAGCTAATTACTTCTGCTTGGGCTAAATAATTAGCAGACTGAAGTGTGCTGAATAAATGAAAGTTTTAAAATCCAAGCAAGTCATCTTTTAAGTTACTCCATGCATCCCAAGAAACCCTGAGACAATCCACTGAGAAAACTTACCCAAGCAGAACAGAAAATATTTTCCAGTTCATGAGGTCAGGAGTAAGTTGTTGGTGATCAAGCAAACCTTTCATTATTAGTTCGTGGAATCTAGTAAGTGTATTTTTTCTTCAGTGGTTTTCTTTTCCAGAATTGGGAAGTTCTGATTTCTTTCTCTCCCTTGCTAATGACTAAGATGCAGTGCTATGCTAGTCTGGCCAGAGGCAGGGGGACAAGAAGAATGTGTGTTGTCTCCTTTTCTCTAGAGAATTTCAATGTGGCTTGAAAGCAAGTCCTGTCCAGGTCAGCTTTAATAAGAAAGAGAATTCTCGCCAGGGATTGTGGTTACCCTCAAGACTTCATTTAAATCTCTTGGGAGAACAAATATAAATTCCACTAACAGCTTGCTATATTTTAGCTTTCAAAACCAAAATCATACTCTGCTTTGTAACACAGATGAATAGCTAGGATATTGACAATATTACTAGACTTTTTAATTAATGAAATCTACACCAGCAAGAAATTGGAATATTGTTTGAATCACAAAGAGGTACTAAAGACTTAGTATGTCTACTTTTTCTTGATTATTTTTCTACTAGCAAATATAGAACTAAAATGAATAAATCAAGCACTAACACTCTTGTTTTATTAAAATAATTTTTTCCTTTTAATTTTAATTACAATGAGAATGTCCCCTTTTTGTTACTCCTGCCAGGCATCAGAGAACTTTACTTAGCTTTCCTTAGAGGAAGAAAATACTACAGCAGTTGCAATACAAGCACCTTTGTCATCCTAATACCTTCACTAGGTGGTTTATTATCACTATCTCTTTATTCGCCTTGGAATAAGCAGATCAGTTCACAGAAGTCTAGAGGCATAAAATCTAAGCTCCACAGACAATAATTTCAGATCTGTCCTCTGGCAATATAATAAAACTTTGCAGCAGGTCACGTGTGGACATAACAGTAAATTGTTTTTTCACATTTTCCAAAGCTCACTACAACAAACTTTTTATCCTAATATTATGACTTCATGCTGGTTTTAAGCTAAATGCAGATCAAATACCTGATGCTCTATAAAGCTGAAGCTACAGGAACCTCAAAGAAAGTCTGATGGGACAAAGTTAACCTTGATGATATTTTTGGAGAGAAATCTTACCAGCACCCTGCACCAGTGCTTTATTTATTGTGATGTTCTGCATGAGGCCCTAGGATCCTTAAGCCAGCACCGGTTCATCACTGAATGTGAGCACACGCATCCAGGTTCAGCTTAAATGAAAATGTTTGAAGATGTTCATACTCAGTCACTAAGGATGTTTCTAAATGCTCCCTCCCTTATACAGCTGTCCACCATAACACCAGCTTTGGAGTATCTACAATGTTCTACTAACTGCAAAGCTCTGTGAAAGCTTTGCTTTGTTTGAGTTTCCATACAGATTACCTCAATTTCTTTCCATTTGCAGGTGCAAGTGAGATGTTGGCAAAGTCCTGAACCTGTAGGAGATCACGGAGAAGAGCAGTGCTGGGAATTCCTGTCTGTGGCCCAGGCCTTGCAGGGCAGATTTTCACTGTCTTTACCCCAATGCCATGAGAAAGAGCCAAAACCTCCCAAAGCAGTTAATGCCAGCACTGAGGGGTCTCTTCCAGGATTGTTCCTAAACAGGAGCTCTCCCCTGAGTTACACACACAGTCCCAGCTACATAATGTACGGCTACACTGTAATTGCTGGGTAAGCAAAGAGGAGAATGAGAAGTTTTCTCTGGGACATGGAAATTTCCCAGCTCTGCAAGATGAGGACAGGACTTCATCATGAATCAATGGTTTGGTAAAAACCTAGCCTAGTAAAAGGACGGTCCTTAAAGATGAGAATCACCCCAGGTTGACAATTCCTAAATCTGTGCAGGATGGCAAGGCTTCTTTTATAGCTGATGGAGACAAACAGGTGTCTCTAGCATGTTGCTCTTCCCACTTGAGTGTACACAGATGTCTAAAATAGACCATGTGAGTCACAAGCTACAAATGCCCGTTTCTTTCCTTTGCTCCAAAAAAGTAATCTAGACAACAAATGCCTAATTGTCAGTGTCCAGTGCTCAGTTGCATGAAAGCCAGTCTGGCTGGATGTGATTTGTTCAGCTGGGCTAATTAAACATGAACATCTCTAAAACAGGACTAACAGCAGTGATTACAATTAATAGGCTTGATGAACACCAAATGACTAGAGGCATAAGACTGTCTGAAAATAAATTATCTACTTTCCTATCCTCTTCCTCCTCTCTTTCATGAAAGATGAACCTTGACTATGCAGATAAAAAGGACATGCCCCAAATCTTGACTGTCTTCTGCAAACATCCATAATCTGGGGAAAATGAGATGTCTTAGCTTGAATACAGCCAGTGTCAGAGGCCATGGGAATAAAAGAAACCCTTGAACTAAAATTTATGCTAAGCAAAATTATGTGGGCTTACTCCTTTTACTTGCATTCACTCTTCTCATTAAACTTTGCACTATGTCGTTTACTACAAATTCTGCAAATCATTATCTTTTAGATAAAATTAAAATCTCTTTAAGATCAGGTTAAACTGAATTTAAAAAACCGCAAAAAACCAGAGTAACCAGCTGGTCCCAGTCCTAAACATCAGGATACCTCAGCAGGTAACAACAACTTCTTCTGCTTCATTCCATAGCCTGGATTAAGAAACTGGTGATGTCTGATTGGCATGCAAAACCTTTTGCAGACAGCAAGTGGTGCAGCATATTCCCAACGGGGCATATAATAGCCTTCTTTAAACTTGCAAAAGAGAATACTGGCTTCTCTACTTCATTAGTAACTTTCCAAAACCTCATTGACTAAACATTTGAACAAACTGGGTAAATAATTATCTTTCTCTCCAGTTGATACAGAAGTAAAAATATACAGCCAACAGTCATTGATGGTGAGGTATTTTAATTTCATAAGAAAATATTCAGTTGGGATGGTCCTTGTAACTGTAGTGTACTCCCTTATTTATTGAATTGGGTTGCTTGGATCATGGTCCAGTCAGTTAGAGAAACAAACGAAGGAGCTTCAGTCCAAAATGGCATTAACCAATTGCATTTCTCCTTTCCTGTAAAGCAATTGGCTCAACATGATGGCATTTCAAAGCACTTCTAAATGCAGACAGCTAAAGGCCCCATGAAATGGGAGAAGCACATCCACTACTGTGTGCCATGTTTTTACAGGCATTTGCTCTTTTTTCCTTTCCACATCCATCTGAAGAACCTAGAGCACAATAATTCTGTGATTGTTACTGAGCAATGTGGTCCCACTGCAGTATTATCTTACATTTCCTTTGCAAAATGTCTTTTAGTCTATTACTTTTCAATGACTTAGAACAGTCATTTCACACCTTACTCAAAATTTTTTGTAAAAGTTGTCCTGTCACTAAGATCAAGGCCTTTTTCTTCCCACTTAAGAAATGATACAGTCACTGGAAACAAGCTTTGACTAACTAGAAGCTCTCTTAAAAGTGTGCAAGTAATAGAAGCTTACTTTTACTATTAAAAGTGCACAGCTATTTATTTTACCAGGAAAATAATCTACCTGGCAAAAAGGGCATACTTTAAACCAACTTTTCAAGAGCTCACTTGAGATTTATTTAAAAATATTAGTCCTCTCAGACAAAAAAAAAAAGAAAAAAGGTCAAAAAAACCCCCCACTGATGAAGGACACCTGAATTTTTTTATATCAGATATTCAAGTATTTATTGGAACTTGCATCTCAAAGAAAAGGAAATCCCTTTATATCATGTCTCCAGACCCAAATGGACAGATAACAATATTTGAAAAAGCAGAAAGCCTAAAATGACTGGATACAAAGAAGTAACTTAAAATCTATGGCTCCTTGAAGAAAAAAAACTGTACAAGAAAATGCCAACTTTTTCATTTACCAGGGAGTAAAAGTAGCTCTAGCAAAGTAGTTGAAATACCGCAGTAGAGATCAATGCGATTCCCAGATTAAATGGAAGTCTTCAGTGAAGTAAATATGTGAGTTATGTGTCCATAATCATTGTCAAGGAACAAGCATAGTTTAAACAGCTTAATTCCTACTCACAAGTTCTCTTTTATCTCAGAATTCTGAAAAATGGACATATAATTAATACCAGACCCAACAGAAAGATTTTTAATGAAGATGTTTCTTAGGCAGGACTACAAAATATGCTAAAGTCATAACAGCATTTGTTCCAACACTGGAGAATAAAAAATACATCAAAATTTTTTATCTGTTCACACCTCAGGCTCCATGTTAATCATGTGATGAAATGTGAAGGAAAGAATAATTAAAGCTTGAAGGTAAATGGACAACAGAATAAAATGTAACATGGCTTTAGAAAAGGTAGGTCATGTCAGACCAGCCTGATTTTTTCCTTTGATAAGATACCCGATTTTCCAGACAAAAGAACTGCACAGAGAGATTAGATTTTATCTGAACTTCAGCAGAACATTTGGAAAGGTGTCACAATGGAGATTACTTGATAAACTGGAAAAAAAGAAGTTTAGAAAGAGACTGTGAAGGTGCTGACTAAAGTGACTTGCAGAGGAAATGCCAATGAACTGTGCTGAAAGGGAAACCTCTGGGCAAAAAGAGATTACTCCAATAGAGCTTCTCCCAAAGCAGTCTTGACATTAGCTTTACTTATAATTTTACTTTCGTGATTTCACCCCTAAAATAGAAATGAATACAAGAAGTTGGAGGGAAAAAAAAAAAAGAGAAGCACTGACAGGGAGAAGAGCACCATGCAAAGGAAAAAAATGGAGCAGAATATTAAATATGGGATGGAAGTACAAAGTACAGTGCTTCCCAGCTGAGATGGGATCCAACTCATCCAAGCCACCTAAAAACTTTGTAACATCCCAGTTCTTTGTATAATCAATAGAAAGATGTGAACAAATCCACTGATATTTTATATTATCTACTTTAGAACACATGTCTAAATGGGATGAATGGAGATTGTCTGGAGATTCTTCCATCTTTCTATAGTCATTCATAAGGTACATTTGGAAGTCTTCCTTAGGTGCCTAACTTTAAAACAAAAAAAAATCTCCCCAAGGACTATTGAAAAATTACTTTTCAGTACCTCATCAGCCAGAAATCAGGTAAGAGGAAAACATGCAGTTTTCTTTTCTGACCCAGGACTCAATAAAACACAAATAACTTCTTCAGAGCTACTACACAAGATAAATGCAACTGAAGCAGCAAAGAGTTAACACAAGTGTAAAAACACCAGCGGAATCTCATCTGAGTCAATATCTGGCTGTCCATATTCTGCAGGAGTCTTTCAGAACACAGCTTTTCTTACAAGAAAACACTGTAAGAGCAAGAACTATATGAAGAGTCAAATGTCTCTTTAGACCCCCCCTATCACAAGGGAGAAGGACAGTTTAATCTTCAAACCCACAACAGCAGCAGGTTAGAAACTTGCCACAAACAGATTTAGGCTGGAAACCTTCTCAAACATGAGAACAGTGAGGCTGTGGGAGTGCCTTCCAGAACAGCTACTGAAGGCCACAAACCTGAAGAGTTTTAAGTGACCTGGATTGTTTTATGAAATAATTATATGATGCAGGGCCTGAGAAGAAGAGGCGTGCCAGAAGAATCATGCTAGTTTTATTTTGGCTTGAAAGAAGACCCCAAAAGCTAAATTCCTAAGTATAATTTGGAAATGGGCTGAAATTCCCTGAGAACCTGTATTTTATGATTTAACAGCACCAAAAAGACATCTTCCAAGCTCTTAAAATATTTTTCCAGTGTACCCTAGTATATTTATACAGGTTTTCAAAAGGAAATGACAGATTTGTCAATTCTGAAGACAGTAACAGAACCAGATGTCTGAATTCAAAGCTAGCATTTCTTTTTATGGGGGTTTATAATTAAAATAAGCATTACAACTTGATTTCGTTTCAGTAACTTTTTGCAATTTCTTATAAAACAGAATGTTTAAAGTTTGTTATGAGACACAGCTACTAAATTTCTGATCTCCTCATGCAAGTTTGAAAGACACTTTGAAGAGTTTCAGAGAAAAACATTTATTTACACAGACACCTGATGGTTTTGTAGCATGTACAGTTTAACTCATCATGGTGTAAGTAAAGAGTCAACAACTGTGAATAATCAGATTTTATTTCTTCCCCTAGGAACTGAAATCTCACTTTGTCATTTTGCCATATGCCTGTCACAATTTTAGTAGTATCAAATATCTGAGGAGGGACTCTATTCTTCTCTTATAAATGTATCTTCTTGTAGTATAGTTCTAGGGAAAAACGTGCTGAAACAAGCATTTAATGATAAAAATATTGGAATTATAAAATAAATGTATATAAAAAAAGACATTTGTTAGTCTTTAATTCCCAACCTTACATTACCTCACCAAAGAAAAAACTGACAGTTAATAAAAAGTTATCAATAATACATTACACTTGATATAGCATCTCTTCTTTCATGCATCTTTGAAAAGCAAATATACATTATCTTGAATTTATAAAGGAAATGGAAAAATGTAAAGTTTAAGTGGATTATCCAAAATCATGCTTATCCAAATAAGCTTCCACAAAAGTAAAAATACAGGTAGAAATCAAGACCTCTCTTGATTTCTCTGTGCTGTTGTAAAAAAGAAAAAAAGCCCAGCAAACCCAGGATTACCAATTAAACTATTCACAGGATATGTACCTCTTAAAATTAATTATTATAGCTGTATTGTTCTACAAACTATTCGACCTGGTTATAAAGAAAATAATCTGTTGATTTCTATCTCTATCACAGATCTTGCTTGCCCTCTGCTGAGATGGAGTAACTCTAAGTAGTCAGAGCTATATGGATTCTGACAAGGTCTTAGGGGCAAGACCCACCTGCTCTAACTGCGGCCTGAAGCTTTGCTCTTTGCAATAATGTTTCCTCCATTCTCACAACAAAGTTTCTTAAGGAACTTAACTACATTTGAGATTGTAAAACTCCTCTGAAATTCCCCAAAGGTCTTCAGTTTACACTGTGACATGCACACATATTGCGCTCACATAGACTCCATATGTGTTTCCTTAGAAAGTCAGGCTACACACTTAAAAGACAGGAGAACAGACCTCAAATAGTGTCGTCCAGGATTCCTTTGCCAATAACAGTGAAATTACAATCTAATGCCAGAATTGTATAGAAATGTGATATCTGCATATGATGATAAAGAAGAGGAAAGATTTCAAAGCAGGGCAGAATAGCACGCACAGGTTCCCTGAAAAATCAGCGCGCAAGAAGCGCGCTCTCAGAGATCAATAAACATCAATTTACTATTTTGTGACTAGAGTGGTTTTCCACACTGCATATTAAACAAAAATAACAGAAATGTATCATGTGAACATGGTACTCATTGGAGTAGTAATAAGTGATTTTAGAATGAAATTGCTGTGTTCCTTTATGTGAAGTTACTGAGTAATTTTGCATTTTGAAGACTGTGCTAGGGGCCACCTTATCCAAAACAGAGAAATAACTACTTAGACAGTCAGTCTTCACTGCTGGGTCTCTATTTGTCATTAGCTGTATTATCTATTAAGTGTACCTTTGATAGACAAATTCTTTAAAAAGAGACCCGATGTGAACCTGTATCAGAATATCCTGAGCTGGAAGGGACCCAGAAGGATCACCAAGTCCAACTTCTAAGTGAATGGCCCATGCAGGGATCAAATGTACAACCTTGGTGTTATTAGCACCAAGCAAACTGAGCTACTCTCAGGCTAAATGATGTGTGCCAAACCCTAGCTGTAACACGCCAAGTGCATATGGTTTTATGACTAATTTTTGAAGAAATGTTGTACATTTTATAGGAGAGGAGAAAATCATTTCAAGTGTCAGTGTGTTCACATTTTATACACATTCAGGAAAAAATAAAGTTTTGCATATTTTTAATAAAAATATGTAGGAAAATAGGGAATGACTTATACATGCCATTACTATCTCATTCCTGTCTGTCTGCCTATATTTTCTAATTAGTTTCACAATGCTTCAATATCATGTGGTAGACTACTCAAACGCTTTAAGCCTTAGCTTTAAATCTCTTTACCATTGACAAAATCAGTTTCAAGCTTTGTGTGCCTTTCTTTCTCCCTGCTTATCTATCTGTATTTCTATGGAAAGTCTCACTGAAATGTCTAGATTGTTTATGAATGCCAAGGCATTTACTTTCCAAACTTGTCAAGGGACTTATGAGAGCCTGGCTGGTAACAGGCACTGGGACTCTTGGGCTAGAAGTATTTATTGCTACAGTCGTGAAATGCTCAGCACCCTGATCAAGAAATGCACAGATTCTTCTCCTGAGATCTTGCTCTTCCAGCTTTTGTACATTTGTTGAAAGTTTATCAAACTTACAAATTCCAGTCTGATATTTCCTTATCCAAGTGCTTTCACTAAGCAAAGCAGACGGTCAGAAACATTTAGTAGTATCATTCCCTCTTTGCAAACTTTGCTACATGTTGCTTTACACGTAGTCATTATGTAACTGGAAATGATGAAAAGCAATGCTCGTACCAACCCAAGAGTGTATTTCTTTTCTTTTGCTCCTTTCAGGCATGTATTGTATATTCTTTCCTTCCTAACCACAAGACTATACCCCGCTCCTAGATCTGTTTATTTTTTCAGAATTAATTTGCATTTTTTTATGCCACAAAGAATTAAAAACCTGCATAGGCCAAGCTAAAGCCTGGGATCAAGCTAACCATTTAAAGTTCTAGGATTGTCTAAGGACCTAAAATATTTTTTCAAGGTATAATTTATTATGCATTTATAGCTTGGTGCTTGTTTGAAGGGACATGGTTGTATGCAAAGGAAATAAGAACATGCATAAGGGAGGACCATATCTGATGGATGAATGGAATTGCAGTCTTCAAGCATGGATGAAAGAACTGTCAGTTAAGTACAGGAAAGTGAAGCTGAGGACAAAATTGCAACCAGAGCTTTAGAGAGACCACAAGTTTTTTCACTGTTGAAGAAACACCCAGTTCTCTTTCCCACAGAACAGAACATTAAATAATCTTTATTAAGATGTCATTTCAACTTCTGTGCAAAAATATTCTTTCTCCACAGAAACAAAGAAGATACAAACACAAGAATATTTGTATCATGATCCAGAAATTCAGAAAATCAGTATAATTTTGGCCTCATGGCTTTTTGAGATGTTAGAAATAAATGGATAATGTGACTTTTGGATAATGTTACTGCAAAACAGATGAAGAACTAAATCTTGCCATAAACAGGAAGAAGTTGTAAATATTATTTTCTCAGACTAACAATAAAAGATAGTCTGAAATGACTTACTAAATAAAACACAGGGAGAAGATGCAATCATTTGGTAGTTCTAGACATACAGATTTTTCTCTCCGTATTTTATAGAAGGAGATGCAGAAGACACATGGGTAATTTCTAAGAGACCAAACCTCTGCTGAAGTTAGTCTACTGAAAAATATTCAAGAATTTGAATGAAATACCATCTACTTGAAATAATTACTATAGCTAAAATAAATACAGATGATGGCAAGGGTGAAAGACAAAATTATATACCTCAAGGGCATTTATTTGTGAAAAATATTTTAGAGGTGGTCTGGCTAATCTATCATATGGTGGTATAAATAGGCATGATGCAAAATACAACTAATGAAGCAAACTTGAAATGAAAGTTCTTAAGCAAGAGCAACAACAACCACTGGCACCTAAAAATCATATTAATAAGAATTCTTTTTATAATATAAATGCATAAAATTTATGTAACAGCACAAGCTGCCTCCTGGTGTTAAAGTGCTCTGGTTTTACACTTCAGCAACAATCTAAAATACATGCTTCTGAAATTTGCATTATGGATTTAGGTAATAAAATTCTTCAAAGATTCCACTCTTCCTATGCATTTTCTGTTCTCACACAGCGCTGCTGTGCCAGCAGGATTACATAATTCACTATTCTTGCCTATAAATTCAATGCAAGTCTCCTTGAAGCATGAAGAGGACTTCATCTGCAAGTTTGTCCCCCAGTGGAGAAGCAGCCACAGCTGAAAGAAATGAGCTTTTCAATTCTCAGCTCCCTTGGTACACTGGAGAGGAAAGTCTCCCAAGATTACAAATCTTGCATTGAAGTAGGGTGAAAATTTCTGAGAAACAGACACAAGACAGTGGGACTAGGAAAACATGAAACAAGAGGGGAAAAAGCAATGATTCACTGCAAAGGCACGATGGTTTATCCTGTCCTTATACATGCCATATTAACTACCCAGCAGTGCTGGGTGAAAGGCCAAGTAAAAGTGCATTCAACTCCAAACAATTCAGCATGGACATAAACTGAATTCAGAATCTTATACACAGAAATTATTTAATGGAAATCCATAGTTTATTCACTCCTAATTTCTGTCTTTCCCAATACTCCTGCAACACTTACCACTTGGGACTGTAGATACTGCAGTCCTAAACTGTGAATTTAAAGGGATACATCAAGGAAGTTCAGATACATGCCAAATAAATACAGGACAGAAAATGTCACTTTCATTATAAGATTTGTCATAAAAATAAAGACATACATCCTTTAAATAAAGCAAACACCTGAGGCTGAAAAAATGATCTTATATTCATTCCTTCCTCTTAATGTCAGGTTCACTGCCTTATTTCCACATGTTTTTTTACATGCTCACACATACTTTGCACACAAATCTACCAATACTGGCTTTCTTAAGACTGTCAGCACTACTACCCATTCAGGCATCCCAGAGTTTTACAAACATTTATGAATATTCATCAGATTCCTAAGAGATACTGGCATTTTGCTATTCCCACCTCACAAAAATCCTCAGTTCACCGAGGTAGAGAGATGCTGCGGCACATATATCCACTAATTCTGGCTGTCCCTTTCCCTGACATTTTTACTGTTTGCCAAATTTATTAATAAAGAGAAATACCATTCATGGGTATTACGATCTTTTGTTCTGCCCTTCTGCATGTCAAGCCCTCAGTCCTTGAACAATGATAAGAGGTACAGCAAAAAATGAAGGATCACCTGGAAAGAAGCATGCCTTGTGAAAACCTTGTGCCTCTAAATGTGGAGAAGTCCTGCAGTTTAGGAAAAACATGTCTTTCCTGAACTCAAGGTCAAAAATTCCATAGAAATGAATGGGATCACTGCCCCCAGAGCAGCAGTGACCTAACACGGGCATTCCTACTTAGTCTTCTCTATGGCTAATTACAATTTTCTAATTCTGAAAACAAGAATTTTCAGTACACTATGAGTTTCAGGTTAAGAGTCACAACTAACTTGTAATTTGAATCAAGTTAATGTTACTTCAGAAACTCGCTCATCCTTAGAGTGGACAGAGTCAAACTGAACTAAATCAGGCAGATTAGCAGCTCTCAAAGAATTTTTTCCCTATAGCAGGAGGATCAAAAAGTGCAAACAAACTACTCTCATGATTTTGGCTACTTGCCCAAAAGAATCAATAGTAAAAAGTATTTCCCATATTGTTACAGATAAAAGCCAAGGCCATGGATCTCACTAAAATTTTGACACCTAAAATATGAAGTATTTTGCACTATGTTTTGAAAAAAGATTTGAAATATCTCTGAAGCTAAGGTGCAGAGAACATGACAATTAGTTGTCTATATACATTAATAGAACTATGTAACTCTTCTGACATTGCATTTTGAAACAATGAAACAATGCCACACATCATGTCATAGTTACCTTTCTCACATCAGAGAAATATTTAAATGAAATAGTGACTGTAAAAAAAATTAATCTGCCTCAACCAAGGGATATGGTGACAATTAACATCCTGCACTGTCATCTTCAAGGTTTATACTTTTCTCATGTTTTTTTTCTCCCACAGGCTATGGCAGTGACTGATCTTACTCCAAAGACAAGGTTTTCACCTTTGATAACAAAGAACTGTTCAGGCTAAATGAAGTAAAGTATCAGCTTAAGAGATCTTATATGAACTCAAAAAAACACAGCATAGTCATCTTTGAAAGTCAGGTACAGGACTATCATAGCCATGAAACCAGTGTTCAGAAGACGGAATTTTCGAATCACCCAAATTCAATACCAGAACTAATAGATCCAGAAGTGGTAATGAAAAGGAGGAAAATATCTTGACTTGAGATTAGTCTCTTGGATTCCTGGAAACACTAATACTTTAGACTTACCCTCATTCCCCAATATGGAAAAAAAAAAATCACAGGTATTGCTATTTGACTTTTACATTAACAGAAGCAGAGAAATGGATGACAGATATGAAGGTATTTGTGTAAGATCTTCCAGGAAGCTTGTTTCCCCTTTCTGAAATCTGAGTTTTGCTACAAGAATATGAACAGACTGAAAAGCTCAGGAAAATGCTGTAACTTTTTCTTATAAGAAGGAATTTTTATTGGTTACAGAACATAAAGGAATTTGTTCTCTACTCTAAAAAAAAGCCCATCCTGTTAGAGAGACATGTCAAATGAATTTCACGCTCCTCTTTAACACAGATAAATGAGAACATGGAGGTTAAACAAGTGAGAATCCCCAGTCCCCTTCCACCTCTCATATGCAGTCATTTTCTGCTGGGAAACAAAAAATTATTCTCTCCTGGAAGTGAATCAGAAGGCAGACCCATCAGTCAGTAGCCAGTATATGATTCAGCTGAGCTTTTCAATAAGTTAGAAAGTGCAAAAGTCACCAAAAAAGAGTTTTTGAATGAGAGGACTGCTTCCTTCTAACTCTTTTGAATTGCCTGCTGAGCACTCTTGTGAATCACACCTGCTGCAAGAGGAGCACATCTGAGTTAAGAAAGCAGGGATTTTCGGTGGCAGCTGGCAAGCAGACACTCCCTCTATCGAGGGACAGCCTTCATTCAACTAAAAGGTAGGACAAACACCAATTCCTGTAGCTGGACACTAAAAAAAAATTAGATCAATGATTAAAATACATATCAATTACAACTCTCCCTTCAACCATAGTGTTTTCTATAAAAAGAAAAATGTTGATTATTTTATGCTTCATAAAATATGCTGATTTTTGCTTATGTTTTGTAATTATACTAGCAAGCACTGAATAATTACGAAATAAACACTATTGCGAGTTGGAAAAAGACATTCTATTCAAGTCTTGAAAAATGATACAATAGGTTAAAATAGCACTAAGTATGCCACTTATGTTAAATTCAGTGCTTGAACTGCAGAATGATTTAGCTGAACCTTCCAATGCTTTAAATATTCCTCCATGCAATATATACAATCAGAAAACTATTTCTGCTGTAATTCACACTCACACTTCCAAGGCAATGTATTCTGAATAGGGGTTTTGTCCTACTTGTTAAACCAATTGAAAAAAATACCACTTGGCTCCCAGATTAATCATATGCTAGATTTTTATTAGCCTGATCATTTAACAAATTACTAACAATGAACATTTCCTGTGTGTTCAAAAGACTTCTGTTTAAAATATTCCAAAGTAGCCTTGTAACACATAGAGTAGCAGTAAGCAAAACCACCTGAGCTTTACAAAAAATGTGAGTTGCACAAAAGCAGTGAAATTTAGATTGAAAACAAATGCTTAATTTTCTTTCATCTGCTTTGATCTCTGGTCTTGTTTAAATACATTGGAAATGTATCTGCATGAAAACATGTAAGAACAGTGTTACGAAACAAATCATTTTTATTTGGGGGAAGTAGCTTACCACAGCTTTACAATTGAGGCTATATTAAAAACTGTCTCTAACTTTTTTTCCTTTAAACAAGATTTGAACAGACTCCTTACATAAAAATTGGGGGTTTTTTTCTATTTTTAGGGGGAGAGAATGCTTCAGGTATTTTTCACAGTCTACACAGTAATTTTTAATGAATAAATTTTACTCCATAATACTACTTTGAATTTAGGCTCTCAGCAGGCAGTTGTGGTGTTTGTCTTAGTCTACTTTAAGATTTGAAAACTGTCCTTTGAAGGGACAAAAATTAAAATATGGTGAATATTCCAGATGACCCTTACCATGTCAACTATTATTGCTGCAATCTATGGACACAGCTAGACTAAACTGAAATATTTCCAAAGTACTCACCTCAATAAAGTAAAAAAATCCTCTTATCAGAGAGTTACTGTGTTATACATTAATAGAGAAGGGCTCAGGTTTGGCACAGGAAGCCATCAATACAACTTCTTTTGTGCCTTATCTTACAGCTGGTATTTTAAACTGCAGGTATGGGCTTATCTTTGCCAAACACCTTCTTCATACCTGAAATTAAATAATGCATGGTGATAACTCAGAAGAATTAGCTTGCTCAGTATTAGTAAGTGTATCTCACACCTAAGCTCCTTGCAGATTATTTTATTTTTTACTATGTTGTATCTGTAGTATATTTACTTAAGCACATTTGACCCAGTTGTACTACAGCTTTCATTATCAGAGGTTCTCAGATGTATCTTATTCTCATGCAGGAACTTACACACCAGGACACACATAAATCAACATGCCCCAAAGCACATCTGTAAAAGCACAAAAGCTGTCAGAGCTGTAGCTCTCAATTATGGTTTGTAGACTTTCTATATAGGAGGAGTGAGGACAGAATACCAGCACTGGGTTTGTTTGTTAACTTTGCAATCTAAGGAAAATCAGAATCATAAAGCTGTTTGATTTTTCTTTCAATAAAAAAAAAGTCCCTGAAACTTAAAATATAGGCCTTTATGAAGGTAAAAAATCAGGGCAAAGATATTTCAAATTCATGCATATATCTGGGAGACGAAGACTGCCTCTGATACCAGAAGCTGATGTTGGCTCAGTCCATTTTGTTGCAGAGTCTCCCATCTCTCCAGTCTTCCTCCCTCAAACTTCTCTTCCTAAAGCCTCTGGCTTTAAGTCTTTTGTTCTAACTCCTCACAAATCTAATCTTCCCAACTCCAGAGCACCAATGCTTTGCCTCTGAGAGTTCCACTTTCCTAATGCTCTCCTAATGCTCTCTTGCTTTTCCCACTCCGTTACTTTCCAATCCTTCTGGAATAGACCAGAACCCACTAGACTAGACTAGACTAGTTCAGCTGGAAGGGACTTAAAATGATCATCTAGTCCACTGCTTTATCACTTCAGATCTGAACAAAAGTTAAAGCATGTTATTAAGGGCATTGTCCATATGCCTCTTAAAAACTGACAGGTTTGGGACACTGACCATCTTTCTAGGAAGCTCATTCCAGTACTTGACTAACTTAGTAAAATATGTCCTAATGTTAAGTCTGCATCTCCCCTGAGGTATTACCATCAAATTCTCTCCCACAGAAGCGTGTGGCACCCAAGTTCCCACCCAAAATTATTCTTTCCTGATCCACTCATTCCAACTCCACACGGCACCTGAAATCTATACACACCAAACCCCATCTTTCACCAGACTGGGCTTGTAGCCCATGACACTGGAATTACTCAATATTGCTCAATGTGCTCACTACTTTTTGTGTTTTCACTTCTGTATAACAAAATAAAATCCCCGAAGACACTTTAAGAAAGTGATGAACACTTCTGAAGTTAGGCGTATTCCTAACCTTAGCTGGGCTGATTCAGGGCTCAAGACTGTATTAAGATTTGTGCTTCAGAAAAGCCAATTAATAGTATTTTTTTGTCCAGACATTTGCAGTCATATTGATAATACTAGTCCTGTAACTGCTCACAACTTCTTTGAGGAGGCCCGTTCAATCAGGTCATCCCACATCCCAGCATGTTCTTAGAAACTCCTCAATTATGAGGTGGAGGATCCAAGAGGTCTGCTGCAGGTAACCATCACCTGCAAAGACCTGCATAACAACCATAAGCCCTACCCCCACACTTATCCTCACAGACCACACCAACAGGAGCAGTACTAAAATCAAAGAAAGCTGGACAGCACCCCAAAGAAAATGTCCTTCCTTTATGCCTAATTTGGTTTTGTCTTCACACAGCATTAAGAATTTAAAAGCACTCACTTTTAAACACATTTTTACATATAAAGCAGGCAAACGTATTTTCAAATGTGATACTAAAAAAAAATTATTTGTGCAGAAGACCTAAGCAGTTGTTACAAAGGAAAGTCCTTAATTTAGAAACAGATGTACCAGGAATCCCTAAAAGCCAAGGTTCAAGCCTTTGTGGCTGGTAAAAGAGATTAGCATGGCTTGCCATGAAAATTGATAATTCTGCCACTTAAAAGCAGCTTGGAAGAAGAAATTATGCATTTCGATAGTTGTGCCCTAAATTACTTTGTGACAAACATCACAGGAGAATACCCTTAATAATATAAGATAGAGTGAGAGAGGAATGTACTAGACAATATTGCTTCTCCCAAACACAGTGCTGATTGAGCATTATTTTCTCCTAATAGACTGAATACAATTTTTAAAGACTCAGCATATCTTCCACTGGTAGCCTAAAGGATCTCCAAAGTGTATGAGGGCATAAATGAGTCAGAACTTCAGATTTTCATTTATATTTCTATTCTGCCAGGACCCGACTCATTTACAGTGCACTACAACTTCGAGCTATGCTCTCAATTTACTTCAAGCTATTATATGAGGATATAATGAACAAAGTCTTATAATATATTTATGGAAAGGATTGACATAGTAAAACTAACTTTATATGGAGCTATCTTTAGAAACCACCAAATTAACATTTCTATTAAATATTGTTTGGCTTTGGACATCTTTTTTACATGACATTTTTCATTACAATGCTTGCTGTCTGGTGTCCCTGTATTTTTTTTACAGCCTCTCTTCAAACTTGGTGACTTTCTGCAAGCATATGGGAAATTGCAGATCTCCAGCCTTTTCCTTGTTACACCAAGGAAGAAACAAAGCACAATGACAATGCTGGGGAAAACAGAAAACATCTAGACCCCAAACTAAGAATGACTGCCTTTTGCAAACACAACCTTTAAACCTGTCCTAAGTGATACATTAGGACATAATCTTTTAAGACTCAGGCTATAAAATCAGGTAGTAATTCTGGGGAGGCAATAATTCACGAGTACCACTGGTCACAGTTTCCTGCCCCAGCATCAGAGGATATATGGATTCTTCGAATAATAGAGCTTGTCACCCCCATAATGTAGCAAAATTGGAGAAAGAAACAAGACTCTACACAGTGGATTCTTTTAACAGCAGAATAGGCCAGGGAGAGCAAAACTGGAAGCCATGATCAACACTTAAGCAGTCAGAATGAAAATGAGCATAAAGCGATTAATTTGTATTTTAGATGATAGCCTGGTGTTTAATAGGATGTGCAGTAGGCAGTGCTTGAAGTCAATGTGCTTGAGGTATTACCTTGAATAGCACTGTCTGGTTATTTTTAGGATGGCCAGCCAGATGGGTGGCATTAAGGAGGCTGTAATCCTCTGTTAGGCCACTCTGCAGATGGCAGTGTATGTGCAAATATAATACACAGCAATTGGCAGGTGCTCTTAATTTGGGGTCTGGATGAATAGAGATTGATAGCTTATTCTATTCTCAAAATGGGCAGTCAATAAGAGTCAGACCCCTTTTCATGGAACAGAAAAAAACAATAAGCCATTAGGTCAAGGTTTTCTAAATATAATCTATGTAACTGAAATAAGACTATTACATCCTTGCTAGTGTATTAGCACTTCAGTTACCCAAATACCAGATTCCTTTCAAAAAGCTGCAAAGGAAAAGACACAATACTGAAGTTAATTAAGCTGGTTCGCTCTTCTGGTAGAAAGAGTGTCCCGATGCTCAAAATCAAAGACATGAAAAATGCTTGACTTCTTCCTACAACACACACGTCTCCATTCTTGTTTTCCAGTAAGAAGCAGTTTGAAATTAACTAGCCTTTATAAATCTGAACCAGATTTCACTTCCTGCAGAACATCACATTTTAACTCAAGATGTCTCAAACTACTAAGTAATCCGAAGTTTTCAAATATATAGATTGCACTGATATAATCAACCTTTTAAAGGCATAGAAGAAAAATTGCAACACAGTTCATTTTCAGGACTTCAGTTTACCTCTAACCACATGAAGCAACAAATGTCTCTGTTTCATACGCAAGGTGCAGGTTTAAAAAAAAAATTGTGTTCACGGCTAGAGTCAAAGACCTGAATTAAAAATACAGACTGTGAAGCATTCAAAGTGATTTATGGACCTGTTCCTCTTCTGCTCACTCTTTCAACCTAATGCTGATGGAACATCCCTATAACACTCTTTCAGTTTTCTAGAATAGAAGAAAACTAAACCAGTAAAAAGGTTTGATCAATTTTAGCTATCTTAGCTAAAGCAGATCTCGGAAGAACCTGATAACTGCCTCACATGGTGGAAGGAAATGAGGAGAACACAGGAGGGAGACTAAAGGACAGAGCTAGGGCAGAAAAGCT
The DNA here is from genome assembly GCA_013397155.1 of Irena cyanogastra. Lineage (NCBI taxonomy): Eukaryota > Metazoa > Chordata > Aves > Passeriformes > Irenidae > Irena > Irena cyanogastra. The sequence goes on along the minus strand of VWZV01013973.1, from coordinate 444,064 downwards.
GACCTCTTCGTGGCAAGCAGCAAAGTAGATGAGCTCAGCTCAGCTCTGGCTTTGCTCATAAAGATAATTACTCTCATAATTCCACATTTACCATAGACTACTAAGTGCACATATATATCTTGCTGTTTTGATGCAAGATAATTCATTACATGGTGTGTTGCAGACTTAAAGCACAGAAACAGGGGGACGACAATCAGCACTGTGACTTAGGCTTTATCCATGTGTGGCTTATCCTTCTGCCTCCAAATTACTTTGAATTAACAGACTACAGTAGCACATATTACACATTAAAATGTTAACCTCCAAGTACCTACCGTTGGAAATGCACATAAACCATTCCGATGATTCTAACACTTCGTGAAGGGGAAAAAAGTTAGGGTTACTGAGTAAGAAAGAAGTACAATCTTGCAGAAATATAGGAGATACAATTTAGGAAGCATAAAAACATGGATTTAATAAAAATGCTGTGTAACATCTGGGAAATTATTTAAAGCTGTTACTTAAAAATAAGAGACAGATGGCAAAATTGGAAGAAAGTTCTCCTCTTGGCATTTTAGATGTTAAGGTTAACTTTAGCAAAAAAGTCTTTTAGTGTTACAGATTTCTTAGGTTTATTCCAGTCATTTCTTAGGCCAAATATTATCTTGAAAGTTATTAAATTAGGAAGTAGCATTACATTACAAAGAAAAAGGGATGGAACACTTTTAAAATATGGAAAGTAACTAGAAAATGCTGCATATACTGAAGATATTATCTCCTTTGTCTCTGTTCTTTTCTTACTAATTTTTTTTTGGTGAAACAAATGACACTACTACAATTTCAACTGTGAGCCCACTTCCTAGGAACTAGGCTAGTACTGCTCACAAGAATAGTCACCGGGAAAAAAAAGGGCAAGTGTCTGGTATTCCAGTAAGTAAGGGGTATATCTTCTATATGCAGTCTCTCTTGTCCCATGTAGATGATTTTTGCTGTGCTAGACTGAACACTCAAATATGAAATTGCATACTGAGTTATTAAAGGTAACTGTAATGTTGTATCTGTGGGAATTGCTCAGAGACGCCTTTGGTTTTAAACAGAAATATTAGAATACTTTTAGCACTCAGGTATGTATTATTTTTACTCTTTACAAACACTTTTTCCTTTAAGAGAGGAGTCTGGAGGCAGGAAGATAAACCCTGTTGTGTTTGTCCCCTGTGCTTACGTGTATGAAGGCATCTCTGTTCACTTCTCTTACTATAATGAGAAAGAATAATGCAAAGGAATATAAGGAATATTTTTAATGATGAATATGAATAAATGAATGACCCTGGACAGTGCTGAAGCTGCCTTGATATGATGGCTGGGGTGTGCTGCCATAAGCAAAACCTCTTTTCAACCATGGAGATCTTGGTTCACTACACACCTTTGTCCAGCTGAAATAAGGACAATAACTTGGACATAAGGTGTTCAAAAGGTCACAGAGAGAAATTGTAGTGTTAGGCTGAACCAGCTTCAAGGCAATTTCATATCAGTTATTATCTCTCACAAACACATCGCTTTTCTGATCCTGGAAAAGAGTTAATGCTTCTGCTTTTATCAAAGTATGATGTCTGTTGTCTTTCGCATATAAACCTTTGACAATTAAAACCAAAGAAAAGTAGGGGCAAACTTCTCATATTTGTAACAACAGCATAAAAGTGCTCAACACACAATTCCAACAAGGTGGTATTTTCATTCTATGTAGACAAATTGATCACAAAAGATATGCCTTGTTTTCATTTTTCAGTTAAGCAGGCATGAACAGACAATGCAATAATTACATATGCAATTATGTGATACCACACACAAATATCCTTACATATGGAAAATGAGAAAAACAAATGCAGATTTTAAAAAAAGGCTGTAATGAACTACATTGCTGATAATAAAAATTATAATTTGGACAAAATTAGGGAAACCAGAAGGAAAAGAGATTAACAAGAAATGAAAGGTACATAATGGTGACAAAGATGGATAAAAGGATAAATAATGCAACTGTTTTACCTGGTTTTTGACACCATGCCTTGTTTCTTTTTATGAGGTGCCTTGTGAAAATTGTATTTTTCTCTACTTCATCACATAATTTTTAAACTTTTAGGTTAAAACTCAAAATACAATGATAAAGACACTAATTTATGCATTAAGATTACAAATTAAAATCTACTTGCAGATCAGTCAAGCTGCAATTATTTATGGACTCAATTCTCAGGCAAACAAAAGAAAAACAACTGCATTCCAGCCGCAGAAAAACCAGGCTAAATTCGAACTACTGTTAATAATGTCAACATTTTCTCCAGCCTCAGCTTTAGTATGAATTTTACATTTTTTCAAACTGCTAAATAAACAAAACAATCTCTAGATAGGATAAGAAGATAATGATTTCTTTTAAGTCTACAAATAATTGATATATGCCAATGTCATACTGCATTTTCAGGTAGAAAAAAGTACACTTTCTCTACTACCACAGAAAGCAGTTCCAAATTTTAATACTTCAAATAGTTCAAATAAATAAGTAGTATTGTTCCTCCTTGGCCACTTTCAAATGTTTTAACAGACCTTTCGACTAACTTGGCACTGTCTGCCTCTCATACCACGTCTGCCTAAAGGTCCTGCAGCCAAAGTAAACACCTTGTGTTTAACTAGCAGAAGTCAGTTTGGAAAGAGAAATTTACTAGTTGACCGTAAGTTGGAATGGCTAAATCAGTGATGGGAAAATATTTCTTAGTTGTCTGTCACCTTTTCCAGGTTGAAGGTTGCCCTCCTGTCCCTTTCTCACTATGAATACACATACGCACATACATATGTGCAACTTTTAATTTGTTTTTAGTAAAAGAAAATGAAGAACATATGAAATTTAGCCACAAAATTTATAGTCTTTCAAAGTGACATTTGGGAAATAAAAGGCTTTCAGGAAAAAAAAAATTAAAATTTTTCAAACAAAAGTATTTCAGCATAAAAAGTGATTTTTAGAAAGAACCCCAAATTTTAAAACATTATTGAGATTACTTTCCATTTGTGAGGGAGAGAGGGAATTTAGTTGCAGAGGAATATAATGACATTTCTCAACAGGTCACTTCAACAATTATCAATTTTAGCTCCATCCACATAAAAGCAACCAAATCTTGCATGTAACTGTTCCTGTTGCTCTTTCAAGGTACAACAGCTCATTTCTCATCTTGCATTAGCAGCACTGTAAACCACTATGTTAAATTTTCCTTAGGCTAATTTTGTAGATTTAACTAATCCATGTCAGGGTAAAAACTATGCATAGATGAATTGGAAATCAATAGATTGATCTGGGTATTTAGTTGTAGCAGCACTAAACAATTTGGACTTTTTTTTTTTCCTTTTTAGATAAATATCTACTTTGGGCAAATCCACTGAATTAAGTCAGGCTAGTATAAAACACCAAGTTGTAGTCAATGTCACAAGTATCAAAGGTATGATTGGTCCTCAAACAAGGCACGCACAGTGTTTTCAGATCCTCCACATTTTTTGATGTATAACTACACCTATTTATCTAACTGCAATAGCTAGAAAAAGTTAAAAAGTCTTCAGAAACCATTAGCTTGGATTTATTTTTTTAAAGGAATTCTCATCAAATTCACTTTTAAGTCCCAAGATTTGTCTTCTAAAATATCTCTGGTAGATGCCACTACTTCCCCTAACCCATGTTTGGAGGTTGCTCCTGCCATAAATCAGCCCCAAAATAATGCTTCTATCAGCAGATCACCAAACATTTTTCAAAGATAAGTTGAACTGTCTTCTGTGACTCTTGATCTTCTTTATGAAGGGAAAAAAAGCACCATCACACTAACCAAAAAGACAATCATTTTCTGAATCATGTGAGCAGTCTGTGCAATTCTATGGAGCTGTTTGCATGCTGTAAGCAGAACCTGTGCAGCTGAATCAGTAATTAAAAGCATGAGCCAGCTTTTGAGCTAAAGAAGGTGGCTCTTACACTATTATCTGCACTAGCCTTTTTAGGAGATAAAGACTAATACTACCTAATGTCACACAAATATTTAGCTTTTCGCATTGTCTGCTGTTTAAAGCAGGTCTTTTGATACACCTACATTTCCAGAATACTAATACAGACTACATCTGTTTAAAATGATGAAAGACAACAGCTCTGGAGTTCTTTGTGGGAATGAGGCTGTGTAGTCTTTTTTGTTGTTGTTATGTTTTTGTTCTCTTTCTTCTTTTCTGTAAATTTATGTGAATCAGAGATTATGGATATGGTAATTTCATATGTTACCTTGAGATGCACGGTTAAGGTAAAATCTCTCTTGATACAACAGAAGTGATAATGTTCTATATAGAAGGGGATCTTTTATACTTAAGTACTCATCATCTCTTCAGTCTTTACTGTTTGTAAAAACAGCAGTTGCTCTGATTTCCTAGAAAAAAGTACTTCATCTATAAGTTTAACTACAACAGATGTTCTCTGCTAAAAGGAAAATATCTGCTTTTCCAATGGGTGTGGAAGGATTCATCTTTCACTTTCTTTAAAATCACTCAATCATTGAGTGAAGTTCTAGGAACGCACTGTAACAGACACCAAAGCTGTTCTCTCTGGATCCACTGCTTCATAGAATACTCCATAATTGGTTATGCATATTTGCTGCAAACCTGACCATTTGCCACATATCAACTGCCATACTTCGCAGTTCAGAAGGAAGAAGTTCTGTTCAAAATCATAAACACACACAATAGGATTTCCAGCCTCCTCACTCATTCAGCTCCAAAGCCACTTTCCCCATAGCATCCAAAAGAGAACTGCTGCATGGAAAAGGCTCCTGCCAAATCCTAGTTTTGTGTGCTCTGGCATTTTGATGGAAATAGTTTGGTGTTAAAAAAAAAAAATTTCCTTTTCTAGCCATGTCCTTTTTCCACTCTCCTTGTATTTTGCAACAGTACAACTATTTCTTTTTGCTGTAATTTGATAATTTATTTTTAGGTGACCAGAACTGGCAGTTCTGCACAATCTCTTGGACACGGCAATGGTATCTATGCAGGCAGGGGCAACCAAACTCTGCTTATACCCTGGTCTGGCTGCACACAAAGCTGCATTAGCATGGATGTCCCCTCGCTAACACGTGTGTTGTGCTCCACCACTCTAGACACTCACACAACTTCCAGTAAAGGCCTGTTTCACATCCACTTGCCTTCTCCAGCATTGCAAAAGTCTGGTGCCAGCTGTATATATAAACACATCCAATGTGCTCAGAGGCTCAAATAGAAAAAAAGAGAATTTGCTTTGTGTATCTGGCCAGAGGTATAAAATATGCTGAGGAGCACCCTTCTGTAAAGCTGCAGCTTCTAGAGAAAAGACAAGCTCTCAAGAACCCAACTGCAAGTACAACAAATCTTCATGGGGTCAATTAGACATGAGTGATGGAGGATGTAATGCAGGACTTGTGAAGAGTTAATAAATGACAGTCAGAGGAAAAGTACAACCTGCTACCAGGGACACAAATAGAAATTGGCATCTCAAATTTACTTGTGTACCTTTGGCAAGACACAGAAAGGGTTTTATACCCACTCTTCTGGTCAACAAAAAAGGAGCTGCTTTGGTGTCTCTCAGCAGGACTTGCCAGATGCAAGTTCAGTCATGCATCTGTCAACAGAAACATTCCGGAGGGCTTCACGTAGGTCATGTAGGCTTTGGGCCTGCCAGATTTCCTTTGCTGATTCATATTTGCAGTCACAGCCTTATTTCTACTTCAGCCTTTCCTGTTTAAAGTAATTTTCTGGCTTGAAAGACACACTTCAGACTAATTTAGCAGACTACCCCAACAGAAAACCTTTGACAAAGGTAGGACTTCAGTCAATATGGATGACGTTAGAACCCAACAGACTCTACTTACAGATGCAGGGGACCAGTCCAGACATTTGCTCTGGTGAACAGTACAGTCTGTCATTCTGCTCCCCATCATTTCCAAAGGAGATGAATGCTGTTCTGATGCATAACATATGAGTTAATTGAGCTCTATATATAAAAGCCTCAATTAATATTTCTCAAAATATAATTACAGCGTTTAAAACTACTTTGGAAAATAGGAAAATAAAGACACTTGAAAAAGTAAAGATTTTCACACACCTAAGGGTAGAGTCTTGAGAACAGTTCAAGGAATGTTCCTCCTCTGATAAGGAAATAATGCTTCTCTTTCTTTTGAATTTGCAGACAAAGATATTAAATAGAATTTTTACAAAGCTTTTCTATAGCTTACCTAATTCTGACAAATATCTCTTGGATGTCAATTAGTACAAAAGTTGAATTTTTAAGTCAGGAACTAGTTGCAATCAGAGATTAGAAAATAAATGGTTACACATTTTCTATGCAATTTCATGATTTCATCTGGATTAATTTTTACATTACTTTTCAAAAACCAATTAGTGTTTTGTAGTGAAAATGTATGATTTTTATGTATGGCCTGAAAATTGTGCTGGAATTAAATTCTGAAAATTAGGTGATACTTAGTAATTTTTCATCTCCATATATATAAAAGATGTCTTATTGAAAAAGGGTATTTTTATTTAAGTCCGTTATCCAATCAGTGTGCATATAATACAGTTTATGCATTTATAAGCATTAATTTTTTCCATAGGAACATTTGTGCTATCCCAAAGACTGAATATATAACACATCCAAACAAGTAGGAAGATGACAGGATAAGAAATTAATCAAGAGAAAAAGAAAGATATTAAAATAAAACCACTGAACTGAGAAAGATGTTCTCAAAATACAGAACTAAGACAGTTCTTTTGGATGTGTAGGAGAGATGGCGTCTGTAGTAGCCATCTATGACAGTTTCTGATGCTTATATTCTTCCATATCAAAACAAGTTAATATATAGCTCCTTTCATGCTAAAATGGTATTGCACAACACTCCAATGCAGACAAAAAAAACTCCAAAACAACAAACAAGAAAAAAAAGAAAAAGAAAAAAAGAGAGATGAAAAAGAAACTCTTGCCAAACAACTGAAAGGTGTGATAACAAAGGGAGTTCTCCTCTGTGATGTGAAGCAGGATCAGGAGCAGTTTGTGAAGTAACCAGAGTGACCCACAGCTACATAAAGGCTAGGATAGAATGTCATGTCCTTGAAGATATGTTTTGGGTAGAAACAGAAGCTACTGGGCAAGCTTCTTTGGCTTGTATTATGACAGTAGGAATGAATTATTGTAATGATCCAGTTTAGCTTTAGACGCTGAAAATATTTAAAATTACATTTTGCTCAAGGGAGAATGAGCTGTAGACACATGTCAAGACTCCAGAGAATTATTGGGAAACCTGGTAGTGATTTCTCAGATAGCAAGAAGACTCTTCAGTCCCAAAGAGTTTAAATTAATTTGAAGAAAACAAGTACTGAGCAACTACAAGAAGGAACTTGAAAGGAGTGGCATACCATAAAAAAATCCAAACTGCTGGAAAAAGCTTCTTTCAAGTTCACAGACACAAACAAAAGAGAAGTGCCCCAAATTCCAAACCTGACCTGATGGAGTGGACAGCATTCTTGGGCTGTCACTACAGCAGGATTTCATCACCAGCCTGAGTTCTTTTGCAGCTTCTTGGAGCTAAGAGCCAAGAAGCAGGTTTTTCATTTTGCATTTATACATATAAAATGAATAGGAAATTTAAAGCTCATTTTTATTCAGCATGTCCAGGCTAGGAATCAAACTCACATGATCTTCACTTCTATTGAATAAAAAATTTGGTATTTGCGATGAGACAGATTTGAAAATTCTGATCCCGGACACCATGACAGAAATTATAACAAAATTAGAAAATCCAAAGCCTTCACCAAGAGTAGATGGTGATTCTGCCTGAAGTTTCAGGATTGCTGACTTTTGTCTCAGGTTGCATTTTTAGAGGAATATATTTTAAAGTGACTCAATGGACAGACTATTATTTTTGGTGGTCTCATACTAAATACAGAGTTTTGTATATAGTGCTTTTGAAGAGAAGTAAAATATGACCTTAATTATGTTCTAGCTAAATTTTTCTATTTAAAAGCAGTAATTCTACGTCAACATGATTGGACAAGTTGCAGCAAGAACATTTTGTACAATGCAGCAGTTTCTTGCTACCTAAAGACTCTGTACTAGCCAGCTTTAAAAATGTATTTCCTTTTCTGTTTTGGCCTTACTTTTCTAAAAAGGACTCACTCTACTTATGCTGCTAGATAATGCATGAGTATTATTACCCCACCCACGCCATGCTGAATGGTGTAGGTAGAATACAATAGTAAGAGTAAGCATCAAATACAGTGAGAAGCAGAGAGCAAAGCTAAAGATATGGAAATTGGAAAAAAATGCATAGAAAAAAAATCACTGAAGAACTGAGATAAGCCTTCAATTCTGTACATATTGCTTGCATGCTTTATGTAAGAAATGTGCAGTGTTCACAATTCTAGTTATGAGCTAAATGCCTTCTCCCTTTACACCCACTTCCACCAGCCCACAGAGTCTTCAGGAGAAGAAATCCTGCAGTTCTAAAGGAAGCAAAAACACATCCTGATGTGGTATTGGAAAGAGGAAAGAGGACAGCCTGAAAGCAACACAGATTTCCTTTGTTGTTTCGTTATGGTTTGCCATTTTGCAAACTTTGGAAAGCAACTTCCAAGAGGTGACAGGCTGAGAAAAAAATTAGCAGTAATAGCAGTAAAGGGAAAAGGGGCTGTTCTTAAAATGTATTATTTTAGTATTATATTCTATTATCCCCCCCACCCCCAAACTACAAACCTACTACCCAACATCATGCTGAAGTCCAAAGAAATGAAACTAATCACTCTGTTCTTCCACCGCCTAACTGTTCTAAGTAAGAAGTATAATAGAAATGTAGTCAGCTGTACAATCTTATCATCCTCCATTAATGAAGGTACTTACAACTGCATTTTAGGAAGGTTTGACTAAAATGTGGACAGCACCTGGCCTGATTTAGGTTCTGCCTACAGCGAGTGGATGCCATTCATCATCATCAGACACTAAGGGCCAGATGCAGAGAGATGCAGGCATTACAGAGCATTCAGTACTGAATAATAATACATATAGTAAGTACATAAACAATGGCACAATCAGGTACTTAAGAATGGATTTCTAACTGACAGTATATTGAGTGCCAGAATACATCAGTCAGTCACTGGAGAAAATAATGAATTCTTATCTCCAGCCTCATCTGAGGACAGCAACTAGTTGCCCCTATAAAAGTGGAATTCAGAGGATGCCTCACCTAGGATGAGGCTATCTGGGGCATGGGTTTCAATGTCGCACTGCCTAAACAGAGGTAATATTGTGAGTACTTCAAACGCCTTCAAAACTAAAGCCAAAATGTGTGGTGGCTAACAAGGCAGCAGTTTCTACAGGAATCAGTTTTACTGATGTGAGACAGGACTCTTTGCAATAGCACAACTACTCAAATCCCTTTCAGTGTTATATTTTCCACTATATATATGCCTTTGGCATGCAAGGTTCCTGTCATGAGGACACTGAGAAAAGCTGTGTGTGTAATCATGACAATCTTCAAAACCTGCCTAATCACAATATCCAGAATGAAACACAGTTCAGGGGGAAAAAACCCTAACAGAGCCCTAAAAATAATCAAATACACACACATATGTAGTGTTTTAAAATCTAATCCTCCCTCTGTACTTCCATCTTGTAATGATCAACCTGTTTCAGAAAGCATCCCTATGGGATGCACTCCAAAAGATATACTGGTATTCTTAAACATAGTCCTCTAGAGTTTATTCTGATATACACAGGAGAGTAACAATAACAGTCCAATCAGCTCCAAACCACAGAGAATGCAGAAAGTTTTCCTAAATTTTTTGTCACTTAAAATGACAATAACTGAAATTCAGAGCAAACATTCTGTTCTAGACTAAGAAAAACAAATGACAGATCTTGGGAAAACAGAATTTTAAAAAATACAGTTCTTATGGACTTTGCCACTGTTTTTCATACTTAAAAAATATCCATTGTTCTTCAAAAAGGGCCAGGAACATTTTAGTTCTCATCTTTAAAAGGTTCTCCAAATGAAAACTTAATAAATTTCTGGGATGAAGAAGGAAAGAAATGCCTTTTGAAGGAGATGACAAGCCTTGAATCTAGTTTAGTTGTGAGTTTCAACTTTTACGAAGCACTGGTTTCTTACTCCTAGCATCTTTTTGGCAAGAGGATCTCAGAGGGATACAGTTACCAATAAGGAGAGAGACAACAAGTCTCTCAACAAGATAACAGAGATAACAAGTGATCACGCTTTAAATTGCAGTAGGATAAAGGACACATGAAACACTTGCATCTTTGGCTTTTTTTTCCTTCGGAAGATTTCATTTTAATTCATAGCAATTGAGCGATAGTATACAACTTCCAATACCAGGAATTTTAACTCACTCTCTATTCTTGAATCTGCCAAGTCTCAACAGAAACAGGTCCTTTACATCTATGACTATTTTTGATTTTTCCTTGTCAAAAGACCAAGATCCTGTGTTCCTGAGAGACCATTAGCCCCAACTGTGAGATTCACAGGTAGCATCACTACAACAGCTCCTAATCAAATTCTCTAGAAAGTTCAGATTGTTTTCTTAGAGAATACAAATTTTTACTGTGAGGCCTTTCTCTGCTTCTAAAAGATGATCCAGTAGAAGTTTAAACATTCCAAATCAGTTTTAGAAATAACGTGACAAAACTGTGTCCACTATTCCAATTAAGTTTGTAAAAGAGATCTTGCTTTGTCAATGGAGAAGTTTGTCTTATTTTTATTTGGCATTTTGTATCTCTAGAAACTGGTAAAGGTAGTAAAATCATCCTATATCAGTATTAAATAGTCTGTAAGTTTGACCAGAGATTATTTCCAATATCAAATAAATTCTGCTCGTGCTCCTGCCAGCTCAGTTTTCCAACAGTGTTGGCACTCCCTGTGTGACTAGCCTAAATATATCTTCCCTTAAAGTACCTGCAAGCTATTGGTGCACAAACAAACAAAACCCCCAGTTCTAAACGACTTGAGTGTCTCAGGGATATAGCACTGCAGGAAAGGTGCAGAGGGAAAAGTCTGCCATAGTTCATGTAAACATCCTGTGGTCATCAGCACAGCGAAAAGTGGAATCCAACTCTGAAAGCCAATACAATTTATGTACACAGGACATACCAGAAAAGATCTGGATTTAGACAGGTATAAAAATGAAACAGGAGAAAAATACTCTAGTATTTTAATTTTACTTTTATTTACTAATACGTAAGTAAACAAATACATCCCACCACAGGTCTATAGACACAGGAGGTCTACTTTCTGAAACAATAAGCTCTCTCTGAATGAACTAACATGCATTCTTGGTGAACTAATATTTCAACAGAAAAATAGTGTTATGTTTATGTCCTGAAATAAGGAGAATGTTTCAAGATTCTCAGCTTTATTTAAAAGTATTTCAAGCTGGTAAATGAAAGAGTTTCAATCAAAAAATAAAATTCTAAATCTCATTCTTGTAACTTCTACTGAATTTGCAGATGGATCTTCTGCATATAAGGCTTCTTTTTGAATCTACTACATCTAAATCTAATCATGAAGTCTATTTTAGAGCAACTCTTATTTTCTACTGTTAAAAAGTCCTCCCCCTAATCATCATACGATATTTTTTCCTACTGCAGGCAAATACTTACAGTAGCTCTCAAACTGGAATTTACAGCTTTTCGGAAGACAAACCCAAAAGTCCTATAAGACTTCTTTAAGAGAGATGTTGCATGAGATAATAATATAATTCAGAGTCCACATCACAATTTGGACTGAGTGACATGGATAAATGAGTCTCCCTCCTCAGCCCACTTCCTATCCCCATTTCCACTTTTACTTTTGTATGCAGCAGAATTATATGGAGTATCTATCTGTGGTCTGTGGAGATCACCATCAATGAGTGCAGAAGTCATTTCACATCACCTCCAGCAGAAGTCCGATTTTCAAATTTGTTTTTTCACCATTTAGTACAGTATCAGCAGGGAAATTGGAAACAGGATGAAGTTTGGTCAGGCTGTCTGTCATGAGTTTAGGAGTCCTTATCTTTCCTGGTATCTCCATATGTTTTTGTATCAGTAGTCTGGAAAGTTTCTATCTGCTTCACATACAAGCTTCTTTATAAAACTCTCTTTTGGTTTGAATGCAAAAGCCTACTAGTAAAGTTCATAAAAAGAGATCATCCCTCATATTCACGTGGTTTTTCTCCTACGGAGGAAGATGTCCTACAGGAGACATTGAAACTTGTGATTTGAGTCAGGTAATACAAACGTCACCTATAAAACTTTGTTGCCCTGACTTTCTGTAATAATAAAGGCTGATAATGCATTAGTACTTTATTAAAAGCAAGTAATTCTGACTCTTCTATGTGACAATATAATGCTTGTAAAAATGCAATTTCAGCTAATTGAAATGAAAACTAGTCTATTTACTAATCATAGGGACACTTAAGCTTCATAGACTCAAGCTTATTTTGCATAAGTGAGAGAGTATAAAAAATTTATACAGAATCATAGAATCATTTAGATTTCACAAGACTTTAGGATCATCAAGTCCAACCATGTCCCTAAGCACCATATCCACAGGTCTTTTAATACCTCCAGGAATGGTGACTCCACTCCTTCCCTGGGCAGCCTGTTCCAATGCTTGATAAACCTTTTGGTAAAGAAATTTGTCCTAATATCCAATCTAACCCTCTCCTGGCCCAATGTGAGGCCATTTCCTCTTGTTGTATCACTCTCTACTTAGGAAAAGACACTGGAACCCACTCTAACTTCTTTTCAGGTAGCTGTAGAGAGAAATAAGGTCTCCCCTGAGACTCTTTTCTCCAGGCCAAACAAGTTCAGCTTCCTCAACTGCTCCTCACAGGACTTGCACCCACAATATGCACATGCACGCACCAAAATAATTTTTCAAAGTTTCAATTTAAATAAATTAAAACAAAACAGCAATATTTAAAATGCCAGACTTAATAAAAAATCCCAAATCCCTTATTTTTAAAATAAACTCAGACAAATTTGTATTTGTTCTGGTTGTAGAAGTCTGGATTTCCCCCATTGGCACCTGTTTTTAAACATGGAAGTTTAAAAACAACTCTGTGCCAATTGTCCAAACCACAGCAGGTAGTATAGTCAATGAATGAGACTATTCAGCAGGCTGACTACATGCTCCAGTGGGTACACTTGAAAAAGTAGCTCAGTTACACCTATTTTTGACCAAGTATTTGGAAGATTCTCCTAATTATGGGATACCAAAGGAAGCTGTATGAACTTTTTCACCTTTGGGAAAGTAGAAGTGGTTCCCACTCTTTTTTTCCATGGTTTCTACTTTATTCAGTGTGGTTCAGGGCACTCTGACAGAAACCATGAGTCCAGCAAGCACAGAGGTAGAGAAAGATATTAAATAATCTAATAAAAATCAGTGAAAAAATACAGCATGAATTTAAAAAAATGAAAAATAGTCCTCACTGGGAAAATATGACTGCTTAGCGTATTTATGTTTCTATGTGAATGCTCTTTTTAAATAAGAACATCAGGTACTTACTAAAATAGAAAGAAGACTTGCAATAGTTTTTGAAGACTAATGATCTATTTAACGTTTAAAAATAATTTTAAACACACTGTGAAATTACACGGACCTACAGAAAACAAGCCTCCATCCTCCAAGAAACTTGACTGATTTTAATCCAAATAAAATTCTTAAAGGAAAGTTTCATAAACCATTGTATTGACAAAACTGGGAGTACCATCAACATCAACCAGAAGGCTGAAAATGAGCATTTTCAGCCAGAATGAAGTGGAAACCTCTTTATCTGTTTATGTTTAAGTAACTCCAGAAAGAGTTTTGTGGAACTCCCTTGTCAAAATCCAGGGCAAAATCTTTGCATTTACTCAGGCTACTCAGTGACCAGGCTCCTGGAAATTTTATTTTCCTGAATGGTGCAAAAAATTAACAAAATACTTCTGCTCTTCCTCTCCATGCAAGTCCTGCCATCAGCTGCATGTTTGCACTTTTAAACAGAACTAGTGAAAATACAAAACTTAATATAATTAAACTTTTACGCTACTTAATTAGAAAAGCATTTGGGAAAGAAACAATGAATATTTAATATATAAATCCAGCTTTGTGTTTTCAGTATATTGAAACGGATCAGTTTTCAATTAAACCCACATATCTGATAGGAGTTTCAAATTAATACATTCATTTAAACAATATATTTTTTTTTACTTTCAGAAGCAAGGGAGGGAGAAATAAAAATGAGGGCGGAATAAGGTCAGGCCAACAGGATACCCAAGGAAAATATCTTTTCCAACACCAGTACTTCTGTTTGGTATCTTTTACTCAGTTACCAGAAATTCTCTAAGATGGGTGAAGATTGTCTTATCTTTGTACAGGCCTAGTGAACATGGTGATAAACAATGTAGCGCTGTTAGAAACCAATAATCAATAATATTATCTGTCTCAGAAGACTGTTTCATCAAAAATTCATCTCAGTCTCAAAGCTTTCTCTATAAGCTATGTGGAACACATCTCTTGAGGTTTCAACATGGTTATTCAGTGTCCCCGCAAGTTAACTGAGCCAGAATACAACTATAAATATTTAACTGAGTGTCATCTATTTAAATATACTGCTATACTAAATAGAGCTCTTGTGATCAACAGTTACTTGAGCTGAACAGAACAAGCAGGTCAGCAGTCAATTTTGCAGTGCCAGAAAAAATACAGACCATCTTTCCATTACTATTTGAAAGGAGGACATTTACTCAACCACAATTACAAGCGTTAAAAGAGTAAAAGGACTTAAAGTCTATAAAAAGAGTACAACAGGACTGTAGGAGTAACAGAGTTTTTGGTTTGTTTGTTTAAAGTGAATTCTTTATTACATCTCAAAATATGGATATAGATAGGGCTGGACAGCCTTGCACATTACCTCAACAAGCCTCTTAATTAAAAAAGACAACATGCATTCTGAAACTCAAAATAAATCTTATTTATTTTTCAATTAGCAAGGTAAATATTTCCTTCACCAAGATGTTTTCTAGTCCTGTGCAGTCCAAGCAGCTTGTGTTGGAGTAGAAAATACCCTCCATGTAAATAGAACGTTACAATAAATACAAAACAAAACAAACAGCAAGAAAACAAACAAACAACCATCCAGATCTCCCACAGCTATCAAGTTAACAAATTTTCCCATTTCCTATTCCTTTGTGTCCATTTGATTGTGGGCAATAAAAAGCTGAAATCCCTCTATATTAGGTTCAGGTTCAGTGGAACACTTTGTTGCCCTGCACTCCCACTGAGGGCTTACCTGGCTGCTATCGTCGTGGGAGGATGAGAACACTCTTCACCACTGTGTGACAGGAAGTGATAGGCGACAGCTTTAAACCATGGAGTTGACATGATTTAGGAGTTTCCAGAGTGCCATAAAGCATACCACAAACTAGAAAATCCAATTATTCCTTTAATTTCACGACAGGCTTTCAAACTTGTTATGGAAACTCTTAAACACCTTTATCTGAAAAGTTAAAATCGGAGACTGGAGAATTCATTCAGCAGAGATAGTGCTAGAAGCTGTTAGAGTCCTTTGCTGTTAGAGTCCTTTCCAAAACTACCATGTGTTTTGGGTACAAGCATTTTAACGGAAGAAAACTAGTCACAGACTAGGACATTCTTCAAGGTTACTTCAAGCAGGTAAGAAAACTGGACCTGAGCCAGAAGCAGCAAAAGCACTGTGTCCTGCTGCTGACAGTGTTTTGATTTTATATCGTCAGTAACAAATTACTCCCCATTTTTCAGTCCACTTTTTAAATTAAAGGAGAGCACACTCTTGACTCTTTCTTCACAACTGAGATTACTAATCCAAATAAACAGAGTAAACACCCCTCCACAGACCAAGTTCCTTGAGTACCATTTTTTACCATGAACAGTAATTATAATCCGTAACAGCAATTTTAAGAAAAAAGGTCAGGATTAAGACTAAAGGCCAATTATTTAAAATAAGAAATACTTCAAGTTAAAGCTATGAGCTATTACTTTCAGAGAACTCCACTATTTGAAACTAAGCTCATGGTTTGTTCTTAGATGGTATAAAAATTAAGATCATATACTTCAAGATCAAACAATAAATATATTCACACTGAGTATCCTCAGCATCAAGAACATAACTGGCCAGTTCAGTTCCCAGCTACTGCAAGGACCTAGGACAACCTTTTCTGGAGTTTTGCGTCTCAGCTTTCTTTTTCTTTTTTTTTAAGGGTGCACAGCAGTGAGTGGTTTATTGTTTTATTACAATTTATGTTTAATTAAGATGTTCCATGCTTCTTCCTTGTAAGGAGTTGCTTATTGCGGGACTCACTCAAGTCACTTTGTGAGTAACTTGTAGGGCTGTGGTGAAAGTCAGTTCGCATTTCCCAAATCATGGTGTCACTTCCATGCTACACGTTTCCACTGACTCTGTGGGAGTAAGAGACCAAAGCAAAAAGGGGTTTTGGAAAGCATGTGTAAGTGCACGCTTTCCAGCAACATTCAACAACAATCTGAACACCCAGCCAGCAAATTTCATGAAACACTGCAGACTGCTGCAAATGGCACTGGAGGCTTTGACTTCAGTACCATTCATGTGGTCCACAGAGACTATTTGGAGTCTATTGCAGTTAAGCTTAGGACTTCAACTATCGCATTGCCATAACGCGACTACCTTTAAATGGGAAGATGCAGCCAGCATACTACTAAAAAGAAAGTTCTGAAGTAGCAGAACAGATCAAATTTTATTCCTATTACATTGTGGGGAGGAGGGATTGAAGACATCTTCATTTGTAAGCAGCAAAACCGACTTTCTAAACGTGTAACTACGAAACAAAAGCATTTGAAGGTTTGTATTTTGAAAACAGCTTTGCAAACAACCTTTCTAGTTTACAATGTGCTGTTACTGTAAATAGAGATACACAAGTGTGTCTGTTGCACATATTTTTGCAAGGGCGAATACACATCACAGCACACCTTTCATATGCACTAAATGCATATTAGTGCTCTGCCAATATGAAATAGCCACAGCAACAGGGAAAACATACAAAAGCAGTGAACTCCAATTCTACCTCAACTTCCCACATCCACAAAAAACAAAACCTCAAGCCAAAGAAGTGGCGTATGACAGCACAATAGGGTGGAGCTCAGGTTAATCACAAGGACAACGGGTTTGCCTGTATATACCTTTTGACCCCACAATCATCCCTATTTATGCAGAGACACATAGAAATTATTCACCTTCCTGCCCAAAGGGAGCCAAGAGGCAGGAAGCGAGGCGGCTGGGCAAATATCAGTGTAAATTATTGGTGCTTTTGTAACATAAGTGTGCCTGCTTTGGGAGTATTTATGAATTAGACAAGAAATTAGCACAAAATTGTGTGTGCATGAAACTGTCGCATGCTGTTCTTAACCAAATATTATCAAATTAGCACCAACCACAATTCCCACTGAAGGCTGTATATTTAAATGCTTTAAAAAAATCAAAAGCTATTTTTGGATTTATACAAACCAAAAAAGGGGCTGGAGTTCTGTTTTTTCAAGGAGGAAATAAACTTTATGCCCATATATTTGCTACCTCTGTCAAAAGCGGATGACTGGATTCTCATTTGAGTTTATAGAGACTAATTTTTTTAAAAAAGCACCTTGAAAAATTACACAAAAAACCTAAGGACAGAGTTTCTTTCTCTGTAAGACTAAAAGAAACTGAATACATATGTGGAGAGTAGAAATGCTGTCTCAGATATGCAAACTCTCTGAAAATCACTGATCAGGTCAGGCATGCAAACTTAATGGAGAAAGCATGAAGACCCCTGCAGCAAAAATAGTAGAAGAACAGTGTTGTTTAGAGGATGGCTAGGAAGAAGAATAGAAGAAAAGAACTGTTCAACAATACATTGAACAAATTATTGCACCAGTTTAAGTTAAAACATTAATCCAGTCCTCTCCTAAGCAAAGGTATTAGCACAATTGGAAGCAGAACAGACTTGATGGTCCACTGGTCCCTTTCAGTACAGTAACTTGTGTTCTAGGATGTTTGCCATAATACATAAAAGCCAAAAAAGCTGAAGAGTGTGGAATTAAACAAAGACATGGAGCAGGTAAAATTCAGCCCACGTTAACCTGTCATTCCATGGGATAGCCACGTGGTTCAGGGCCACCAGCTCAGTCTTTCGGGTGACACAGTAACAGGTGTTCCTTCTGTACCTACCATGCATGAGAATTGATTTATTAGTATACCTATAACTCCTACAAAATTGAATACCATATATGAATGTCAAAGAAATCTGCAACTGGCAAAACAGTTTTAATACACAGATAATTTAAATGTAGGTATTTTTTCTTAAAGCAAAGTGCACTACATATTTAATTCTACAGTTTCATCCTTAATCAGAAAAGTTGTTTCTTGTCTCTCACTTTGACCTTCAATTTAAAAAGATTATTCAGAGTCACAAACAATTCAAGGACTGAGAGTTACTGCCTATTTAGGACTGAACTTCAATAAAGTGATGGCGAACCACTGTAAGATTTATTAAAAAAACCAAAAGAAGTTGCAGTCTATGGGTACAATCCACTAAGCAAGACCAGTTTAACAAAATCTCTTAAGAGTTAAAACCATAATCAGGTTTGATCCACCAACACTAAAACCAGCATCAGTTTAAATTTACTAAACTGAAACCCCCAAACATCACCCTGTGCTAGCACTTGCAAAATAAAGCAGGGTGGATTTCAATAGATTTGTTACAATTGGACACAATGAAGTGCTCATTTTGTAAGGTGAACTCACATTTCAAGATTTCATAATACAGACACATTACCTGCATTATATGTGCAGTAGTATACCTCAAACATCAAAACAGAAGTCTAGAGATATAACATGAAGATAGTCTCCTAAAATAACTGCCTTAAAGTAATCAGGTTCTCTGACAACTCCCTTATTAACATCTTAATTGATTTGAAGTTCTTGTATCCCAGTGAACAATTATTCACATAAGTAGTCTCTAGTTACTCACATAAATGGTCTCTACAAACTTTAGTGGGCTTACCCCTGAAAGTAACAGGTCATCAAAGTTCAAAATGTATAGGTCTTTCCTTAAAATATTTACAGAGAAATTTAAATGAACACTTGGAATTACTAAACTTACTTACTTACATGATTTTTTGCAATGTTACCTGTATCAATTCTAAAAGCAGAGCGGCCATAAAATTTTGAAAAAAATATGCTATGAGCAATACAATCTCATAAATAATAAGAAATCCAAGAAAATAATGAGAAAAAAAACTAACAAAAAAACCTCTTAAGAGAATCTAGGATGACTGCCCAAAATAGCTCTCCCCCACCCCTAAAAAACACACTTATACACACACAGGTAATTACTGCTTACTGATTTTGGGGGAGGAGCTTATGTCCAGCAGTCACCCAACTAAGGGGAAAACTAGATAAATACTCAAGGGTGGCACTTGAAATCATCAGCTTCTGCTCACTCACCAGTGGCAGAACTCCTCCTCAGTAGAGGAGGATTCACTTCTCTACCACTCTGCATTGGAGCTCCACAACATTTTGGTATGTCCCGATTACATTTTATTCTCTTTGTTATTGAAGGTAACTTCTTCAGGATGCCTATTTTCTGTCTGGGGAGGGAAGAGAGTTAATATTTAAGGGCCAGTGACAGCATCCTCACTGCCACTGGGGCTCTTTGTAAGGCTACAGGTAAAAACCAGGTTTCAACCTTGATTTTTGCCACCGATGCTGAAGGAACCAGGACTTCATCGTTCATTTGCTATAGCACTAGACATAGGCAGTAAGGTCATGGAAGTGTTCATGTATTTCACTGAAAACTTTTCTTCTTTTCAGGAGTTTTGGTATATGGAACTCCTGAACTTTGGAGGGCTAGTTAAAATAGTCACTGTTTCCAAATACTGTTGTTTTGAATAGGCTGCCATCCAATCAAAATCATTCTTTTCCTAAGTGATACTATTGCTTCTAATCTATCTATGCAACAGCTCCATCATTCAAAGTGATAGCAATGTTGATTCCCTTTTTCTTCGAGCATTTTTCAAAACTAGTGAAAGCAGATGGAAGCAAGCACAAAATGTTGTTACTTTTAATACCAATAATGTAAGAAAACTCTTCATGTTCCAAAACCAGAGCTAAACAGCTTTTCTTTACAACAAACTTTCTCTACCTTTTCTAACACAGAACAGATTTGGAAACATGCATTTACAAATATCTTTACTGCTGCTGTTTTGTCTGAACATTGTCCATGGTGGTGATGGATATTTTTCTGAGAGGTATCAGAAACAATCCAGCATCAAGGGGCCACATTTCCTACCATACAATGTAAAGAGTCAAGGTAAGTTTACTATTTTTTAATAATACACTAACACAATTATTCCTAGAGGTTCAACACATGAACAAAGGCTCCGTGCTTATACTACTTATATTCAAATTTTACTAACAAATTAAGTTTATTGAAATAATTTTATCACTGCAGAAAGAATTTACAGTGGCTCTGGAGTTGCCTCCTATTCACAAAGATGCACACCTGTCAGACAAATGTTTTACACTATAAACACCAAAGGCATATAGAGCAGAAACAAAGTAACAGCTCCAGATCTCTGCTTCAATACTGGGAGCAACACAACGTGATTGTGTACAACATGCTAATTATCTTCAAATTTATTGATTCAGTGCTGGGGTTTCTAGCAACAGACCTGTCACCTAAAACCTACCTACATTCAGGAAGAATTTTTACATATTTTGTCATGTTATCTGTACTCAAAACAGACCTTAGGTGTGAATTTAAATATATATATGATACACAAGGGCTAATGAAAACCTGCTTAAAACCTAGAAAGACAAAATAAAATTATATATAGCTGTACAAATGTATCATAAACATCTATATAGTTCTTCATGAGTGATTTAAGCTTATGCTTTAATTATTAGGATAAGCACATAGTAATATAATAATTCTAGCTTTAGTATATTTAAAAAAAAAGTCTTCATTGCATAAATCAGTCTTACGGAAGCTTGGACAGGCAATATATAACAACAATGCTACATTGTTTCATCTTGTTTCTGGTTATCCTCTCTGTCCCTTTAAGTCGAACAGGGGGCCAGCCCTAATGTTTGAAACTATTTGAGTTCTGTTTTATTTTTCCATGCTTAGGCCCACATCTTTTTAAAAAAACTTGAACTCAAAGCTTCTGATCCCTAATGACTATTCAAAATTGTCATCACTAAAATTAAGAGAAGTGAATCTTCCTTGTAAATCTTACCCCCTGAGAGTAGCATTATTTTCTTTCAGACATCATCAGGCTATTCAAAATAGCTTTCTTTTTTTGCTGTATCCCATCCACTTTTAGTTGTAGTAATGACACTTGGGCAGAAATGAGGAAACTGAACGAGGGGCTCAGAAAACAGCATTAGCAAATAAGCTTCTCTTCACCAGAATAAGGACATGGGCAAATCTGGGGAGCAGAATTGCTGCTCCGGGCATTGCATCCACATTACCTTCATTCAGGGGGCTTTGATTCAGAATAGCTCCGCAGACAGATCCTATGGACTGTCTGATCACGCGCAGCACACATGGAGCCCAAAGAGACTCTGGTCTCATACCAGCCGGTGTCAGCACTGGCCCCATACCAATCAGCTGCAACCCACATGCTCTAAGACTCCTTGCAGTAAGAAACAAGTGAGAGCAGCATGGGTGGGAATCTTACCCCACAAATATTCTCCTGGGCTGTACCAAAATATTGTCATAGTTTCATCCCTTGTCTTCAGCACAAGGACCTCCTGGAATCCTAGCACTCCTGGATCAAATGTAGGTACATGCACATAAACAGCTGCTCTGAGGACTTACTAACTAGATTTCTCACCGAGTTAAATGCTGCATTTCCTCTTTCCTTCCTCATTAACTTCTCATTGTGTTTTTCCATGACGTTACTCAGAGTAATTTACATATTTATACTATTTTTAAATGAAGTATATTTACTTAGCTATCCTCTACCATACTTTACTGACTTCTCCTAATAGTGGTTCTTCTTTCCCGCTCTGAAGAAAACATTTGGGAAGGGAGAAACCAGCAACAAATTAAGCAAGAATCAGAGTAGACAGAAAATGGTGTGAAAGGGGGAAATGAATTTTCCTGAAATAAGTTTTCCCTTTATATACGAACACAGAACCTAATGTGATTGAAAATTCATATTTAGAATGAGAATGATTATATCAAAACCTGAGATTAGGAAATGTAACAGAATATATACTAGACCTCAACAGCAGGAACAGCCTACATTTTTATGGACATGTGAAAATGTCTTTGTGCTTGACAAATTTTGATTTGGTGAGCAAGCATTGCAATGGAGGACTGTTATTCCTGAGTCCGGAATACAAACATCCTATAGAGAGTTTTTAGAAGAATGGAAAGAGGCAAGACTGCTGGAGATCATCACTTCTAATCTGAGATGATCTTGGAAGAATAAAACAGGAGCCTACAGAATCAAATGAATCCAGTTTTTGTCTAGTGAGTTGTTCCATTTGCAAGTACCTCAAGTAGCAATGGAAAACTTTTCATCATAGCTTACTCTTCCAATTTGATCACCAAACATTGACTTCTACAGATATAGCTACCAATAAATCACCTTTTTGCTTTGTACAGCTTTGTCAAAAAGCAGCCCAGAACTGAAATTTCAGTCTAAACCCAAACTGGTGACTCAGGACAACATAAAACAGATCACACAATTTCTGTTCGCAACCAAAGCCTACTAAAGCTTCGTCTACTTTGGTGAAATTGTTTAAAAAATCTTGGTCTTGACAGCTCTCCAGAACATAATTTTTTAACCTCTCTTTGGCTTGAAATATTGAAAAGCTCACGTTGAAAACAATAATTGAATGAGGTCTCAGTATTCAGCAATGTTTAAATAAGCCATTACTGCAGGTTATGTTCAAGTCTACATATTTAATTCAATACATATATGGGGTGTGATTGCACTAGAGAATATAAACCAATTTTGCACCAAGGTATGTGCTGAGACATGTAAAAG
Organism: Irena cyanogastra; assembly: GCA_013397155.1. NCBI lineage: Eukaryota > Metazoa > Chordata > Aves > Passeriformes > Irenidae > Irena > Irena cyanogastra. The sequence goes on along the minus strand of VWZV01013973.1, from coordinate 420,968 downwards.
AGTAGCCAATCAATACTTCGATGTTCTTGTTATAAATTCTACTTTATTAATAGATTTAGCAGTACTTTCCTCAGACGAATAACCATTGCTTTTAGACAGCACAATTAAAATTACAATTTTAATCTAAAAGCAGGACAACAATACAGCTCACAGAAAATCTCTATAACAACATAAGTGCTGACAATGCCTTTAACACCTTAGGCAAAATTGGCAGGACCTACCCCTCTGTGGACCTCGGACTGATATTTGCATCTACAATATGGTAAAAGTAATAAGGAGATACACTCTGAGCTATAGTCTGATGCAATTTGCCACCAAAAAAAAAAAGTCAATATATCACAAATAAATCACAGGCCATGCTTGCTTTCTATGTGTAGGATTTTAACAGCTATCTTCCTTTTCACAGACTTAAGAGGGATGAGATAGGAAGATGTGCAAAATAAGTTGATATGCATTTGTGCTGATTTTATGCATTAGCAAAGAAGAAAACACACTCTCTGCACTTTCTAGATAAGAACAATTTCCCTGTCAATACAGGAAGAAGGCAACCTTGCAGATCCAATAACATACCAAAATCAAATGTATTTCATGAGCATGCCTCTATTATTTAAAAAAAAAAAAACCAAAAAAAAAGGTAGAAGAATAGTTTCCTCCTTCGCTTCACTTTTGGTTCAACAAGACTAGCCACATATTAGAAAATGTAGTTTATTATCTAAGAGACAGTCACTGTATAAACTTTCATGTGTATATATATGTAATACATACACTGGTCTTTTTGTGAGAGACTGAAAGGAAAAATTGTAGCTGATGCAATTGTTGATCCATTTATAATATTTTCTAAATAAGTATTTAATAGAATTTGTTGCCATTAAAAAAACAGAATTCAGGCTCTTTTTGTATCCTTCAGTTTTTATTTTTAACATCCATCACAGATATGCCATTTTGTTCTATAATGCTGCCAGTTGTTGCAAACTGCTGAAGTAGTCTCACAGCATTTGTGTTAAACTTGTATGTAATGTTCAACAAATCAGCATGCTAATTCCAACATAAAGCTGCAGGCTCCTGCAAAGCACACACAAAACTAAGCAGTGAGCTTGTTTGCTTATTCCTCTATTTGTGACATTTGGTTAAGTGGCTCCACCTGCTGTTTTGGTAACTAAAAAAATGAAGTAATATTAAAAAAAACCCATAACAATGCCAGAATTCTGACAGCAGCAAAATGAATTACCAGTTGTGACCTTGCCACTGTGTGAAATTTTTATGACAGACAAAAGTCTTTCAGACAATATCTGAAAATGTAACATTCATATATCTACAAAAGAACTGCTGCCATGGGCCACCTTTTAGAGTAGGGGGCAGGGAAGAACAAAATTTTCACTAAAATGTAGCACCACATTGCTTCTGAAAAGCTGCTGCACCTGCACAGACAGCTTTCTGTGATTTCATTCACCAGGTCTGATGACCTGCTAAATCTGTTACCTGTCTTGTTTTTTTTCCCTTACTTAATAGTCTGCATATACTTGCAGAGCATTTTTAAGCTCTCTGATGACCCTGAATGCATTGAAGTAAAAAACAAAAAATAAATTCTAGAGGCATTATATCTCACATTTCCAACAAATTTGCACTTGTCACTTGTAAGGGCTGTGAAACCTTTTTACTCTGAATGTCAGGTTCTCAGTGACCAACACAGCAGCTGAAACTCGACTTCTACAAGCCTGAAGTTAAATTAACCCTTCATGCATTTTACCACCATGCTACATTGCCAGCAAATATGTCGTAGATGCCCTGGTTGATATGGTTTCCTCTCTTTCCCAGGTGTGCAGGTAAGGGGAGAACAAGGACCCCCTGGTCCCCCAGGCCCCGCTGGACCAAGAGGACAACCAGGTCCTGCAGGAAAGCCAGGGTTTGGAAGTCCAGGTCCCCAAGGTCCCCCTGGTCCCCCAGGACCACCTGGGTTCTCTGCAGTCGGAAAGCCAGGAGCGCCAGGCCTACCAGGAAAGCCAGGAGCAAGAGGACTAAATGGTGAGAAAGGAGAACCCGGACCTGTTGGACTCCCAGGAGCAAGAGGACCACAAGGGCCCCCTGGCAGTCCCGGCCCCGCAGGACTGACCGTCCCTGGCAAGCCAGGACCACAAGGCCCTCCAGGAGCTCAAGGGCCAAGGGGACCCCCTGGTGAGAAGGGAGAGCCAGGTATCCCAGGTATAAATGGACAAAAGGGAGAAAATGGATTTGGAATTCCAGGCCGTCCAGGTGGCAGGGGTCTTCCAGGCCCACAGGGACCCCGGGGTCCCCCCGGTCCTGCTGGGATAGGGAAGCCTGGTGAAAACGGCCTGCCAGGTCAGCCAGGACTGAAAGGTGACCGAGGTTTTCCAGGTGCACCTGGAGCAGTTGGTCTCCCAGGTCCCCAGGGTCTCCCAGGCGAACCTGGAGAAGCTGGCATTGGCAAGCCTGGGCCAATGGGACCACCAGGAGCAGCAGGTATCCCTGGAGCCAAGGGACATCCTGGACCTGCAGGGTTGCCCGGATCCCCAGGACTCCCGGGTTTTGGAAAGCCAGGATTGCCAGGGATGAAGGGACACAGAGGGCCTGAAGGTCCTCCTGGCCTTCCAGGACCTAAAGGAGATCAAGGTCCAGCTGGTGTGCCAGGAGAACCAGGGCCGGTCGGGCCTCCAGGGAGCATGGGCCCTCACGGACTCAAAGGTTTGCCTGGTGAGAATGGCCTGCCCGGGCCCAAAGGTGACATGGGCCCTGCAGGCCACCCAGGATTCCCAGGGGCCAAGGGGGAACGAGGCCTACCAGGACTAGAGGGGAAACCGGGATACCCAGGTGAGCAGGGTCTTGCTGGTCCTAAGGGACACCCAGGTCTCCCAGGTCCAAAAGGCGATACTGGCCCTGCTGGGCTACCTGGGCTGCCTGGTCCAATGGGTCCACAAGGAGCCAAGGGAGTGCCAGGGACCAACGGTGAGCCAGGCCCCAGAGGGCCTTCAGGAATACCTGGGATCAGAGGTCCCATTGGCCCCCCTGGCCTGCCAGGCGCCCCTGGTGCAAAGGGTGAGCCAGGAGCACCAGGACTGCCGGGCCCAGCAGGCATTTCCACCAAAGGCTTAAGTGGACCCATGGGACCACCTGGACCCCCCGGTCCTAAAGGCAGCAATGGTGAGCCTGGCTTGCCTGGCCCCCCAGGTCCTCCTGGTCCCCCTGGCCAAGCTGCAATCCCACAGATGCCCGAAGGCTATGTTAAAGCGGGAGAGTCTCGGGAGCTATCTGGGATCTCTTTCATAAAAGGAGGAGTAAACCAAGCCCTGACAGGGATGCCGGTGTCTGCTTTCAGTGTCATCCTCTCAAAAGCCTACCCTGCGGCAACAGTCCCCATCAAATTTGATAAAATCTTGTACAATAGGCAGCAACACTATGACCCCAGAACAGGAATCTTCACCTGCAGGACCCCTGGACTGTACTATTTCTCCTACCATGTACATGCAAAAGGAACAAATGTTTGGGTTGCACTCTACAAAAATGGTTCCCCACTTATGTACACCTATGATGAATACAAGAAAGGATACCTCGACCAGGCTTCTGGCAGTGCTGTCATCGATCTCATGGAGAATGACCAAGTATGGCTCCAACTGCCCAATTCAGAATCTAATGGTCTCTACTCCTCTGACTATGTTCACTCTTCTTTCTCAGGTTTCCTGTTTGCTCACATCTAATATCCCACTTACCCTGTCCTGACACACTCTCCTTCAGACCATGTTAACCCGGTACTGCTCCGATCTGTCCTTAGCAGGTCATGCAACTTCAATGTTGCAATAGGAATGGAGGAGGGAATGAAAAAGTGGAAGAGAGTGGTTCAAACATAGTAGAATAATATTGTATGTTTTTAGAGAATTGTCATTAAAAAATTGTTTCGAATGATGATTGTCTGACTGAATGCAACATAAAAATTTTATGAATTAATATAATGCACTAGTGTCTGTCCTTTTTTCTTTTTTTTTTTTAAGGAAATTAGAATTTCTAACTATCACTCCTCATAACACAATAAAAGATATTAGATCATACTTCATTATACTTGAATTAACTGAAGGCATTTTAGTCCAAGTAAATGGTCTCAAATACACCACAGTCACCTCAACAGCTGGATAATACACTTCAGGAACATTCTACATCCAGCTTCATCTTTAAGCTCACCAACAGGAGACAAGAACAACAACTCTAATAGAGTGCATATCATTATCACAGTTTTCATTTAGTTCTACTGTTCTTATAAATTAGTAAGAGATAAATAAATCTACCTTGGAGAAAGGTAGATTTACAAATTATTACATGTTACTGAAGATCTAAAGTTTCACAATATGGAAAAGCAACCAGATTTGAAGCCTCAAAAACCACTCGGCTTTCTTTAATGCACATTGACGCAACAAACTAGTTCAATATTTTTAAATCTCCTAACATTCTGTAACATTCAGGGTACCATAAAAAAACACTGACCAAACCCAAACGTTAAAAACATAACCTCACAATCATGCAGACACTTACAAAAACAGAACAGCTTTACCACCCTGAAACCGGAGGTAATCCTTGCCTGATTTTCCTGAACAGTTCATTCCCTTCAAATACAGTAGTATGAGAAATATATTTCACTTATTAGACAAATTTTCAGATGATGGCAGTAATTAGTCAGTAGACATAACCATATTTACCATACAAACAAGTCTCACAAGAAGTAGTCACTTCATCAATTTGTCATGCTATGAAAAGCTAGTTTATGAATTATGAAACCTTAACAACTTGATCACATTTCTCCCAGAGACAGTTGCCATTCATATGCTTTAAAAGTATCATATACATCAAAACCTTATGAACCCTTAAAACTACAAGCCTTTTATCACTTGCACTGAAAGTATGTAGGCCTGTGTTTAAAATTTTTGTGATATTACCATTTCTTCATGAAAGCAGAACTTAAGGCTTGTTATGTCGTGTACATTTGAAATCAGCAATATCCTAAATACTTGATAATACACTGGAATGAATAAAAAAGCTAGGATACCTTCTGCTTAATGGTTGACTCATCATAAGCAAAACTATATAATGCTTTGGAAACTGTAAAGACCTACCATGAAAGTAACTTGAAGAATTTTTTTTCTTCCTCTTTTTAAGTGCTGCTGAATAAGAAAACCTGTGGTTTAGGCTATAATTCAGTAAAAAAATAAATGAACAACACCACTAATAAAGCTCAACAGCACTTCCCAGTATTTAAATATAGAACATCCTGCTGCCCATCCACCCTACCAACTTGGATTTTTTTGTTTCAGAAATGAATAGAGGGACTGGATATGGGAGCTGGAAAATATGACTAAGTAGTAGGCTTCTGGTTATTTAGTTCACATATGAAATGTATTCTAAAGTACATGCTTGAAATTGTTGGAGATGCTTGGTGCTCAGCAGCTCAGGACTACATTGACCTACGATTCCAATTAAGTTAGAAGAAACTGGGCCCAGGCAGCATTCTAAAAGCATAGTTCACTAACCCTTATCATCAATCCATCCATCCATCCATCCATCCATCCATCCATCCATCCACTTTAAATCAGGTTTTGTCCTTTTTGTCTTTGTTCCTTGAACATGTGGGAATTCAAATAAAGTCTCCAGCTTGGAACCTCAGGCCTGGTTTTTTTAAGCCTTTTCATAATTGCTCAGATATTAAGTCACTAAGAAAGCAACTCTCAAAACTCAAAAGCTAGGGATGATACAGCAAATTGTGACAAAAGCACAACATATACTTTAGCTTAGTATTTTCAGTTTAGAGGGGACCTTGAGAAAGTCTGTAAGATTTTTAAATTTGTTTTTTAATATTTTCTCCACAAGAAGATCAGCAATCTATCTAAAGATAAAGCCCTTCCAAAACCACTATTTCTTGTGCATCTTGGATATTGAAGCAAAGAAAATCCAACATGAGATTCAAATGAAAACTTAAGAGCCTATAATAGTACAAAATCACTTCCAAAGAAGTACTGAAATTTCTGAAGCCTTAAGTGATCAAAAACATGAAGCACCTAAAAAATCCTTTCTGTAAAACATGAAGCACCTAAAAAATCCTTTCTGTATTTAGTTGGAAAACACAGCAAAGAAATCTAATAAATCTACTTTTCACTTGCTCCTTTGGTGCAATTTTCACAATTAAGACAAATAAAGATATCTTATCACTGCTACATCAACACTAGCAACTACTAATATTTTGCACAAGATCGTTTTTATTTGGCCAAAAAAGTATCTTTGGTTTTTGTTTCTTATAGCTGAAGTTGTGTATTAAACATACATATCACAGACATCTAGAGCCATTATCTTCTACCAAGACCATCAACTTTTGATCAAAACCATGCATCCTAACAAGCCTTGTAATGGACAATTGATGAAGTCTGCTGCCATACCAGTCATGATTTTTTACTTTCAAAATGAAATACTATCTTATAAACTGATTGAAAATATTGCAAATATATAATTTTAACTATATAGCCACAGATGCTACAGTTTCCAGAAGTGTTAGGAAAATTACAGGAAAGCCAAGTCTTCCGGAGAGAAAGTAGCCTTTAAGATAAGAAATGTTACAAAATTCTGCTATATAAAGTTATATTTGGCAGCATTTCCCTAAAAAAACCATTGATTTTTCTGTCAAAAAATCATCAAATTTGAAAATTTTCACTATTTTTCAATTAAATATACAGTACTTCAAGCTCTTATTAATCCTCGGAAGAGCACACTTTGATTCCATAATATGTCCACATAGCTTGACAGTGTGAAATACATGGCTCCATGATGTTTTCTTTAAAACTGCTCTTTATTACCATCTATAAAATATCCACTAAATCCAACACAATCAAGGTAATGTTAATCACCTTACAGCCACAAACTATTCCAGTAATAAGAATAAAGTATTGAGAATAAAATGGATTCCCAAGTAATGTAATGCTTAGGTGGGATACCAATTGCAGAGAGCACTCTTGCATTACTTGGTATTACTAGGTAAGAAATGACCACATTGCAAATACCTGTGTTCATTGCTATCTGACACCACGCTTTTCTGTCAGTATTGTTTCACAGATTTTGCTTTCTTTTTCTTTTTTCTTTTGAGTTATTTTTCACAACGGAATATCTAAAATAACACAAGACTATTTGGGAACTCCCTTCCTTTTGCAAGCCTCAGTTCTTCACTTCTTTACAAGGAGAAGAGTGGGTTAATTCTCTTTATCAAGCTGAGTCAGGACAATCATGCCTATCTGAAAGAGCCATCCAAAAAAAATATCATAGGGCAATTATCTAAGGCAATTACCATAGCTAAGACAATGAAAAACAAAATCCATCAGACACCTGATTATGATCAAAAAAAATCCTGTGAAAAAGAGAAGGGACATAGAGACACAAGGGCATACTGACAACAAGTCAAAGTGAACTGCAAACACTCAGTGGATTTCAAAAAATAAAGCGGTCAGTCGTTCTGCTCTGCCACTGACAATGGCACTGCTAGGACGGTGTTTCAAGTTGGGAACTTTGCGTCCCCTCAACTGACCACTTAATAAGTTTGCTTTTGAAATTTTACCTTGACCAACTGTTAAGGAGCACTGCTTTTCTCTGAAGGGTTAAACCCTCTACAAGACATGGAGTCAAGTCAAAAGGCTGTGGTTTTTCAGGCCAGATTCTGGGCTTTGAAAGACACTGGTGCTTCCTGGTATGTAGATGTTGGGATCCAGGTTTGAGAGTTTCCTCAGGAAGTTATGTGAGATGTGAAATTGAGAAAAATAAATCACTTTGTCAGGAGTGATAGAAGATTAGTACCCTAATTCTTGTATCACAGAGAGACCTGAAGAAAAAAAAGATGCTCCATGGGAATATCACTGGTAAGTGATACAGGAAAAAGTTCTCTGGTTCTTCTGACTCCCTGTTCAGTGCTTTAGCTACTACACTATGTTATTAAATGGAAATGCTGTGAAGCCTTTCAAAGTGATGCATGACAGAATATACAACTTTATTGTATTACATTTGAGTATTGCACATAATCTGTATTGTTTCACTTCTGATATTACTGAGCTTTAGCCAATAAATCTTGTTCCTATCATTTACTCCACTTTCCTGTATTTTTAACACTCTTATGCATGCATGTGCCTCTGACAGAAGCTAGAAAGGATGAAGTCATATCACAAATTTTGTTTGCAGGTTCCAGATTTACATCTAGAAATAGGTACCTGATTGATAGGTATAAGCATAAATGTCCAAGTGTACACACAAGCAGACACTTACATATAAATAAAACTGAGAAACTGAGTAATTACTTGTATGACTTCAAAGTTTAAACTAACTTTTTTTAATCTCATTAATTTCCAAAGAACACTTCCAAAAATTATTATTTTTGCTGCATGATCCACACCTTTAAAAAAAAAAAAGACCTGTCATGGTTTGAAGAAAAGAATTAACAAAAATTCTAAAAGAATTATTACAGTTGATTAGGATTGATTTTGTATCAGCAGAAAAGAAAGGATATATTTATTTTGTGTACGAATGAGTTCCCAGGGCAATTCACAACTATCAATCACATTCTAAGCTCTAATGGAAACACAGTAACAACAACAAACAAAGCAGTTTGGGAATATCTCGCTGGTTTTTACCATTTGCATCCTGGTATCAATTTCCATTTTTCCTTGGAATCTCTCTGAAACAATTTTGTCAATTACATTTGAAAGGAATACACCAAGTGGGGCATCTGAGATGAACAAAAAAGTGAGTTTAAAGAAGGTGCAAACTACCTTGTGTCTCGTGAATGTTGCATCAACCAATGTAATTCTAATAGTAGTTCAGAATACAGAACTGAACTGCATATAAACATTTTACAAAAAACATTGTTAAAAATAATTTCTATTAACTGCGTGCACACACAATGGTTAGTCTTTATTATCAACTTATTATTGTATATGCCTGATAGTAACTCTGAAGTTACGCCTGTGAAGGAAGGAAAATAATTTCTTGCTGAATAGTATCTGAAATGTTTTCCAACTCTAATTTATATTACAGTATTATAATGTTGGTTTATGTTGGTTTTGGGTAGAGAAACACAGTTATTAAAAAATGGTCCTCTGCAAATGTTAGGAAGTTCAAAACCTCTCTATTGTGTCAGTACTACCTGAGGAATTCTAATCAAAACTAGAGTGCTAAAGAAAACCATCAAACACTAGTTAGTACTTGAATTTCTTTCCCCAGCTAATTTTGGATTTTATCTATCATTACAAGATCATAAGGAACAGCTTCAAAACACAGTTCAAGGATGTCCACATTACCATATCAATCATGGTAAGAAACCATTTGTCCTTCTAAAATGAGTTGAAACAGCAATAAAAATTGAAATATTGAGTGAAATAGCACATCAAAAATGTTTTTAAAGATATCAAAGCAGTGAAATGAAACAGAAACAGTTATGATAAAGATGTTTTATTCCAGTAAATACGTGTGTTTACTATACAACTATTTATAAACTTGAAAAGTAAAAGCTGTGCTGAGTAGCCTACGGTGTACTTCAAACATATTTGCTCTGCCAAGCACATGTAGTATTTTCTGCTGTTATAGTGAGTCTTCATTGAATTCACTTACCTTTAAAAGCTGTTATTTTATAATTATGTTGGATAGCAGCCACCATGTCCTTCCAGAAGTCATATTTTTTCTGACCATCATGCTGCAAGTGTCAAAAGGAACATAGTCATTATATCAAGTATCAGCTATTACAAGCTTTCATATTAAAACAGTGACAGAAATGCCATGAATTAACAAAATTATATGGAGTAAGACAGTCTTAAGGCAGTAGGATTCAGGACATCAGGATTCAGTAGTACCCAGATTAACTGTGGGTAACTGCAGACAAATTACATCCCTCTTAGAGGGTTACAATGGGAGGAGGAAGGGAAAAGCAGAAATGCTTTATGTTTGTGAGGAACTCTAAAACATTACAGCCAAAAGGGGCATCAGCTAGAACAGCAACTTACAGAATGAACATCCCATCCCACTGACATTTGGGAAAAAGAAGTGCCTAGGGCTGCAGATGCTGAACTTAATTAGCATGTTGACATTATCCACAGCCTGGCATTCATATCACCTTCCACCTTAAGAACTGGCAAATCCCTTCACTATAATTTAGAGGAAATGCCCTTCTGCCAAGAACCCTACCCCAAACATGGTATAAAATGCTCATCCAGAAGCCTGGCTGAGCAGCACTTCATGGCATTGTGCTCTGAAGACTGCCAAACCCCAGCTCTGCCAGAAGGACAGGGGAAGGTGATCCGTGATTGTGAACAGTCTCTCACCATTCCCAGAAAGCTTCCCAGGCATAGCAGAGCTCCAGCTGACCTCAGCTTCCCCTTCAGCCTCTCACATGGGAGAGGAAAACCTCAACCAGCTGAGCCCCACAGCACCCTCAAACACCACAAATTTTAGTAGTGATGAATGAAACAGATGCAATTACACAGCTAGCTGGTATTACAGAGCAGAGGATTAGCTACAGATCCCGTCAGAGGTACTCAGTTACACAGTAATTTGGCAGCAGTAGAGCAGGTGGTATAGTCTTTGAGTTTATGTGTCATGGAAAGTATTTCTGTAATGCTGTTAGAGGCCTTCCACATCCACATCAGAATAAATTTCAAGGCAACTGTTAGCAGTTTCAGGGCACTGCTGCCCTCTGCGTATTGATACCTGCGCCGACACCTGAATAATGAGCCATTTTGTAAACATAAAGCATTTTGTAGAGAGGGAAACATTCAGAAACTGGAAAAAACTCCAAACCCAAACTCTTATCACTGCCAAAAAACCCCAAAAACATGTAGCTTATATATACTGAAGTAAACTGCTATTTCAGGCCAAACCTGCCATGGAGGCTTCCAGAGAACAGTCTGCCTTTACTTTCACAATCAACAAGTCGCACAAACAAGGTCTTTTGTGCATAACTGACAAGCACAGTTTGCTTATCATCCATCAGCTCTACAGGTTAAGAGCAGAAAAGATACTGTGCTGTGGCTTTCAGAATTTTTTTTTATTCCATTCCTATCACAAACTGCCACAGAAATACATAAAAGAGCTAATAAAGAGAAAAGGTTTCATATGTGAGCTTCAGCTAGCCAAGGATGCTAACCAAGGGGGATTATTCAAAGCTAGGTACAGGAGATACTGGGGACCATCTGTCTAACAGCAGTGCAAGTAGCCTCTTGTCTCTTCTCAAGACAGATTCAACTGTCTTCTCCTCTCACACTCCATGTGGTTGACTTAGCCCTTAGTTGGGAGTTTTGGGATTTTTTGCTTGTTTCTTTAAAAAAAAAAATCAGTGAACTGTACCAAAAATTCCTCAAAATGCTGTTTTGAGGACAGACGGAAACTAGTTTAAAACTGGGTATATTTCCTTTGAAACATTTGAACTCAGAGGAGACTAAAATAACTTAAACTAATTTCTTGTAAATCTTCAGCCATTGTGTACACGATATAAAGGAAAACTGACCAATTCCAAAAAGCAGAGAGAAAACTGTATGCATGGCCATCTAATCCATCATGATTTTGGCATGATTACAAAATGTGATTTTATTAGCTGAACCATCAAGACAAAGCACTGTTTTGTTTAGCTCATCACTGTGAAGAACGAAAACACTAAGAAGCTCCACGCTTTGTCTGAAAACACGTAAGAATTCTGGCTCTGGACACAGCAAAAACAGGTATGTTTTTAACAGTGTAGGGTAGTCCAGCATCCAACTCATGTCTAAACCCATTCTGAACCCAAATATATTAATTCTTGCATCTACTTCCAGTAGAAAGCTTTCCTGAACCTAGAATGTTGTCTGGAAATGATAAGAAAATAGCACTTCATAAGCAGGCTCACAGAACAGGACACAGAAGGCTCTACTTTCATTTAGAAATGTGGAAGAAGAAAATGTGATGGCTTCAAATCCTTAGGATGCAGCATTTTGCAGGCATGAGTTCTGGGCTGGAGAGGCTGACCACCTCCTGCCTTGCATCTTTCTCAAGTGGCTGATGCTAACCCTCCAGGGAATTACTGTAGCCCTCCTGTTGAAACAGGGCTGACATCCAATAAAACTCTTGAGAACTGCTAGGAGATAAAGAGGTTGCATGACCCACTTCTCATGGCTCTCCAGAGAAACCACACAGGTTTAATTCCCTCTGGCTGAACATGGCACTGGTCCCGGGTCAGTGCTCCAGCCTGCGAACTAGTAACTGGACGTGAAAGCTTACTACACATATGCTATGATGTGCTTTCTCTCTTAATAAGTGGGTGATTTGTGCTGAGTCTAAATTAAATACAAAGTAAACACAATACAGGTGTCACAACTGCAACAGGTTTCTAAGCTCTGAACAGCTTAGGGGAAGGAGATTAATCAGGCAGAAAATTAAGAGTCTTACTGAGCACCTGTCCTGCACGCTCCCCCGATAAGAGTAAGCTAGTTTTAGCTAACTCTTCATGCAGCACTTGGACTTAGGCAGCAATCTACTCAGCATGCTATTTTGGAGTGAAGGCTAAAGCAGCAAGCCACCTAATATCCAATGAGACCCCAGACACTCATCTCACAGCTCAGATTTTCACTCTGCAGACAAGGTTAAGGATTGATAATTTTCAGGTCTGCAGCGCTTTGGTACCTCTAGCCAGAAGACTACTTCAGTACTCTTTTGACACCAGCTCAGTTGCTCCATGAGAAGAACTCTCTCCTACCTCCAGCTGCATGCAAGTTAAACATTCAAACCTTCTTTTACGCAACGAAACAATTACCACCAAATTTCAAAGGTAGAATTTAGGACATTCTATCTATCTAGAAAGCACTGAAAAAGGTTCGAACAACTGTATTTTCCACCTTAAGAATTTAATTTACTGTTTAGCAGAGAAAAAAAAATTAAAAGATACCATGCCAGAGGTGTATTTATATCTACATACACAGATCGATTTACTTAGGACAAAAACAAACTTAAAAAAAGGATGAAATGAAACTTCATCCACTCTTTAACAACTTGAAAATTAGCAAACCATGTAATTCAGAAAACCTATAATATATTTATTTCAAGTATAATCAAGCATAATTAAGAGAGACTTTAAGAGAGACTTTAAGAACTACATTGTGCATACCACAAAACTTGAGGAAACAGCACATTTCCATTAGTATCCTAGTTATTTGTGCCCTCTGGTGGAAGAACTTTTATTTTGAACATGCCATGTAGCTTACAATTACCTTCGGAGACAACTTTAATACAGTAAGTCCAACATGGAATAATCCAAATGAGAAAAAGACCTTGATGCTGCTCAATACCTAATTTGTATGTATTTAATAATACATGCAAGATGTGGTGGTGGAAGAAAAAGATAATGAAATATATAATTTTCAAACAATCCAGTTCTTACCTGATCTAAGCTGTCCACAACCCTTGCACACAAGAGAGCTCCTGGCAGGTCAAAATAATTATCATACAAATAGTATTTAGCTGGAAAAAATAATTTTAAAAATATACTTTAAACACCCCTGTATTGTATGCTTTAATCACAAATAAAATTATATTTGAATAATAGTGTAAGCTCCTATTTGTATTTTGCTGGTAATAAGCATTATCTGTTTCCCAGTCTTTGTTAACAAAGGCTAACTTCTGATTGTCATAGCTGGCAACTAAAAGTTGTTTATCTTTATGAAGGCAGTGAGATTTCAATAAGACATTTTAAGATTCTAAAAGCCCAGGTGAGAGAAAAGGGGGAGAACCATGAGTTTTAATTCAGGACAGTATCTTTCAACTCTTCCAAAATATCTATTTCCCCAGCAGTGAAAACACAAGAAAAGTGTTTAAGAAGTGCAGAGACATTTGGACAGGGCTGACACACTCAAGTCCTTTGCACACACGTGCTGTGGACAGCACCTTGGCCCAAGGGGAAGTGTGCTCACATTATTACATCAGCCCCCAAAACAGAACTGTATCAGGAGGATGCAAATGTCCCCCCAGACTATGGTTATGCTCAACTAACTCTCTTCAGGAAGTGAAATGACTTAACCAGTGATTATTTTTTTTCATGATCTTGTCTGTGCTGTCTCTTAGGTATATTCAAGAACAAATCACCAAAATGAGGATTAACATTCACAACAGAGACCCAGTGCATGTTTCAGTGAAAAAGAAAAGCACATTTCCTATATGACCAAAAGAAACCTCTCTCTTCCTCTGTCTTGCAAAAGATTACCTGCAGTTTAGAATAAGCACTGCATTTGCAGTCAGCAAAATCTCAAGGAAAGTATCTCCATTACATAACAAAATGCACCTTAAATGATCACTTCTGTGTGTTACTCTGAACTGCCAAGATCAAACTAAAACAGAGAGGAAACACAGAGCTAGAATGCAAACCTAGCCACATGTCCTTCAAAGTGACTCCTATCTTAAACACAGGGACTTCAAATGCAAGGCGAGAAGTTTTATTTTCAAAACTGCTTTGTTCTTTGCACCTGCACCTAGACCTCCAGTAGCAGGACTGGTGGCAATAAGTCAACAATTAAGAAAAATTTAAGATTTGTGATAAATGAGATAGGGTATCAGTCAGCAGGTATTGAGCAATTGTATTGCACATCACTCGCTCCTCTCAGGTTCTGAGGTTCTGTCTCCTTATCATTACAATAATTATTAGTAGTTTTATTAGTATATTTATTACTACAATGTTTCATTTTAATTATAATCTGTTCTCAACCCATACCATTTACCATTCTTTCTGATTCTCCTGCCCACTGGGCCTGGGCAGAGCAGGAGTGAATGAGCAGCTGTATGGTCCTCAGTTGCTGGCTCGGGTTAAATCCTGATACTGGTTGTATCAGTCTACTTCATCAAGAGACAGTGTGCCCACCACTACAACCAAAACATGACTATAATGTCAGCTCATTTGTCTTACCATAAAATAAATACCATGAGATAAATTTAAGGTGAATTCCAGTATTAGAAGTTATAAAAACATAAAACCCAAGTCTTCCCCAATACATTTACCTGTTCCAGTAATTCCCAGTTCAAGTATTTTTACAAATCTGTCTTAAGAACTAACAGTACAAGGCACTGAAGGGACCAGAGCAATTTCAAAGAAGAGAACATGCTAAAGTATAGCTACCTGTGCGTGAAACCATTCCACTGACTGTATTAAAATGCTTCCATTCCTTCCTTCCATATAACTCCAGGATCTCATCGAATGTCATGCTCTTTGTACCATGGCTTGCCCTATTCGATGCATTAAGTTGTTTACAAAAAAAACCAAAACAAAACAGACAAGAGTTGAAAACATCCAAACTACTACTTGTGCAAAGTAACACACTGCAACTGAATTACAGTGCATGCAAGCTGATCAAAACTGACTCTCTTTACAGCTTAGAAGTTTCCCAGGACCTACTAAGCTTTTATCATATACATTCCAGTTCTCGATAAGGCCTTGCTACACAAAGGTCTGGTTGGCTGGGGGCACAGCTACTGTGCCTCACCTGCTAACACAATCACTCTGTGTTGCTCGAATGTTTTCAATTGTGTGAGGACACTCGCTATACTTGAGCTATCAATATACACTGCACAATAAAGCACAGCGCAGAAAGCCTATACATCACACTGAAGCCTGGTAACATCACAGAATGCAGGGCAGAACTATGGAAAAGTGCTAGTTTGAGCCCTGCAAGCAGCTTTTTAATATACACAAGCCTTTTTAGGCATTAAAAATTAACTTGGACCATCAAATTGGGTCCCATTTTGAAGGACATGCAGACAATGTTACGAGAGGTAACCCTGTACCACTCTTCCCTTTAATGAGGTGCACCCTGTTATCTTGAATTCTGCTTTTAGTACTACAAAATTCATGCTATTAAATGAATTTTGGGATATGCAGCAATGACTCAAAAGTATTTCTTTCTTCTTTTAGTGAGATTTGACTTTCTTTAGCATCTTCAAGCTCCTTCTCCCACTTGCTATCAGGAAAAAAAAAGAAAAAAAAAAAGAAAAAAAAGAAAAAGAAAAAAAAAGTAGAGTCTGTCCTTAATTCTAAATTACACAGATTTTCATTCTGGAAGAAAATTGATTGATTTTATACTATATTTTAGATATATTTACTTCTGTATCAAAATCTATATTTTTGATTCAAAATAGCGGTCTTCTATATTAAAAAAAAAAAGGAACAAAAGAAAGAACTAAGAATTTACTGAAAATGATGACTGAAAGCAAAATAGCTTTTAAGTGGAAACCCTCAGAATTCCAAAAGTGAATGTATCAGTTTCTGTGGTTAATTTATCTCAACAATTTAAGAATTTTGAACGCCTATGGCACAAAGATAATAGTCATTCCAGTCATTAGTATTAGTTGTTAGTACTGCCCCCAAGCCAGGCTACTCTCAATCCAAAGAAAAACCTTACCCTGGATTTTAGCAGAACTGGACATTGGTAGCCACCAAAAAAATGAATTCACTTTCAAGATCAATATGTCCTCAGAGTCTCCGATTTTATTAAAAATTAGGTATTATTTACTACCACCTAACATCAAAATATTACCGAAAGATTCCATATGTAACATTAAGAGAAACTAAGCAGCACATTACCAAAGAGTATTTAAACTTTTACATCTAATGAATGAATGCTTGCTGAAATAAGTGTTTTAAATATTTATAAAATTGAGCGATGGCATTTAAGAAGGGGATAAAATGTTAGTGTATTTAACAATACAACTTATATTTAACAATATAGATTTATTGTCAATATTACCTTAAAACTGTTCCATCTTCTGCAAGTTTCAGGAAGTTTCCCTCTTCAATGTCCAACACCAAGCCTTTGCAACTAAGAATAAATTAATTTTAAGGAAGAAACCAAAAATTAATGCTTTCAGAGGACTGTCTTCTCATCTATCAGCAATATGCAGTTACAGAAGCTATGGTGCTTCTGTAGCTATGATGCTACAGAAAACCAAACAAGTCACAACCCTTCAGATAAGTCCATGTTTGAACAATGCTCTCTATAAGTGCATATTATTACGATGAGGATTGGATTTTCCTTATATAGCAAAATCCTACTAAATAAACCCAGTTCCATGTCTAGTAAATTTAGGGACTGTTATATAGATTGGTTGGAGGTTTAAGGTCCAAACATATAAAACTAAGAAATGTGATATTTAAGTCACTTCTATCAAAGAAAATTATTTTTTGTGGCAAATCTTTTAGTTATTACTCGACTGATGGCACCAGTTATTACAGAAAAGAGGGGTAGAACATCACTCTAAATGAGGCAACTCAACATGAAGCAGAAGCATTGCCATGTTAGGCAGCACAAACAAGGGGAAGAGTTGACAGTGTTGGAGACAATTCTTCCTAATAAATCTTTATCTTCCAGATTTGCTTAGTTCTCTGAAAAATTAATTCAGAGTTCAGTGGTTAGAATACAAATGAATAAAGGAGACTGAGGAAGTCTTCACCCTCTATGAGGCACCCAAAGGAAAGAATATATGCCATGAAGGCAGCAAGCAGCTGCCAACCTTTCATGAATGACCCCTGGGCAAGAGGCAATGACACACTTAACAGCACTGTGGACTTGCAGGTCCATGTTAATGAATCTCCTGGTTCAATGAGAGACCAAAACCAAACCCAAGATATCTAGAGCTGAAAAAAGGATTTCTTGCACCATAGACCTCAAAATATGATAAATAGATACACTGTTGGTCTCATGGAAGTTGAAACCAACCTCATTGGAAACTGTCCAGTCAAATATTGAATTGTAAAAAACCATTACACAAGAATGCACACATTATTTAAAAAAAATCATATGTGTATATATATATATATATATATATATATCTCCAATGATTATTTGGTCTTCAAGTCTCCATCCCCTAGATAACAACTTTATAAAATTATAAGAGTTACGTTCCTACTCAGAGACCACTGAGTTCAGAGGAGGAACTTGGGTTTCAGTCTTTTTCATCATGACTTTATGCCTGATGTGCTACCCAAGGGCTACTTCCTGGCATGTCACCTTTCCATGGTTTTTAAGAAGGCTGTTGGGATTAATCTGCCTTACACAAACAAAACAACATCTGTTGAGATAAAAATGACTAAAATCTGATGGTTACTGTTGAATAGAATGTAGAAGACAAAGATGATACATAAAATAAGAGAGTGAGACTAAAAGGCTTGTGTCCAGACAGCTGGAAGCACAGACAAAGCAAGCTTGGCTGATCAGTTCTCTCTTCAAAATACCATGTTAGAAGCATCTCATGACAAATACTTCTTAGAACAAGTATTTAAAACTGTAACTTTGGATTTATCCATTGGACTTGACAATCATAACATCAACTGCCTAATAAATTAAGCTGTTTTCTGAGCTTTGTAAAAAAGCTACAGCATAAAGACATAAAGTTACAGCATATTATTTTCAAGGTACTCACCAGAAGTCTAAGCTGTCTGGAGCTAGATTCAGCAAGTCTTCGTCATATCCCTTCTCTGTTACCAGATACTGGGCAAAACTATCATATATTAGCTACAAATGAAAAAAAACCATTGCATTCATTATATCAATTAAGTAAGATCAAAGACACTGCTTCCTTGAAAAGTGACAAGATGCATGTGCTAATGCCTCCTAAGTGAAATCAAACCATGAAGCCCTGTCCCACTGCCTCCACTGGGAAATAGTGCCTGAGGTTATTTCTGTCATGACTGGAAAACACACGAGAGTTCTAGTGCAATGTGTCCAGCACAACTCAGATTACAATATTCTACTCTACAGTCCCTGTGCTTCAAGACTGATGCGAAATCAAGATGGTAAGTACCTAAAGGCTAGTCACTATTTCCCCCTCCCCAACCCTTTCTGCTTAATTTAAAAAAAAAACTTAAATGTTGTGGTTACTGAGATTGAACAAGCAGCTTTTAAACCAGTAAACTTTTATCCTTAGGGGCATATTAAGAGTATTTGAAGGAATTTATTTTGAAGAAAATAGGCAACTGCTGCATAAACAGTTATTATTTCTACGTTCAAATGGCCTAGCATGACACTGAGCAATTTATTAATGTACTGTGCTGGTAAAGTTTTACAAAAAGGTCTATGGAGATGCTGCCATGTCCTTAAAGACTATCCAAAAATAGCAATTGTTCCCTTTTTCTCGTGGTTCTTTCATTAAAGCTGTTCCCTGGCCTTTTTTCTTTAATTACAACAGATGCTCTTGGAATTAGTATGAATAACTTCTGAGAAAGACAAATTAAGAAAGCCAACGTTGAAATAGTAAGAGCTAACTACGTCTTAGGCTGGGCCTGTCAGCTTTTTAAAGTATTTCTTATTTTCAAGAGACAAGGAGGCATGCAATGGGCATGTGTCAGTCTGCCTCTGTCTCCTGTGAGAAGATGAAGAGTGCACCAAGTTTAGAAAAAGTTTTGGGATTTTTTTCTCCATTTCATTCATTGGTTGGTTAGCATTTTTTAAAAACTCTTATAGTTACTAACTGTATAATGTTTGCCTTCATCAGACAGAATTTGTATCAGCAAGAATGAGTTTGTGCATAGCAAGAATATGGAAGGTAAGCCTAGTGTTACACTAGTGTTTTATTGTTACTGTTGAATCCTCTTTCGTGAGCAAGATGCCTCTCCATTTAAGCTCACATATAGCTAAGGGAGCCAATGCACTTTTTCAGCACAGCATGCCTATTAATAAATGGGATAGCTCATAAACATTTGTTTCTATACCTAACTCTGAAATTATCTTGCAGTTAGCATGGGAGTCCTGTGCACTGCAAAATGTACTGTAAGTGAATGGAGGCAAAGAAAGGGGGAGAGTGAGACAGCATGAGCATCCGCGACACAAGACAGCTCTAGAACAGAGTCCTGACATCAACAGAGAAGGACGAGTCAATGTAAGATTACCAGAGAGTTTAAAAAAGAAAGTGACAAGGGCGGGAACGCACATCACAGGCAGGTCCTCTTTGAAAGAAACCACAGGGCTCAGTCAGAGATGCCGCGTGCCTCTAAACTCGGCGTTTTATTATAAGCACCAGAAAGTTCGCAAAGGTCTCCTGTCCAAAGTGCTGCGGGCTCCTCACCCTGCAGCATCCCTGGATTTAGCGGGCGGGCTCTACCTTTTTCTCAGCGCCGCTGCAGCCAGGAAAGAAGAACCATTTTCAAGGAAGGAGACATGGCTGTCCCCTCCGCTCGGGCAGAGAGGCCTGCTGAGGAAGCGTCCGGCGAGAGATGCACTTGCGATTCTCTTATCATCCGCGGATGTCTGAGACAGCCGGCCCCGGGCTCGCTGCCCTCGCCGGAGGGGTCCCGGCCCCGCGCCCCGGGACGCGGCGCTTTGCCTCTGGCGGGGCATGCGGCGGGAGCGGGGCGGAGCGGGGCCCCTCCCGCGGCTCCCCTCGGCCGCGCCGCGCCGCCCGCACTCACCCGTGCGCTCTGCGGGAGATGGTACCGGCAGAGCGTGTGGTCCAGGTCGAAGCCCACCACGTCGCACTCAGCCAGGGAAAAGTGCTGCTGCATCGCCGAGCCGCCGCCGCCGCAGGCGGGCGCAGGAGGAGGAGGAGAAAGAGGCGGGAGGAGGAAGGAGCGCGGGCGGCGCTTCCTGCCGAGCCGAGCCGAGCCGGGCAGAGCGGAGCGGGGCCCGCGGGAAACCCTCGGCTCGGCCCGCTCCGCCCCGCCCCGGCGGGGCCGCCCTCACCTGCGGCACAGCCCCTCGGCGAGCCCGGGGATGGAGGGGCGGGCGCAGGGAGGATGGTCGGAGGCGTGTCCAAGCGCTCGAATTCGAAAAACACGCTTCCCGCCGCGGCTTTGTGCGCTTGGGAGCAGGCGTGGGAATGGAGGGCTCCCGCTGGTCTGGCAGACCGCGAACGCGAGTCTTCGGGGGTGTGTGCTGGGACCTGGTGCGCCGGGAGCAGGAGTCAACCTTGGTTAGTGACAGGGCAGCCCGTGCCACACCGCCAGGGCCCTACCGGGGACGATTAGCATATGTAAGTAGAAAAACTCTGCTTACTACGAACCCTCAGCACGTTTGAGATGACACCGAGCTGTGTGGTGCAGTCTACTCGCTGGATAGAAGGGATGTTGTCCAGAGGGACCTTGACAGGCTTGAGAAGTGGGACTGTGCGAACCTCGTGGGGTTCAACAAGGCCAAGAGCAAGGTCCTGTAGCTGGGTCAGGACAATCCCAAGCACAAGTGCAGGCTGTGAGAGCAGCCTTGAAGAGGATGACCTGGAGAGTATTGGTGGAGGAGAAACTCAACATGACCCGGCAATATGCACTTCCAGCCCAGAAAGCCAATTGTGTCCTGGGATGCATCAAAAGAAATGTGGGGAGCAGGGCAAGCGAGGGGATTCTGCCTATCTACTCTACTCCTATTATGTGGCCCCAGATCTGGGGTCCCCAACATACAAAAGATGTGCACCTGCTGGAGCGAGTCCTGAGGAGGATCGCGAAGATCAGAGGACTGGAGCACCTCTCTTATGAAGACAGGCTGAGAGAGCTGGGATTGTTCAGCCTGAAGAAAAGAAGGCTTCAGAGAGGCCTTACGGCAGCCTTCCAGTACCTAAAGGAACTTAGACAAAAGCTAGAGAGGGATTTTCTACAAAGGCATGTAGTGATAGGACAAGGGCTTTAAACTGAGGGTAGGTTTGGATTAGATGTAGGAAAGAAATTCTTTCCTATAAGGGTGGTAGGGCACTGGAACAGGTTCCCCAAAGAAGTTGTGGATGCTCCATCCCATGAATAGTTGAAGGTTAGGTTGGATGGGGCCTCAAGCCACCTGGTCTAGTGGAAGTTGTCCCTGTTCATGGCAGGAGGGTTGGAACCAAATGATCTTAAAGGTCAATTCCAAGGCAAACCATTTTATGATTCTATGTATCAAAGTCCCTGCAGGGTATACTGTATACAGTAAACCACACTATGCTGTGCATTTGGCTGTGGAAAACCCAAAATTCCTTAGGTAATTCCATACCTACCTTTTAATTTGACAGTTTTGGTAATAAAAAAAAAAAAAATTAAGAATAGTATAGCCTGTGTCCAGAATACATAAACAAATGAGCTTTTGATAGGTATCTGCTGAATAAATAATGCTGTAGTGCAATTAGAAAGAAAATGTTGTCTGAAAGAAAGTACCGTATTTGGAGAAAAGCAAACAGATGAGAGTTGCATTGAGGTAGTCTTGTTCTCAGTGGTTGAACTTGAACAGCCAGCTAAGGCTGGACTCAGGATGCTGAAACAGCTGGGCTTGACAGCCTTGTTTGAAGGACCTCCTCTTTCTTCAATTCTTTTCTCTCAGTAGGCCACTGACACCATCAAAACTTTGTTTTGATTCACAAAACGTGAAAAATTCTTGTTCAATATATTGTAAATACATATATTTTCTTTTTAAATGCTTGTATGGTTATAAATAGAAGAGTATAATAGGTAGTTGAACTGAGAGCAATCGTTAAAAACATTTAATACAAGTCAACTTTTTCAGTATTGCCTACCTTTGCACAGCTGTAAATGCTGTGCTTTGTAGGTGTGTAAGTTGGAGTTCATAACCATAGTAGTGTGCAGCAGAAATTTTGATTAAATCAAATTATGATTTGATTTTTGCAGGATCACTCGATACTTTGGTATTACAGAGAAAAACACTTTTGAAAATACATTCAAGTAGTAAATAGATACAATTTTCTTATCTGTTAAGGGCTACAGTGTACTTATATATTAAGATTCAGTTTGCTATGTTCAGGTGGACACAGATGAGAGAAATTTAGTAGCATGACCTCTCACATGCACTTAAAAATTCCATGGAGAGGTTCAGTATCAGATTGGGAAATGAACTAGACAGGAAAATATATAGGTATAAAATTTAAAAATGCTAGTAGTAGGAAGGATGATCATTTAAGGTGTCAGAGCAAGATAGAAATGGATTACACATAATTTTACCAAAGCAGATTGTAAAGCAGCTTCTTTCAAGGGTTCTCAGAATCTCCCACAGACATTAATATACTTTCTAATGCTGCTGTGTATGTATATGTATGCACACCATATAATATATACTCACACCATACATTATATATGTATATGCACCATAAATGATGTACAAATAATGATACATACATATGTTTTAGACATATGTTGAAGAAATACATGTATGCCTAAATACATAAAAAAGGAGAAAAATTAGCATGTGTGAAACCTGAGCATACAAAAAAGGTACATCTAGGACCTCACACACAACAGGGATAATAACTATCCGGATGATGCAGCAGCTGTGAACTCCGAGTGCAAGACAATTTACCTTCTTAAAGCTGCTCACACAACAAATTCTTGTCCCACTTAAGTTGATGGCCACAATTTTGATTGACTTCAGAAGGTCCAAAAGGTCATCCACAGTTAGTGTTTCATGCTATTCTCACATAAAGTTTGTCTGCCTTGCAGGTTATATCAGTACAGCTATCTTATTCCAGTTACTTTTTTTTTTTTTCCTGAAAAGGATTCAGGTAGCTTCCAAAATAATTTTTAGGTTATGACATTTTCTTGGTATGCCAGTAAAGCATTTTATACAAAAACTCACCAAAAAGCAACTTAACACACTGAAGTATTGAAACATCTGATAGTCCAACCCTCTGGTTCACTGTCAACTGAATGTAATCTTGAACATCCAGATTTTGTGAATGCTGGACAATTGTATTGATAGCGATGATAAGCTGTCATAGAATTTACAACACAATAGTACTAATCATACTTATCTTAAACCACTTTGTGTAGGGAACAATATTCACCCGTGGAAGGATTCAGCAAGTTAAATTTCAGATACCTGAAGCTGAAGATTAAATCAGAAGTTTGACAACAAGAAATAGAGAAAATACCGATGAAGAGAATTGGTTTTCAGTTCTGGGGTAAGAGAAGATAAATGAGAGAATAGCACTTTATCTTCAGTATTCACAGCACAAGCCTGGTAATAGTTTGGTCATCTACTTTCAGCACATATATACCACATTTTATTTCTTTTTCTTTTGTCTTAAAAGTGTTTTGTCTCTCAGTTTCTTCCTTTCAGATTAATTCTTTAAATATACTGACATTCCATTCTAGGGCCTTTCTCAGAAACGAACTGCCTTTAATGAAAATCCTCTGCAAAAACTGAAGTACCTTAATGTGTTTACAGCACTCTTTCAGCCCTGTCCTTCAGGTTTGATGGCACTATGAGACACTCAGAGATGTCCACATAACTGAAGTTGAGCTGTTGGGCTATCAGGTCCTAACTGAATTTCTTTTAGGTTGCCCCATGGTTAATTTATGCATCACAATAATTTATTTTATGTTGTAAATATGTGGTAATTGGCAAATTGGGAAAAATCACAAACCCTGCCCTAGTAGGGGAAATTACCAAGTGGTCACTCTGTACAGAGATAGAATTGCTTGTGGTGTGAAGACCAGCATCCCTCAGGCTGGGGCTGCAAGGCTGCCTGGAGGGACATTCCCTCTCCAGCCCTCCACCCTTGATGTACAGACACCCATGGAACCAGCAGGAGAGGGCAGTGGCTTCTGCACACCCTTAGCACCCTAATGTTTAGCAGCCTGCAGGAAACGTGTGAGGTGGGCCATTTGATGTGTCAAAGCCTTTTAGAAATACGTAAAAAGAGCATTTTGGTTTCCTTCGTGCCTCATCATGCCTGCTTTCCATGCAGAACAGGCTCCTAACACCATGTAGCTTTAAAGCACAAAAGGGACATAACTAAGTGTGGTAACATACATAAAGGCATGAGAACCGTGTCAAAATCCTAGCTGTCACACAGAAGTCGTAGGCCTCTGAGCAAGACAAGTAGTGCAGCTCCTGGCTTTCTTTGTCCTTAAGGGGGCAGCAGTACAATACGTTGGAGCATCCCTCTGAGTTAGCTAAGAGCCATCTGCACCTTAGTCCATTTCACTTCCCTTACACTTCGTGTGTGTTGGCCTAAGACTGTATATGTTGACTTTGTCCCGACTATGCCCTTGTAGCCGTTTGTCTATTTTGGCAAGGGTTGTAAGACTTTTCAGTTTAAAAAAAAGGGAGGGCCCTTCATATTGTCACAGAAGAATATGCAATAGTGATATGTGAATATAAGAATTTGAACAAATAGAGATCATTTTCATTTTAGACAAGGAACACCTTCTTATTCAGAAGTAAGGTCAGAATGTTCTAACTTTTTCCTTGTTGGTTTTCAAAAAACGTATGAAAATACTTTTGGAGTAACATTAGTCAAACCAAAAAGCATGGGTGTTTTTTTTTTGTTTTTTTTTTTTAATAATATATTTTATTTTAGCACCCTGCTAAGAGATGAGCCTTAGGTTTTTACTTGATTTAACTTTTAACCCATGTAGTTGTTCAGTGCACAGGTACAAGAACACCTCACAGCCCAGCATCCCCACCCTATGATGTTTCAGTGGGATTCTTTGTGCATTTAAACAGGATTGTTGGATTTGGTTCCTTGATTTTAAATTTAGGGCACTAAGAAGGAAACACTTATTTAGGAACCATCACAGTGTGGAGGTTCCTGAATAAACTCAGGATATACAGAAGTAGAGCTATGACATTTTACAGAGTGATACTTTGGGAGACATAGGTCTATCAACACAAATTTATTTTAAGGATAACATTTGTCTCTGCAAGACAGTGAAATCTGTCAAGAATATATTTTCTTTGAAAAACAGTCTCTAGCACTTACTATTTCTTTAGTAGACTTTTACAAGTTGAACAAAATGCTATATAATCTTCAAGGCATCCCTCTGTGGCACACAAGATGCCTTGTTATTAGGTAGAGAAGCTTGGTGAATATATTTAAGTATTGATCAGGATTTAAGATTTGATTAAATTCCAGTGATTTCAGAAGTTTTACTGTTTATTGGGATGTTTAGGAGCCTTTTTATTTGGTACAAAATATGGACACATCAACTTTCTAGTGGGATTACACACATAAAATTTATAGTGTCTTGCTGGGATTAGGACATCTGATTACATCTGGCACCTCAGTACTATATTCCCTACATTCTTTCTCAACAGCACAGAAATGAAAATCAGGATGCTAAAGAGACAAGATTCCCAAAACTGAACCCAACAGTTCATCAAAAGGTTAAACAGACAGTAATCCACTAGGTGCTCAGAGTCTCTCAAAAGCCTTCTTACTGTCCTTATCATCTCTCAGATCTTGTAATCTACCTCAGGCTGTTCCCATGCAACATGAAAGAAGGAAATGAAAATCAATTTTTTTGTCAGAATGATTAATAACCAAGACTGATTGCTGGACCCTTAGTGAGTATGTATTTTAAAACTCTGCATAGTTGTTTAAAGGTACTTAGAAAGATTTTTCTTTTTGACCTGGATGAATGTTACATTTAGTCAAAAGAAATTGTACTAGAAATACAGACTTTTGGTGAAGATATGCTTCCAAAATACACCTTTTTGTATTTAATAGTGAGAGAACAGTGCAGTTTCTATGATCTATGGGACACTGCCTTATTTTTCCTAAGCTTGAGATTTTTTTCTTTTTTTGGACCTACTATTATTTTGTGTTTACAACATGAAGTATAAAATCCAGAGGACTACTCAGTTTTCAGTCCTCATTTTCCATTCATTTGTGGTGTATTCATAGACAGATAATAGAAATCGCTTATGGCTTCAATTTCTTCATGAGTAAACCAGGAATATGTCTAATTCAGACATTCTGAAGATTTCTGAGTTGTCCAAGTAGATTACAGACTTGTAACCTGCTTATTGGTTAACCTTACTGGTTATTGCATAAAAAACCCTAGCGTATTCCAATACGCTCAGTCTGCACAAAAGAACAGAGCTATCGAACAGCCGGTGGGAAATGCCACTGTAACTATAACACTGCAGACTTGAAGATAACAGAACTAGGAAAGACCTAACAACAGCCATCTTCTGCCCTGGGACAGGATCAATCTGACTACAAACGTCCTTAGAAGTCAACTGACGAGTTCTTTAAAAGTAACCGTTTGAAACAGCCACTGAGGCAATTTCTTTCAGTGTTTAATAGTCCTTATATGCAGAACACAGAGTTCTCTCCCTCCCTTCATTTCAAAACAAAGTCTCTGTTGCTCTAATGCATCTTTTTTTCTTGTGTTGTGTCCCATTCCTAGCAGATGTGAGAACCATATGCACCAGACTTCCATCTATTTGAAGGCTGCTACCATGTTTTCCCACAAACTCCTTTTGTTTAATTGTTTAAGTTCCTTCCTTAAAGGCTGTGGGGTTTTGAGCCTGCTTGTCTTTGATTCTCAGTCTGGATGGTATTTATTCATGACTCCATTGTCAAATTGGTTGTTACCAAATTTTCTGGAATACAGGATCAAAAACTGGGCATGTTGCTCTAGTTTTGGTCTCACTGGGACTGAGTACAGAAAAATTTTAACCCACTGTAACGTAACACAGAAATCTGTGCTTTCAAACTAACATACAAGTTACTTAATTACGATTCTTACCATGTTAGGATTTTCAAGATTGAATTTTATCCTATTGCTATGATGAGTAGAGAGGTCAATTTTTTCCTTCTTTAGCTATAAACCCTCTTTCTTAAGGAGCATTTGATCTTCTATTCAATATATATTTTCTTCTGTATGTTCTTCTGTTCATTGCTGATTATAATGAGAGTTATATTCCTTTGGGCTGCAATAACAAAAAGCTAATATTAATGCTTAGAATCCTTTTCCTATAGAGAGATTTTAGATATATAAAATCCTAATGTATGCACAATTCATGGAAATCAGTTTTGTTTTAAATATGATCTAGCAGGAATAATAAAAGTAAGATGGAGTAGAGAGGGAAATGCTGATCTCTTGTCCCTGAGATCCAGTAGCAGGGTGTGTAGAAATGTTTCAAAGTTGGACCAGGGGAGATTCCAGATGAATGTTCGGAAGCATTTCTTTACTGAGAGGGTGGTCAAACACTGGAATGGTCTTCCTAGAAAGGCAGCTGTCACCCCAAGCCTGTCAGTGTTTAAGAAGTGTTTGGGCAATGTCCTTTAAAACATGCTTCAACTTTTGGCCAGTCCTGAAGTGGTCAGGTCACCTCCAGCTTAACTGTTCTGTTCTGCTTTGTTCTTTTCTATTCTAAAATTAACAGCTAGTTTTTCTGCTGGTTTTACATGTCATATTTCAGTAACCTAAAGTTACTATAAGGCCTGTTCCTTTATATGAAATATCAATATATTCTAATAGTAAATTTCAGCTCTCTGTGAGATGCTGCCTTTTGAGGTACACTGAAGGTCAGGAGAGAGTGCTGGTTTTATTTTTTGAAAAAACCCTGAGCATTTTCACTCACAGGTGAAACAATGAGTGCAGTACTTTGATACACTGCTCCTTTACATCCATCTCTCTTTGGACTTCTCTGCTTCTTTTGATGCAGCTCCAACTTAAGATAAAAATGGTAAATCATGTTCACAAGTCATCTATGTCGTAGCATGCAGACTTTGATAGAGTTATGTGAGAAATGATCTTGACCCATAATAAAATCTTCATAAATATATACACATTCTAAATTTAAAAACCATTCATAACAGGGTCAGGTTTGGAATACATTTTCTTAAGAGAATGGCAAAGTCATGTTTGCAGATAATTCTTTGTCATCCGCTTGCCAAATTTTTTCTCACACAGAGATAAATTTGATTAGAGTGTTTTTCATGCCTTAACTACAGCTCTTTGGTTTTATTCAGAGAAGCTGCTTCATAGAAAGCCAATTAAGTTACAATTTTTAACACTGTGGGCTGTATATCATTTAGAATAATGTACAACGAAATGAAAAATAATGATTGAGGTCTGGTCCCATTGCAGATAATGGCAAAATCCACATTAAATTTGAGCAAAGTGGGATCTGTTTGTTTGAACAAATAGAGGAAGTCTCTATTCTGTCAATCCTTGACAGAACCTTATTCCTCTCTGTTAATTTGTTGTCAGATGTAGCTTTTCAGGCCCAAATTGGGCTAATAAATAAGCAATCCTCATCACCAAAGCACTTGAAAGTATACTTTTAATGCTTTTTCTAGGGTAGAGATGGATTACTGGATCAGCCTTTTGGAAATAAATAGCCAGAGTTTTCTCATTACAAATGCAAAAAGATTTCAAGTTGGAAAACGCAGAATCAAATATAACTCTACGTCTCTGTGGATTTATGGTTTAAGATAATAGACAAAACCAGGAAAGTGATTAATCAATAAAAGTAAACAATTTTGTCAAGGGCAAAATTACGCACATAATTTATTTTCGCTGGAAAAAAAAGGCAATTTGCAAATTAGAGAAACAAAGTGGAAGTGCTGATTAAAAGGAATATAAAAAAGCTACAAAGTGGTAGTAATGTGTTCCATTTTAATGTGCAAATGGAGAGAAATATAGCTGAAAAGACAGCCGTAATAAAAAAAATCACTCTGCTTTATTTCAGTTTGTTACCTTAAAAAAACTACACAACTTTAAAATGGTTCGTCATTTAAATTATTCCCCAAGAACACATTCAAAGCAATATACTTTTGGTTTTCTGCTAACTTCTTTAAAGATCAAATTTTTTGAATTTTTTACATTGCTGAAAGGTTTGACTTACTTTATCATAATGCATTATGAAGTTTTTCTAAGCAAGGTAATAATGTCAAATATTTAAACTAGCATACATTAAATGCAGTAGTATAGCTTCTGGCTGGAAAAAGATTATGCAGTATGGAAAGTGATGCTACCGGCATCATAGATTATTTAATTACAATTCTTGTATTTTATACCTTAATTTCTCATTTCCCTGCATGGAGGTTTTTTTCCCTTTTACAGAATTCAATGCAATTATGAATGAAAAGGTTTGTTTCTGTTCTGAGCTCATTAAGAAGAAACACTATCTTTTTCAATTTCCAATTTCAGCTGACTCATCTTTCATAAAAAGACTGTTGATAGATATTGCCTTGGAATATTCTTTTTTCCCCAGCAGAGCTGTTCAGACTACAATTCTTCTCTGCATGACGTAGGGGAATGGTTTCAAACACCATGTATCATCAGTACTGAAGGCTGAGTCTCGGTGATGTTCTCTCCTTGTCTCTGAAATATGAACAAGCATATTTATGTGTTGAAGCAGGGTTCATTTTTCCGAAACTCCCAAGTTTTTATGTATTTATGCCAAGAGTTCCATACAGAGCACATACAAACCAATAATTGTAGGAAATAGCTGTAATGCAAATTCATACAAATAATTTTTGAAGGCATGTAACACAAATACAACTTATATCAAAACAAGGCTTTTGAAATATTGTGGATTCAAATCTTATCTGTACTTATTTTATACAACTTGATCTGATACCTTAATTCATGCAGATCAATTAATGTCAGTGTTGCAGATTAGTTTTGTACTAAGTTTACTAAAGGGTGTAATGTTAGCACATTATTCTTCTGTCCATTCAGTCAACTAAAAGAAATATGTTTTACCACTGTGTTTAAACAGGATTGTTTTGTAGAATAAGGCCTAAGGGATATTGACTCTGCGTTAATTAGAATTTGATTTAATGGATTTAGATGACTTCAAATTAATCATTCAAGCAGGCATAAGGCTCCTTGCAAGAGTCTTACTTATACTGGACTTTATAGGCAATAGATAGAATATAAAAATAACTTCAAATATCTGTCATCCTCAAACCTATAGCATCACAGTGCTTTCTTTTCTTTATGTAACAAGGAAATATACATTAAAAGCAATGGGAAATTACCTAGCTTGAAGGTGAGAAAGTACTTATTGGTTGAATAGATTTGCTCTCTTTTCTAAAGTCTAAGTTTATATAGTCCTGTCAGACACAGTTTTTAAATGATCAATCTTTGTTTCAAGGTGTTGCATATTTTAAGAAATTGCTTGCAATATTAGTGTTTGGTGGTTTTTTTATAAAATAGGGACCAGAATACTAAATTTCAGTATTCATACTGTAAATGTGCCATTCTGATTATAATAAATTCATCTTTCTCGCTAGCTAGTGCTGGCTGGAAGAAGGAGGTGAGACCTTTGTATCCTTCTTAAAGCACTTTTGCCAATAAAATTAATCAATATCTCTGATTAAGTCTTTTACAGTCACTTTACCTCCAGTAGCTTATTTTTGAACAGTTTTTCCTCTGATATTCAGACTTCAAAACAAATTAAATAAAGATACAGAAGGCCAAAGAGCAATGCAGAACTGTTTGGCCTCCTTTTGCAAAAAAAAAAGGAAAATATAGTGGGATGCAAGACAAAAGAAATAAGTTAAGCCAAGGAATAGGTAATGCAAATATTATTTTAATAAATTATATGTAATATGAGTGCAGAGGACTTGGACAACAGTTTATATTGAAAAGCCCCTAAATATACATGATTACCCTCATTTGTTCCAAACTGTGAATATGAAAATCAGGATTATAGGATTTATCAGATTTTATTTTTTTCTGTAAAACCAGCAAGAACATTTTTATTACATGCTAATTTTCTTTTCTCACCTGTGATAAAATTATATAGTCTCTAAAACATTAAGAGAACTTCACTATTTTCAGAAATGTAGTGAATCCTAAATAAAGTCACCAGGATGAGAACAAAGACCCTTGCAGAAGCTGCTGTAGTGTGGCCACCACAGCTCACTATCCTGTCTCACATAGGATAGGAAACCCGCCCAGTGGTTCTCAGCAACTCAAATCTCTCTTTTTGAGAAGTCTTTTAAATCTGATTAATGAATTTAGTGGCTGTTTGTTAAAGTCTACTTGGTTGATACATAGAACTGGTTCTGAAGACCAGGATGAAAAGAATCTGGTTTCTAGTTATTAATCACTTCCAGAAAAAGTCTTTCTGTTTGTCTAAAGCAAAGCAAGGACACAAATTGAGGGAGAAGATGAATTTAATGCCTGGAGCTCTTTGAGATAAGGTAGTCATATGTACAACTATTTGCAGGCTTAAGCCCTGTTGTAGCTACGGTTACAAGTACCAATCTGAGTGGTCTCAGTGCATGCAGTGTGATTTCTAATGTATTTGTATTGGTTCCTGAGTGTAAATCTGGGACTTGATCCTGAAAACGGTTGTGCATTGTACAGCTTGATTCTGTATGATGCAAATGGCTTTGTTGTCATGAAGAAACTACTCTGGGCAGTAAATGAGTTTGCAAAGCTTTGTCAAATTAATGCCCAAGTTGCCAGAACCAAAAACCATTACAGGAAAAGTCAATCAAATATGCAAACTGAAAATTGCCAGATTCCTTAGTAGTAGTTTCTAATATTCTCTGCTTTCAGTAAATGTAGACAATTCTTTAAACAAGACTAATGAAGATAGTTTCTTTATCAATACAGGCTTTTTTTTTCCCCTTTGGATAGTGTTATTCACATCAGGGAAAGGTAAATATCTCTTGGA
This sequence comes from Irena cyanogastra, assembly GCA_013397155.1. NCBI lineage: Eukaryota > Metazoa > Chordata > Aves > Passeriformes > Irenidae > Irena > Irena cyanogastra. The sequence goes on along the minus strand of VWZV01013973.1, from coordinate 388,605 downwards.
TATCTGTGTTCTTACTATTATGTGGTTAATAATTGCTGGCGAAAAATCATCTCCAGTGGCACTTCAGAAACAAGATAAGATTATCATAATCTGCAAAATCAGCATACCTTTTTTATCAGACCCTAAAGGTGACGAGGTTTAGTGGTGACTTGTTGTATATGGTACTTCCTCCTTTATTCAATTTCTTTTGCAACATTGCAGAAGTGTGTGTAAGTACTTCCTCATTCCTCTGTAGTGGAGATACACCTGATACTAACATTATCACTTTCAATGGAGATACCTTTTAGTCATCCCACAGTCTCTAGTTCATCAGTATTCTTCTGCCTCTGACACTGGTCTCCTCATTCAAATGAATGAGAGACATTATGAAAGCAAGTGACTTTGGTTTCTGTTATTTAGTTGTTTTCTTTCTAGTAAAATGAAACCACAGAAGTCAGCAGCTGTAAGCGGAATGGGGAGATATGTAACTGGTTTGGGAAAACACCATCAAATTCCTGACCAAAAAAAAAGAGGAAAGAAAAATATGGTGCTCAGGTTTTTTAATCACCAGGAAGTTATAGGTCCATGTGTGAGTTTTGATTGATCTCAATAAATAGACTGTGATCTGTAAGAGTTTGTCTCTTACTGAAATGCCACCACTGTGTGAAGACAGGCTATCACTGTGTCTTCTGTGCTTCCTACTTGTGCTCCAACCATTCTATGTCCCCCAGGCTGTGGTGATTTCCAGGAGTGACAAAGCTTGGGTTGTGCCACTGTGATATGACGGCCAACCCTTTAGCCTGCTTTGCCACAGCAGAATTCAGACACCCATTACTTGATCTGTATGCTGGGTTTGAGATACTTTAGAAATGGGAATATACTGGTCAATGCAGTGTCGTTGTTTATGTGCTGACTGGAAAACAGCCATCATTTTTATATAGGGTTGATTTAATTAGCCAGCCACCTAGAAAAATGCTTTTTGGCCAGTGCTTTGGTTTCCTTACATGCAGAATAAAAAATGTCTTAAAATATACTGCTTTATAAGCCATATATATTTGGTTTTCCTTGTAAAAAGTGCCCATCCCAGCTGAATTAAAAAAAAAAAAAGCCAGGGAGTTGGTTTGAGGCAGGGGGGTACTTGGCAGGGAATGTGCCTGGGTGTGGGTGAGGGCAGAAGCCACAGGTGCACTCCCGATGAGGCGTCTGCCAGTCTCAGGGGAGCAAAGGCTTCCCACTGCGAACTGAAACCAGTACATACCAGGAAACAAAAAGAAATATTCATTTGAGCTGTCCACGTCAGACTGCTGAGGAAGCAGGCAGGTCAGTTTGGTTAATCATTGCCAAGAGAGACATTCACCACTGATCATATGACCAGACCACATCTGAGATAAGAAAACACCCATCCCGAGCAGAAGGAATTGAAAAGCCTCCCTTATTTACATATTCTGGCTTTATTGTTTTGCTGTAACAGAAGAGGCTCCACACTTCGCTGTTGATCTCAGAGCTTAGCCCAGCACAGCTGTTGTGTTGCTTTCCTTTTTCTGAAGAGGAAGTGAAAAATTCCCTCCATACATGCGCTGGCACATGAATGCTTAGGTTTCACTCCCTAATTGGGAGCTGTTTGTAATGAGCTCTCCGTGGGACCCAGAAAGGAGCTTCCAGCTGTTCCAAGAGTAGTTTCACTTCGTGCCAAAGGAGAAGGGGGAGAAGTCCGCAAAAAGCTAAGATGTGGATGGTGCAAAAATTGGTCTAAGGGTCTTGCAACCAGGAAAAGCAAAAGAAAAGCAGAAGCAGAGAAAGCAACAAAGAATCAGGATGGGGAACTTCTGCCGGAAGCACTGTTCCTGTTTGGCACCTTACCTTCCTTGCTTATTTAGGAGAAACGATGAGCAGGAGGACAAAGGAGGTCAGGTCTTTGCCAACCTTGCTGTGGTAAAACCTGACCTCCAAGCAGGACAGGAGGACTTAGAGAGTAAGATAAAAGAGAAACCTTTACCTCCACTGCCTGGCCAGGATCTAGCAAATGTTTGCAACTTTGTGGCACTGTTCGACTACAAAGCTCGCACTGAGGATGACTTGAGCTTCCGAGCTGGGGATAAGCTGGAAGTGCTGAATGCATCCCACGAGGGGTGGTGGTACGCCAAGCTCCTCCTGCCAGAGGGATCAGTCTGTCCTGGCCGCAAGCTCACGGGCTACATCCCTGCCAACTACATAGCTGCTGACCAGAGCATCGAAGCTGAGCCGTGAGTAACCCACGTTGTGTGAAATGAGACTCTCTTCTGTTATGTTAAATGGGTTTGGGACAGGAGGTCATGGCCTTTTCTCTTGCTGGGTAGTACCCTGCCACACTCAACCTCTGGTTGGTAGAGGTGGTAGCACTAGTTGGCATGTGCAAGGAAATGACACCTTGGCCACAGGAAAATAAAATACCAAAGGCAGAGTATGGAGGGGTTTTATTTTGTTTTAAATAATTTCCTTCTGTGATATACACTAATGAGTTGTTTAAACATCACCTGGGAAGATCAAGTTGGTTACTGCTGTGATGGTTCATTATTTTTATTTGTATAAGAGTAAGTGTGTATCAGATGATACTCAGAGAGTAGAAATATATGACCGCTGCCCTGAAGAGTGTTCAGCTTAACCAGCTGCAAAGTTACCAGTTAATCAGTTAAAGCAAGACCTTTATGCCTTTTCATCTTCTTCCAAATGATGGGTGCGTCCCTAACTGATAAGTTTCAAATGATTTCTTCTAGACTATGTACATCTTCTCTGGAAGCAAATCTCTGCTCTCAGGACAAAATTAACTGCAGCAAGTACTGCAAAGGGCAAGAGTGGATATAACAACAGAGTACAGATGAAGTTATGAAGTTAATTTTCACAGAGTTTAATTATCCATGCCATCTTCTTCTGCCCCTTCAAAGCATGCCAGATCTTATAATATATTCTGAACTAGATCAGGAATTACACAGAATCAGTTACTTGACTACAGTTACTTCTGTGTGTTGAAGTCAGAGTCAACGTTTGCTGAAATAGGTCTGACTGCACTTCCAGAGGTATATTTTTGAAAAAATTATCACTGTATAAAGAAATGCCATAAGTGACATTCATTATTAGTCTCAGAATGAGTGTTGACTTTAGAGGGATGGTGATACAACCTTTCAGTTAAATCTCATTTGGACCTGAAACATCATCTTCGATCTGATCTGCCCACTGTACTGCCACAGGCTAGGAAAATTGGCTCAGATATGATTATGCCAGTCCTTTATCAGTGGTAGGATTTTTACTAGAGGCATTTTAGAGCAACTCGAAGATTAATCTCTAACCTGAAGACCTTAATTTCCAGAGTTTGACCAGCTGTTTCTATTTCTGTATTCAGGCAGACAACATTTTCAATGGTCATGTTCAAAAAAATTCTTCCAACTGGAGAAATTAATCTGCAGGGAAGGCATTTTCTGAATCACTAGATAAATGGTGGCAGGTTCTAATTTAGCTCAGGTTGGCCTTTGCTCTCTTTCAAGAGCTAGTTTTCTTAGAAGTCATCAGATTTCTTCATGCTGTTAATACATTGAAAGTAATTTTTCTCAGTTATACAACATCTCAGCTCCTAATGTCCCTATCTTTCTATATCTAGAGCTTCAAATACAAAATTAAGTCTACCAAATTGTATTGGTGTGTAACCTCTGTTTTTTTACTTGTTACTGAATCAATTTTATTGTTCTTTACTTTTTTATATACCTTTCTCCCTTTATAGTAAAGACTAAGTTACAAAAAAACATTTTTCTCTATAGATTGTTAGAACACTGGAGAGGAAACAATGCAGAGTTTTTCCAGCTCTCAGATGAAGTAATTTCTCCAAAATGAGCTTTTTATTTCACAGCAAGATTAATGTGGCTTGAACACCTTGTCTTTTCTCAGATTTCTTTCTAATTCACTTGGCTTTAGTGATCTTCATATATGTACAAGTCTGTCAGCCCACACACATATAGCAATAGACTCACTGAGGTTAGAAGGGACCTCTGCAAGACATTTGAAGAGTCATCCCAACTCAAACGTGGCCAAAATAAAGCTAGACCTCTTTGGTTTGTTGGGCATTTCCAGTTGAGCTGTTCGTTCTCAAGGTGAAGATTTTTATTGCCTTGTATAAAATTGGAAGATCCCTTGCTACAATTTCCTCCAAGATTTTCCTTTCACCCACTCTCTGCAGTTTACACCTCTGTTATCCTAGTGAAACAGTAAGAACAAGAGTAGTGATGTCTTGAAGAACCACCCTTTGTTTTCCCTAAAGATTGCAATTAGAAAAATGGTTGTATCTCTTTTATTAAAATTCGAGGATTAAATTATTCTCTCTACCGCAGCCTAAGTTTATCTTCTCTCATTTCTCTATTTTGTTTTTAATTCCCTTTGGTGTTGGCCAATTTTTCATGGCCATGATATAGACATTTGTGGAAATTTGCAAAGTTTCTAATGCATCATTGCATCCTGTATGGCAGTCCTTTGTGGTCCCAGCACAGAATTGACAAAGAGTGGAAGGCTCGCAATCTTGTGTTCACCTGCTAGAATGCACGTTTACCATATATTTGCTGTGTGGTTTTTATGCTTGCAATATTTGCAAGGCACAGTTGATCAACAGTCTTTGACTTAATTGAATGCATTTTGTAGCACCAGCCCTCTTCGGTGGAGACAGCGGGAATTTTATTTCTGGATTGCATCTTCATTTTATTAGGCAAAGAAACACTGGCTATTCTGTTCTGAGAAACAGACTTAATTCATGGTGTGACTCTTAGGAAGCTTGAGAAGAAAACCAAACTGATCACATTCTTTAGCAGCTGATTTCAGCATGTTTGTGTAGAAACTATTTTTAAAATTGCATTCATATGCATGAATGGCTACTCCAGAAAGTCACTGAAACAAAGGAATAGAGGGGCTTGAAAGGTTCTACAGTGAGAGATGACAGAACCACTCCACAAGTTTAGCTTATAAATGCTTGGAGAGCTGCTTGCAGAGTAGTCAAATTTCTTTTGCTTATCATTTCAGTTTTGCCTGTGACCTTCAAGAGTATTAACAGGCAAATATATCTGCCCTCTTTTATCAACATATTGACATGGTTTTTCCTGTAGAGACAGTTAGAGATCAAATAGTCCATCTGGATCTGTATTGTCAGTTCTGGCAGAGAATAATGCTGGGTCGTTGCTTGTTCTCAACAAGCAGACCAGTTTGTCTCCTTGCTGAAGTGTCTGTGAATTTTTATCAGGGAGAAAGGCATGCTTTTTTTTACTTTTCCTTGGTAAGAAAGAAAATGAAGTAAAGCAAGAAGGAAAGTGAGAAACTTCTTTAGATAACAATTTTTCTTCCTGGATGTCTCTGGCTGTCCGATATGACTAAGGTAGAGCTGATAAGGTGGATCAATATCTGGGGGAAAGGGCAAAAAGGATTTGCAAAATATCTCATCTGGGAAAAACAAAAAATAAACACTATTCATAACAAGGACAATTTTCATGTATCCTTGGCTATCAGAACAGAGAAAGAATGAGAGTTCTTTACTGTGTTGCTCTCCCCAGACCAAAGGTTATTGGTAGAAGTTGTATGCTACAATTGAAGGGGGAATTTTTTGTATTTTTCTGGTATATTTATGTTATATAATAGAACTAAATTATATCAAAAGTAAAACACTTCTTATTTGTGCATGATTTCTTGCTAGGAAAAAAATGTCATTTTGCTTCCTTCCTTTGGCTTGAGTGATCTCTTCGTAGGTGGATGACTTGGATGAAATTAGTAACAATCTGTGTGAATAGGGGAAAAAAAGGTAAAACTCAATGGCTTTAGTTCTGTCTGCTGCAACATTTCGGTCCAAACATGTGCTGCACAAGATGAAATGCGTCCAAGAAGTGCACACCTGCTACAATGAAGTGTGTTTTCGACAGACTGAGGAAACCACGCCTTTCATTTTTATATTTACCAGTAAAGCATCTTCTCATTGCTGAGCTCTTCTAGCACCTGCTGTACTTCTTATACCAAAAACAACCTGTCACGTGGAGAGATAGTGAAGGAATTGTGTTTAGTGTCCCTGGAGACAGGTGTGTTCTCCCGCCCCACCTGGAGGAGGTGGGACAAGCCAGTTGGGGAGTGGAAGCATTAATCTGGCAAACCATAGTCACATAGTGAACTTTCTCTTCATGAGGAAATAAATCTGGTACCATAAAAACTTTATTTAAAATTATATCTGACCAAAACCAGACACAAACTATGCTAATGATAAATTAGCAACTGTGAGAGCACTTGGTGCTTTTCTTCTCTCTGCGTCACAGGTAGCAGTCAAAACCACGAGCCAGACAGATTTTTCATTTCTAAGGTATTTTGAATGAGGTTGTATCTGCTGCATCCCATGAATTTGGAATGCTCTTCTTTCTGTGTTTAGACATATAACACTTGGAAAACAAAAAAACATTACTGGAGATAGAATCACATAATTTAATTTGCACATCCAGCAAAGGATGATCAGAAAGAACAACTTTTAAATACCAAAATCTGAATTAAAAGGTAGATCATCTTGGCAAAGAGTGTGACCTTCCTGTCTCTGTGCTGTTTTACTGTGTCTGTTATTCTGCACTGCAAACAGGAACCATAGTAACACATTCACCTGCTCTTGTTTTATTACTGCCAGTTGTTTAAACTAAACAAGAAAATGACATAGTGCAAATTGTTCTGGAAGAAAAATATAGCCCAGCTCTACAGTTAATTTTAATGAAGCAAAAATAAAAGAGAACACTTCACTGCTGGAGTGATGTGAATTTTGGTTTTGATAGAGGAAAGATAGATTGTTCTTGGAGGGAGCTCTTGCCTGCCATCCTGATGGACCTGTTGTCTATTTATTGAAAGACAACTTGCAATCATAAAATCTTAGAATCACTAAGGTTGAAAAAGACATCTAAGGTAATCGAGTCTAACCATTAACCCAGCACCACTGTGTTTGCCACTGGTCCAAAGAGCCACATCCACATGCCTTTTGAACACTTCCAGGCATGGTGATTTCACTAGTTCCCCAGGAAGCTTGTTCCAGTGCTTGGCAATCCTTTTCATGAAGAAATTTTTTAAAACAACCAATCCCCTTCCTTGGCACAACTTTTCCTCTCTTCTTGTCACTTGTTATCTGGAGGAGACTGACCCCCCCCACCTCACAACAACATCCTTCCAGGTAGTTACAGAGAGCAATGAGATCACCCCTGAGCCCTTTTTTCTCCAGACTAAACAAACCCAGCTCCCTCAGCTGCTCCTCCTTGTGCTCCAGACCCTTCCCCAGCTCCATTGCCCTTCTCTGGACATGCTCCAGTACCTCAGTGTCCTTCTTGTAGTGAGAGAGTCTAAAACTGAACACAAGACTCACCAGTGCCGAGTATAGAGGGACAATCACTGCCCTGGTCCTGCCGGCGACATTATTGCTGATGCAGGCCAGGGTGCCATTGACCATCATTTATTCCATGTGTTCATGCCAGCATTATTGACACAAGACTGCTGGGCTGAGGGAAGCAAATCCATACAAATTCCTAGTAGATTAGGTCAAAGCAATTACTTTTAGCTTTTGTCAGTTTCAAAAATATTTCTTGTCTCTTATATCTTACATAGGTATTTCCCAGCTGGTGGAAACTAAGCCCCAGACCTAATCAATGAAACCTCACCAGTCAGTTCCACAGTGAGATTTTTACACAACTGTCTGAAAGCAGGAGTATCTTGTAGGTTATTTTTGTCAATCACCATAATTCCTTCACCTTCTGTTACCTGACTCAGCTTTTACCATTTCATACATTGAAACTGAATCTCAGTTTACGTGAACAATAAAGCTTTCACTGGGCTGACTTGTTTTAGACTTCCTCCAAAGTGAGGCTTTTGGGGTTTCATTGGTTCATGTGGGTCATTTTTCAAAGTGGTATTTACAGACAAAATGTCTAGAAGCTTTTTTGAAACTGAAATCTTAGGTTCTACTGAGTACCTCAGAAAACTGAACATAATCCACTGCGGTTTCTGCATGCTCCCTCTCTCTTCCTGTCATAGTTCCTTGTTCTGTCACAGTACAAACTCCTGAGTACACCACCAGAATCACCACTAACCCTTGTACTGAAATGAACTTGTAAAAATTGTTCATTGCTAACATGACTACACAAAGTTCTAGTAGATTGTTTGCACATTCTTGGAACCTGCTAAGAACAAAAGTAATTTTTACTTTTTTTTTTTTTTTGCTAGAAAAGGTCTCTACCACCAAAATATGTATAGTATAAAAATTGAAAAGCCTATATGTGAAATTCTATCTTTTCTTTCAATTGATATCCTTTATCTATGGGGTTTTTTTTTTTGTGTGTGCATACATGTGTACACACCCACAATATAGAGAAAGTTTATAAGACTGATATTTATAAGAAAATGCAATACAGCACTGTGAGATAGATAAGGTGTGTATTGCAAAGCTAGATCATGTTTTTGGTATTTTTTGATTTGGGAGTGCCTTTTTTGAATTTAAACAATGGAATACTGCAATAAGACTATTAAATTAATAATTTAACTTCTTTAATGATGGTTAAGCATTCCAGTGCTGTCTTTAAGCACATATCAAACTTTGATTTAATTTCTGCTTATTTCTTAAATAGTGAAAGACTATACTGAACACAGAGGAAATGATTTACCAAATTGTAAAATGACAATTTTTTTCAAGTGCCAGTACTATTTAAACATCCATGTGCATATCTGTGTGCAGAAAATGTGTCTCTGCTCAGAAATGTGGAAAGAGTTACAGCATTGTAGATGAAAACTGTCTGATTAAGGTAATGTTCATGAAAACTTGTCTAATTAAGGTCACCTATTTTCTGGCAATGTGATTTTCTACATATATGTGACTTTGTCTATTCAAATTCTGAGAAATTAGGAAATTTTATCCTACCCTGTCTTTATTCAAAATTAGTGTGAGTATTGTATATTATAATCATTAGCTACTAGTTTTCATTACCCTATTATGAAGAATATGGCTATGAATCATGTGAACACCAAAAAAAAAATGTCCTTAAAACACTTCCTGCAAACACAGCCAGTTAGCTTTCCCTAAAGCTTGGTGGCCTTTACAGTGTCTTTTAGAGAAAAAAGAAAAAAAAAGGCCACATACTGGTCATAACAACTCGATATTCCTGTTCGGTGGGTTTTTTCCCGACTCAGTAGGAATAAGCGATGTGCATGCTAGCATAGATTAGTTGTGTTTGAGTAGTGTTGTTGGCAAAAACATTCTCCATGTATTCTACAATGTTTCCTCAATAGCTGTCTTTGATGGGTCTCTGCCCAGTACGATACAGAGCTGTGCGGAGCAGAGTGATCTCTGAGCAGATTTAGAACTGAGAAATAGTAACCAACAGTTCAACCAGGCTAAGAAGTCCTAAAGCTGGGCTCATTTTAAACAAACTAGGTCAGGTATCTCTGTGAAGAATTATTTTGTCACCTCTGAAAAGCACTGTTGGTTATAGAAGACTTTCTTTGTGTAAGATTCTATCTGTACTGAAGAGATTAAGACATAAAAACATAAGAGATACCCTACAAGGTCAAACCAATGGCTCCCTCTAGCCCCATTGCTTTCTGAAAGGATTTTGTGAAAAGTGCACAAGCCCATCTACTTTCTTTGGTCTCTTACCTTTGTACTTCACCATGGGCTGGAACTGTTGTATAAGCAAAGTCAAGGGTACATCACTGCCAGGTCTAATTATGGACCTATTGTCAAGTCTGCTTAGCAAAACCATAGGTGTTGACACTGCTCAGTTCTTTATTTCTATTGGTGGGCAAAGACCAAGCTATTAGGACAAAAAACAACCCCACAAAAACTCTCTCGTCTCTACAGAAAGTTTTGTATTTCTAAAGAAGTGTTTGTCTTTTCTTTTTCTTGATTGATTGCTTAGTCGTGAGTGACACAAAAAAAGACATGCTGAAAATAAATAGGCACAAAAGGAAATGGCAGCATTGCACAGGTCCCTGTGACATTCAGAGACTGGTCCTTTACAGATCTCACCTATCTGCCCCATCTACACCAACCCAGGCTGCAGGCATCAATGACTTCACCCTCATAGATTTATCCATCAATTAATTTTGCTCTCAACCAAAGATGCAGTGCTGAACCCAGGATATGTCCTGTTATTATCCTAAAGACATTATGTTTCAACATGAAGCTATAGCAGACATTGCATAGTTTTTGATACTGAATGGCCTTCCAGTGGCATAGTTTAGATGACACGAAATTTACCTGCACTTTAATTTTAAAAGAGGTTAGTAGAGAAAATATGATTCATCAGACTCAGGTGCTTTTCTGTAGTAAAATATTTTGTTCTTTTTCAAACTATGTAAGCAAGGTATTAATAGCAGGGAAAGAATTTAATTTATTGAATGACATTTTTAAAAAAGGACAAAATATTATTACATATTTATTACTCTGTTTAAGAGGAAAAGTCAATTTTCAGGTATTTTTAAACAATACTACTAAGGATATATTTGAAGGCTCTTCTTGTGTTAAAACTTTAAAAATAAGAGATTAAACTTCTTTACAAAAGTAGTTTGTCCTTCATCAGAATTTTCTTAAATGTTGACATTCAGGTTTTCAACTCATATCTGTGTAAAGAAAACCATGAGTGTTATAAGAAATTAGAATGGAAATTTACATCTTGGCAGTTTTCAGTTCTCCAGACAGGCCTAGAAATCATCTGGAAATAGATTTTCAGAAGATCAAAATCTTGATAATGAAAAAGTATTCATTTTTTCTATTACTTAAACCACATAGAAATATATTATTTTTTTCATGCTGGTGCACTAATCTTAATCAATAAAAACTGGAAAAACAAGGCAGTGATTTAAGTGCTAAGTGATAGCTCCATAAAGGATTGCACTAATTGACATTCCACTACTTCTGTGCAGAGTACTCTATAATACTTTACATTACAAATTTATCTGCAGTACTGTCAGTAAGAATTTTTCCTTAGCTGTCTCTCACTAAATTAGATACATTTCTATCTTAATTAACAATTTTTCCCCCTATATTTATACCATAAAAAAATTTTGCATCACAGCTTTTTTAAAGCTCACTGCAAAAGAAGAGAAAAAAAGAAATCTAGGACTTACATGTGGGAATGAATATGTACCATGAATTTCAGAAATGTTGAGAACTCACCAACTCCAGTTTTCCTTTTGAAATTACTGATTTTTTCAGTTAGTGGAAGTCTCTGTAAGGGAATATGGAAGGAGTCTTTGCTCCTCTAAGGGTGTGTAGTGCAGGGAGCCATAGCCAAGAACACGCAGACAAACCTGAGGGGCACAGGAGGAGAGTGCTGGTGATGAGGAGGAGCTGCTCAGTTGCACTGACAGAGAAGGGTATGTGGAGTGTGGGAACATTTCTTTTTCAGGATTATCTGAGGACCTTGCCAACAAGGAAATGGAGGGAGACAAACACACAGACACCAAAACTGACAAGTTAATGTTAACAAAGGCAATAACCAGACATAAACTCAGTCACACTAGCTGATGAGCTACCAGGAAATGACAAGAAAACTCAGACTATGCAACGGATAAGGATGTAAACTTAGGGGTTCAGGATGTTATTCCAGAATAACAACTTGATTATAATAACATTATAATTATTAGTTTTCTGAATATGTGCAAGGAAAGAAAAGAGAAAATGAGATCTTGTTGAGCTAAAATGCATAAAAAGTCACCCAGAAACTTCCTGTGATGCTGGCATAACTCTTACATGGTGTTGTGTTCTCTTGCAAAAGAAATCTGTGTGAGGGTCTTGGTCTGATAATACACACACTGATATGGAGTTTGATGTGTTCCAGCTTTACTTCTGGAAGTCAAAGGTATCTTTATTCTGTCACCCTTCACATCTGTCACCCTGAAAAGGTTAGTCTGAAAGGTGGGAGACCCTTTATTTTAGTAATTTGTTCCCCCAGGAAGAACCATTCTGTCCTTTGGCTTAGAGTCACCTGAGAATGCCAGATTGCACAGTTTCTTTATGAGTCCCTCTGGGGACAGAGTGTCCTGGCTGTCCTCCGCTGAAAGCTGACCTGGCAGAGGACACAAGTCCACCAGACTGCTGGCAACAGTCTGAGGTGTGAACCCAAGTCCAAGAGAACTCAAGTCCAAGAGACCTCTGCACAAAATGTATGAAGATGTCTGCTCTGCCACCACTGTCTTAGGCAGGCATTGGGGCTTTTTGCTTCTCAAGGTTTCTGTATTATTTCTGTACTGAGTTTCTCTGTGAGAAGAGAAAATAATTTCTCTGGAAGGATTGTCTCAAGAAAATCAATTGAGTGCTTTTGGAAGCTGTAATGGTTTAAGTGAATGTATGATTGAAAATTTTCTTGTCTGTTTGAGTTTCCCATGGTGTTAAATCAATTCATGTTATTTGTGTTCTCTGTACCATGTTAACATTAAAGCTACCTCAAGATTTCTACTTTGTTCCTTGGTTATGAACAGCAGAGTTATTCCTACGTTTACAGTATATTATATCAGTGTAGAAGTACACATGTATACAGGTACTACTAACACTGATGCAAGATTTTACAATGCTATTTGAAAGATTCTATGCAGCAGAAATAGGGTCTCAAGAACGTATTTTAAGTTTGGAGGTTTTTTTAAGAGGTGATTGTATGGCTGTATTTCACACCCCAAATCCTAAAGCAATGGATGTTAAAGACAGCAACAGCATTTCATTGACTCCAAATGCAAGTCGTTGTTTCAGAACAAGCTTTAAATGCAGTGGAACCCTTATTCAGGTGCAAAACTACAACAGAGAATAAATGTTGAGAGTTGACTTTAATCTCATAAATGGGACTTGTGTAACTAAAACATCACAAAAACCAGTATGATATCACTTTCACCTACTGTTTATTTTCTCATATAGAAGAACTTCAGAGGAGATTAAATAATACAGCATGCAGATGATTAATATTGTGGAGAATTAATACAAATGTTAAAATTAATTGTGCCATAGCAAAACAGGGTCTCACAAAATGAGATGAATTTATGAATATTTCCAAAAATTTGTGCTATCAGATTGTGATTTGTTTCCTATTGTGCAGTGAACCCAGTATTGGGTGAGCTATGCTAAATTACACAGCTCATGCACTTGGCCTTGTAATACTATTCCTACAGGAGAAGCAGTCACTTCCAGTCATTACTGAGTGCAAGAGTGGCCAAAGGTTCAGTGGTTTGTCATCCTACAGCAGATTCAGAGCAAATCAATTTCCATGTTTGCAGCACCGTCAGCTGCCATTATCAACTACTGAAAAATGAATGTAATATTATTCATAATCTCTTACAACAGGTGACACTATGGTCATGGCCCACCGTGTCCTTGCAGGAAAGGTTTACACACAATGTGTCACACATTTTTAGACTAATGCACAAGTCATCTTGGTGTTTATGTTTACAAGATAGTAAATTTGCTTTAGACTGGAAGAGGAAATACCTGCAATTGTGGTGGGCTTAAACCAACTTACTCACTGTTGAATTTTCCCTTATCTAAACAATCCCACACAGTTACTTTACTGTAAAAGCCTGTGAAGCCCTGACAGGCCTTTTATTTAGGGTGCTCTATTTAGGGTTCTTTATTTAGGGCACAGCTCATTATTTATTACACCGGAAACAATGGCATAACACAAAACAGAGATATTTCTTGGACCAAAACAGACTTTAGTGGCTCAGAGTCCTTTTTGACACATCTGTTACCCTCTTCACATGAGAAGGTAATCTCCTGCAGTTTCTTCATCTCTGCCCAGTGATTTGTTAGTGGCACCTGGGGCTCCTTTTCGGTGTCCGATACACATAAGGTCAATCTTCCAGGGTAGGTGGGAGTTTTACATTTGCAGCCTTTGGAACTGTGTGGAGTAAGCTACTGTTCAGTGTTACAGTCCAGTTGTCAGTGATTAGTAAATTGAAACTATCTGTTTTTAAAGACACTACACAATGAAAGTGTGGTGAATCTGCTCCTTCAGTCTAGAAGTATAAAGACTTTTTTCTGGCAACAACCTGCAAATTCCCATCTTGCTACAAAGAAATGGTAGGAAAAGTAGTGCCTAATTTTGGTGGTAGGCCCGTAGCCATTCAGTCCCCAAAAAACTACCTCTGTTTATTTAAGTGCTATGTTTTCCATATTATAGTATTTAAGCATCTATGCACATGGTAAATTCCAGCAAGCTAGTGGCTATAATATATTAGAAACATAGGTTTAAATTGCCTTGTTTTAGCTAAAGGTCCCCTTTTACATGGATTAATGTATCACTTGTGTTCTAGTGTGCATATTCATTATCAAATAAGTATGGGACGAGAGAAAGGAAAAATGTCTCCTTTCTCGTGGAAGAAAGAAGCAGAGAGGTTTCTCAAGAATGCTTCATTTTAGCTTTGTATGAAATCAAAATATGCCCTGAAATAATGTGAAGAGTATTTCTTGGTTTTATCTTGTGTTCAGGTAATGTAATAATTTCTGAACGAAATTAAAAGGGGAAAAAAAAAGGGTTATATTTTGTTTGAACTTCTATTTGAAAATAAAAACAAAAAACTCTTTAAATTTTAAAATTATTCAAATTGAGTACTTTCCCAAATTAAACTATAGTATTTTGTTTAGAAAATAGATGGAGAACTATAATTTAATTATCTTTCTCTTTTTGCTTCTATGCCTCTCCTCATATCTCCTCTTATATTCTGCCATCTCACCAACAAAACTCTCTCAAGTCTAACATAAATTTAGTGTTTCTGGAAAAACACCAACCAGTCAGCTATATCTGCTGACAAGAACACTAGGAAAACATTATCCAAAAGCCAAGAGCAAAATGGGATCTGTTATTTTCCAAAACTGTATTTTGCACTGTAATGGTTATTCAAAAAAATCACAATGTTGATTCAAAGTGTGGAAAATACAGCAAAACTTAGAGCATGTTACTAAGACAGTCAATTTTAAACATACAGACAGACTTTTAAAAACATAAACTAGTGTTGCTCTGCTGCTTTGACAGATCTCTGCTGCTTACATAGTGTAGAAATGAGCCTTTTTTTACATAACTATTTTATACACATCTATTCACATGTTCTATGTTTTTCTCTGTGGAAAGAAAAACAAACTTATTCCACCCACTGTGAAAAGACTCAGAAGCTCCAAGTCCCACACACAATGCACACAAGATAGTCTTCATTTTAGTTTGTGATAAATTATTCAGCAACAGGGTTCTCAGTAATATACATGACTCAGTTCTTTCTGTATGAAGCAAATTCATTGTAGTTGCCAAAGGTTAAGTGTGATGCCTGACATAACTATTCCCGAAACCCTGAATTTGTGGTTTCACTTGGAGGGAACTAGATTCTTATTGTGGTAAATAAGTAATCAGAACTGTGCTGAGTCACTACACATAAACAGTTTAAATGCTTTTTTATTTCAATTCCAAGTCAGGTACTCTGTAGTGTGTTAAGATCTCAGATGATTTACTTATGTGGACAGAGAAGGGTGTTGCCTAAATGTTTTTTAACAACCTCTACTGACTCACTTTTAGCTGATGATACTTTGATGAATGAGATTTAAAGCAATGACTTCTAGACAATAAATATATGTGATGAAAACTAATGTTAAAGTATGCTTTTGGCAAGTACAAAAATGAGTGGTGTGATGAACTAAGAAAGTGAAAGAGAAAAGATCTGTATAAAGCAATCCTCACAGTGAGAGTTAGTCTGTGAAATTGTTTCAAGAGATGTTCTGTAAAATTGTTTTCCCAAGTAGGACTGAAATGGCTGCCAAAGGCCAGGCTCCCTATGGGAGCAGGGTAAGATGAGAACCAGCATTTGCTGAGCAGTGGAGCAGCTCAGCAGCAGGCTATAGCCCTTGGGCACTGAATGCAGTCCTCAGCTTTGTCTTTCTTTTCTCATCATTGCCTACTAACTCTGGCTTTCTTCTCTCAATCCATCTACTTTCTAATTCTATGGTCCTCTCAGCTTTGAATTTTTACTGTTCTGTTTTCTCCCTTCCTCCTATAATGTCCTATGGCTTCCTTTACCATTAGCTTTAAATTCCTTCCTCTTAAATTTTGTCCTTCCATGTACCCTTCAGTATCTGATAATAAATGACAGTGAGAGACAGACAGAATTAAAAATGATCCCAAGCATGCCTGTAGAAAGAAGTAAGGAGGAAGGACTCTGCCTGAAATCCAGTCTTAGGTTTTCTGGATTCTGCCAGTTTAAAGTCTGCAAGCCCTAGAGAAATCCCTGACTTTTCACTGTTTGGATTCTTAGGCCATTTACAGGAAGTTTTGTGTTTTTGAAAATGCTCTTGAAAGGAAGCTTGCTGGCAAGTGTTCATCTTTATGGTTTAGCCAGACTAAAGATTTTTTCTGGTTTTGGTTGGTTTTATCTCATATGTTTTGGGTTTTTTTTTTTGGTTTTGTTGTTGTTTTGTTTTGTGGGCGTTTGGGTTTTTTTGTGTGTGTGTTTTTGTTTTTTTGTTTTTTTTTTTTTTT